>OX122890.1:24097171-24260336 GCA_944738655.2 Andrena hattorfiana
GACGAGGACGACGACGACGAGGACGACGACGACGAGGACGACGACGACGAGGACGACGACGACGACGACGACGAGGACGACGACGACGAGGACGACGACGACGAGGACGACGACGACGAGGACGACGACGACGAGGACGACGACGACGAGGACGACGACGACGAGGACGACGACGACGAGGACGACGACGACGAGGACGACGACGACGAGGACGACGACGACGAGGACGACGACGACGAGGACGACGACGACGAGGACGACGACGACGAGGACGACGACGACGAGGACGACGACGACGAGGACGACGACGACGAGGACGACGACGACGAGGACGACGACGACGAGGACGACGACGACGAGGACGACGACGACGAGGACGACGACGACGAGGACGACGACGACGAGGACGACGACGAGGACGACGACGACGAGGACGACGACGACGACGAGGACGACGACGACGACGAGGACGACGACGACGACGAGGACGAGGACGACGACGAGGACGAGGACGACGACGAGGACGAGGACGACGACGAGGACGAGGACGACGACGAGGACGAGGACGACTACGAGGACGAGGACGACGACGACGACGAGGACGACGACGACGAGGACGACGACGACGAGGACGACGACGACGACGACGACGAGGACGAGGACGACGACGACGACGACGACGACGACGACGACGACGACGACGACGACGACGAGGACGAGGACGACGACGACGACGACGAGGACGAGGACGACGACGACGACGACGAGGACGACGAGGACGAGGACGAGGACGAGGACGACGACGACGAGGACGAGGACGACGACGACGAGGACGAGGACGACGACGACGACGAGGACGAGGACGACGACGACGACGAGGACGAGGACGACGACGACGACGAGGACGAGGACGACGACGACGACGACGACGAGGACGAGGACGACGACGACGACGAGGACGAGGACGACGACGACGACGAGGACGAGGACGACGACGACGACGAGGACGAGGACGACGACGACGACGAGGACGAGGACGACGACGACGACGAGGACGAGGACGACGACGACGACGAGGACGAGGACGACGACGACGACGAGGACGAGGACGACGACGACGACGAGGACGAGGACGACGACGACGACGAGGACGAGGACGACGACGACGACGAGGACGAGGACGACGACGACGACGAGGACGAGGACGACGACGACGACGAGGACGAGGACGACGACGACGACGAGGACGAGGACGACGACGACGACGAGGACGAGGACGAGGACGAGGACGACGACGACGACGAGGACGAGGACGACGACGACGACGACGACGACGACGACGACGAGGACGACGACGACGACGAGGACGAGGACGAGGACGACGACGAGGACGAGGACGACGACGACGACGAGGACGAGGACGACGACGACGACGAGGACGAGGACGACGACGACGACGAGGACGAGGACGACGACGAGGACGACGAGGACGACGAGGACGACGAGGACGACGAGGACGACGAGGACGACGAGGACGACGAGGACGACGAGGACGACGAGGACGACGAGGACGACGAGGACGACGAGGACGACGAGGACGACGAGGACGACGAGGACGACGAGGACGACGAGGACGACGAGGACGACGAGGACGACGAGGACGACGAGGACGACGAGGACGACGAGGACGACGAGGACGACGAGGACGACGAGGACGACGAGGACGACGAGGACGACGAGGACGACGAGGACGACGAGGACGACGAGGACGACGAGGACGACGAGGACGACGAGGACGACGAGGACGACGAGGACGACGAGGACGACGAGGACGACGAGGACGACGAGGACGACGAGGACGACGAGGACGACGAGGACGACGAGGACGACGAGGACGACGAGGACGACGAGGACGACGAGGACGACGAGGACGACGAGGACGACGAGGACGACGAGGACGACGAGGACGACGAGGACGACGAGGACGACGAGGACGACGAGGACGACGAGGACGACGAGGACGACGAGGACGACGAGGACGACGAGGACGACGAGGACGACGAGGACGACGAGGACGACGAGGACGACGAGGACGACGAGGACGACGAGGACGACGAGGACGACGAGGACGACGAGGACGACGAGGACGACGAGGACGACGAGGACGACGAGGACGACGAGGACGACGAGGACGACGAGGACGACGAGGACGACGAGGACGACGAGGACGACGAGGACGACGAGGACGACGAGGACGACGAGGACGACGAGGACGACGAGGACGACGAGGACGACGAGGACGACGAGGACGACGAGGACGACGAGGACGACGAGGACGACGAGGACGACGAGGACGACGAGGACGACGAGGACGACGAGGACGACGAGGACGACGAGGACGACGAGGACGACGAGGACGACGAGGACGACGAGGACGACGAGGACGACGAGGACGACGAGGACGACGAGGACGACGAGGACGACGAGGACGACGAGGACGACGAGGACGACGAGGACGACGAGGACGACGAGGACGACGAGGACGACGAGGACGACGAGGACGACGAGGACGACGAGGACGACGAGGACGACGAGGACGACGAGGACGACGAGGACGACGAGGACGACGAGGACGACGAGGACGACGAGGACGACGAGGACGACGAGGACGACGAGGACGACGAGGACGACGAGGACGACGAGGACGACGAGGACGACGAGGACGACGAGGACGACGAGGACGACGAGGACGACGAGGACGACGAGGACGACGAGGACGACGAGGACGACGAGGACGACGAGGACGACGAGGACGACGAGGACGACGAGGACGACGAGGACGACGAGGACGACGAGGACGACGAGGACGACGAGGACGACGAGGACGACGAGGACGACGAGGACGACGAGGACGACGAGGACGACGAGGACGACGAGGACGACGAGGACGACGAGGACGACGAGGACGACGAGGACGACGAGGACGACGAGGACGACGAGGACGACGAGGACGACGAGGACGACGAGGACGACGAGGACGACGAGGACGACGAGGACGACGAGGACGACGAGGACGACGAGGACGACGAGGACGACGAGGACGACGAGGACGACGAGGACGACGAGGACGACGAGGACGACGAGGACGACGAGGACGACGAGGACGACGAGGACGACGAGGACGACGAGGACGACGAGGACGACGAGGACGACGAGGACGACGAGGACGACGAGGACGACGAGGACGACGAGGACGACGAGGACGACGAGGACGACGAGGACGACGAGGACGACGAGGACGACGAGGACGACGAGGACGACGAGGACGACGAGGACGACGAGGACGACGAGGACGACGAGGACGACGAGGACGACGAGGACGACGAGGACGACGAGGACGACGAGGACGACGAGGACGACGAGGACGACGAGGACGACGAGGACGACGAGGACGACGAGGACGACGAGGACGACGAGGACGACGAGGACGACGAGGACGACGAGGACGACGAGGACGACGAGGACGACGAGGACGACGAGGACGACGAGGACGACGAGGACGACGAGGACGACGAGGACGACGAGGACGACGAGGACGACGAGGACGACGAGGACGACGAGGACGACGAGGACGACGAGGACGACGAGGACGACGAGGACGACGAGGACGACGAGGACGACGAGGACGACGAGGACGACGAGGACGACGAGGACGACGAGGACGACGAGGACGACGAGGACGACGAGGACGACGAGGACGACGAGGACGACGAGGACGACGAGGACGACGAGGACGACGAGGACGACGAGGACGACGAGGACGACGAGGACGACGAGGACGACGAGGACGACGAGGACGACGAGGACGACGAGGACGACGAGGACGACGAGGACGACGAGGACGACGAGGACGACGAGGACGACGAGGACGACGAGGACGACGAGGACGACGAGGACGACGAGGACGACGAGGACGACGAGGACGACGAGGACGACGAGGACGACGAGGACGACGAGGACGACGAGGACGACGAGGACGACGAGGACGACGAGGACGACGAGGACGACGAGGACGACGAGGACGACGAGGACGACGAGGACGACGAGGACGACGAGGACGACGAGGACGACGAGGACGACGAGGACGACGAGGACGACGAGGACGACGAGGACGACGAGGACGACGAGGACGACGAGGACGACGAGGACGACGAGGACGACGAGGACGACGAGGACGACGAGGACGACGAGGACGACGAGGACGACGAGGACGACGAGGACGACGAGGACGACGAGGACGACGAGGACGACGAGGACGACGAGGACGACGAGGACGACGAGGACGACGAGGACGACGAGGACGACGAGGACGACGAGGACGACGAGGACGACGAGGACGACGAGGACGACGAGGACGACGAGGACGACGAGGACGACGAGGACGACGAGGACGACGAGGACGACGAGGACGACGAGGACGACGAGGACGACGAGGACGACGAGGACGACGAGGACGACGAGGACGACGAGGACGACGAGGACGACGAGGACGACGAGGACGACGAGGACGACGAGGACGACGAGGACGACGAGGACGACGAGGACGACGAGGACGACGAGGACGACGAGGACGACGAGGACGACGAGGACGACGAGGACGACGAGGACGACGAGGACGACGAGGACGACGAGGACGACGAGGACGACGAGGACGACGAGGACGACGAGGACGACGAGGACGACGAGGACGACGAGGACGACGAGGACGACGAGGACGACGAGGACGACGAGGACGACGAGGACGACGAGGACGACGAGGACGACGAGGACGACGAGGACGACGAGGACGACGAGGACGACGAGGACGACGAGGACGACGAGGACGACGAGGACGACGAGGACGACGAGGACGACGAGGACGACGAGGACGACGAGGACGACGAGGACGACGAGGACGACGAGGACGACGAGGACGACGAGGACGACGAGGACGACGAGGACGACGAGGACGACGAGGACGACGAGGACGACGAGGACGACGAGGACGACGAGGACGACGAGGACGACGAGGACGACGAGGACGACGAGGACGACGAGGACGACGAGGACGACGAGGACGACGAGGACGACGAGGACGACGAGGACGACGAGGACGACGAGGACGACGAGGACGACGAGGACGACGAGGACGACGAGGACGACGAGGACGACGAGGACGACGAGGACGACGAGGACGACGAGGACGACGAGGACGACGAGGACGACGAGGACGACGAGGACGACGAGGACGACGAGGACGACGAGGACGACGAGGACGACGAGGACGACGAGGACGACGAGGACGACGAGGACGACGAGGACGACGAGGACGACGAGGACGACGAGGACGACGAGGACGACGAGGACGACGAGGACGACGAGGACGACGAGGACGACGAGGACGACGAGGACGACGAGGACGACGAGGACGACGAGGACGACGAGGACGACGAGGACGACGAGGACGACGAGGACGACGAGGACGACGAGGACGACGAGGACGACGAGGACGACGAGGACGACGAGGACGACGAGGACGACGAGGACGACGAGGACGACGAGGACGACGAGGACGACGAGGACGACGAGGACGACGAGGACGACGAGGACGACGAGGACGACGAGGACGACGAGGACGACGAGGACGACGAGGACGACGAGGACGACGAGGACGACGAGGACGACGAGGACGACGAGGACGACGAGGACGACGAGGACGACGAGGACGACGAGGACGACGAGGACGACGAGGACGACGAGGACGACGAGGACGACGAGGACGACGAGGACGACGAGGACGACGAGGACGACGAGGACGACGAGGACGACGAGGACGACGAGGACGACGAGGACGACGAGGACGACGAGGACGACGAGGACGACGAGGACGACGAGGACGACGAGGACGACGAGGACGACGAGGACGACGAGGACGACGAGGACGACGAGGACGACGAGGACGACGAGGACGAGGACGCCGAGGACGAGGACGACGAGGACGAGGACGCCGAGGACGAGGACGCCGAGGACGAGGACGACGAGGACGAGGACGCCGAGGACGAGGACGCCGAGGACGAGGACGACGAGGACGAGGACGCCGAGGACGAGGACGCCGAGGACGAGGACGACGAGGACGAGGACGACGAGGACGAGGACGACGAGGACGAGGACGACGAGGACGAGGACGACGAGGACGAGGACGACGAGGACGAGGACGACGAGGACGAGGACGACGAGGACGAGGACGACGAGGACGAGGACGACGAGGACGAGGACGACGAGGACGAGGACGACGAGGACGAGGACGACGAGGACGAGGACGACGAGGACGAGGACGACGAGGACGAGGACGACGAGGACGAGGACGACGAGGACGAGGACGACGAGGACGAGGACGACGAGGACGAGGACGCCGAGGACGAGGACGACGAGGACGAGGACGACGAGGACGAGGACGACGAGGACGAGGACGACGAGGACGAGGACGACGAGGACGAGGACGACGAGGACGAGGACGACGAGGACGAGGACGACGAGGACGAGGACGACGAGGACGAGGACGACGAGGACGAGGACGCCGAGGACGAGGACGACGAGGACGAGGACGCCGAGGACGAGGACGACGAGGACGAGGACGACGAGGACGAGGACGCCGAGGACGAGGACGCCGAGGACGAGGACGCCGAGGACGAGGACGACGAGGACGAGGACGACGAGGACGAGGACGACGAGCGCGAGGACGACGAGGACGAGGACGACGAGGACGAGGACGACGAGGACGAGGACGTCGAGGACGAGGACGTCGAGGGCGAGGACGACGAGGGCGAGGACGACGAGGGCGAGGACGACGAGGGCGAGGACGACGCGGGCGAGGACGACGAGGGCGAGGACGACGAGGGCGAGGACGACGAGGCCGAGGACGACGAGGGCGAGGACGACGAGGGCGAGGACGACGAGGACGAGGACGACGAGGACGAGGACGACGAGGACGACGAGGACGACGAGGACGAGGACGACGAGGACGAGGACGACGAGGACGAGGACGACGAGGACGACGAGGACGACGAGGACGACGAGGACGACGAGGACGACGAGGACGACGAGGACGACGAGGACGACGAGGACGACGAGGACGACGAGGACGACGAGGACGACGAGGACGACGAGGACGACGAGGACGACGAGGACGACGAGGACGACGAGGACGACGAGGACGACGAGGACGACGAGGACGACGAGGACGACGAGGACGACGAGGACGACGAGGACGACGAGGACGACGAGGACGACGAGGACGACGAGGACGACGAGGACGACGAGGACGACGAGGACGACGAGGACGACGAGGACGACGAGGACGACGAGGACGACGAGGACGACGAGGACGACGAGGACGACGAGGACGACGAGGACGACGAGGACGACGAGGACGACGAGGACGACGAGGACGACGAGGACGACGAGGACGACGAGGACGACGAGGACGACGAGGACGACGAGGACGACGAGGACGACGAGGACGACGAGGACGACGAGGACGACGAGGACGACGAGGACGACGAGGACGACGAGGACGACGAGGACGACGAGGACGACGAGGACGACGAGGACGACGAGGACGACGAGGACGACGAGGACGACGAGGACGACGAGGACGACGAGGACGACGAGGACGACGAGGACGACGAGGACGACGAGGACGACGAGGACGACGAGGACGACGAGGACGACGAGGACGACGAGGACGACGAGGACGACGAGGACGACGAGGACGACGAGGACGACGAGGACGACGAGGACGACGAGGACGACGAGGACGACGAGGACGACGAGGACGACGAGGACGACGAGGACGACGAGGACGACGAGGACGACGAGGACGACGAGGACGACGAGGACGACGAGGACGACGAGGACGACGAGGACGACGAGGACGACGAGGACGACGAGGACGACGAGGACGACGAGGACGACGAGGACGACGAGGACGACGAGGACGACGAGGACGACGAGGACGACGAGGACGACGAGGACGACGAGGACGACGAGGACGACGAGGACGACGAGGACGACGAGGACGACGAGGACGACGAGGACGACGAGGACGACGAGGACGACGAGGACGACGAGGACGACGAGGACGACGAGGACGACGAGGACGACGAGGACGACGAGGACGACGAGGACGACGAGGACGACGAGGACGACGAGGACGACGAGGACGACGAGGACGACGAGGACGACGAGGGCGACGAGGGCGACGAGGGCGACGAGGGCGACGAGGGCGACGAGGGCGACGAGGGCGACGAGGGCGACGAGGGCGACGAGGGCGACGAGGGCGACGAGGGCGACGAGGGCGACGAGGACGACGAGGACGACGAGGACGACGAGGACGACGAGGACGACGAGGACGACGAGGACGACGAGGACGACGAGGACGACGAGGACGACGAGGACGACGAGGACGACGAGGGCGACGAGGACGACGAGGGCGACGAGGGCGACGAGGACGACGAGGACGACGAGGGCGACGAGGGCGACGAGGGCGACGAGGGCGACGAGGGCGACGAGGGCGACGAGGGCGACGAGGGCGACGAGGGCGACGAGGGCGACGAGGGCGACGAGGGCGACGAGGGCGACGAGGGCGACGAGGGCGACGAGGGCGACGAGGGCGACGAGGGCGACGAGGGCGACGAGGGCGACGAGGGCGACGAGGGCGACGAGGGCGACGAGGGCGACGAGGGCGACGAGGGCGACGAGGGCGACGAGGGCGACGAGGGCGACGAGGGCGACGAGGGCGACGAGGGCGACGAGGGCGACGAGGGCGACGAGGGCGACGAGGGCGACGAGGACGACGAGGACGACGAGGACGACGAGGACGACGAGGACGACGAGGACGACGAGGACGACGAGGACGACGAGGACGACGAGGACGACGAGGACGACGAGGACGACGAGGACGACGAGGACGACGAGGACGACGAGGACGACGAGGACGACGAGGACGACGAGGACGACGAGGACGACGAGGACGACGAGGACGACGAGGACGACGAGGACGACGAGGACGACGAGGACGACGAGGACGACGAGGACGACGAGGACGACGAGGACGACGAGGACGACGAGGACGACGAGGACGACGAGGACGACGAGGACGACGAGGACGACGAGGACGACGAGGACGACGAGGACGACGAGGACGACGAGGACGACGAGGACGACGAGGACGACGAGGACGACGAGGACGACGAGGACGACGAGGACGACGAGGACGACGAGGACGACGAGGACGACGAGGACGACGAGGACGACGAGGACGACGAGGACGACGAGGACGACGAGGACGACGAGGACGACGAGGACGACGAGGACGACGAGGACGACGAGGACGACGAGGACGACGAGGACGACGAGGACGACGAGGACGACGAGGACGACGAGGACGACGAGGACGACGAGGACGACGAGGACGACGAGGACGACGAGGACGACGAGGACGACGAGGACGACGAGGACGACGAGGACGACGAGGACGACGAGGACGACGAGGACGACGAGGACGACGAGGACGACGAGGACGACGAGGACGACGAGGACGACGAGGACGACGAGGACGACGAGGACGACGAGGACGACGAGGACGGCGAGGACGGCGAGGACGGCGAGGACGGCGAGGACGGCGAGGACGGCGAGGACGGCGAGGACGGCGAGGACGGCGAGGACGACGAGGACGGCGAGGACGGCGAGGACGGCGAGGACGGCGAGGACGGCGAGGACGACGAGGACGGCGAGGACGGCGAGGACGGCGAGGACGGCGAGGACGGCGAGGACGGCGAGGACGGCGAGGACGACGAGGACGACGAGGACGGCGAGGACGGCGAGGACGGCGAGGACGGCGAGGACGGCGAGGACGGCGAGGACGACGAGGACGGCGAGGACGGCGAGGACGGCGAGGACGGCGAGGACGGCGAGGACGACGAGGACGGCGAGGACGGCGAGGACGGCGAGGACGGCGAGGACGGCGAGGACGACGAGGACGACGAGGACGACGAGGACGGCGAGGACGGCGAGGACGGCGAGGACGGCGAGGACGGCGAGGACGGCGAGGACGGCGAGGACGGCGAGGACGGCGAGGACGGCGAGGACGGCGAGGACGGCGAGGACGGCGAGGACGGCGAGGACGGCGAGGACGACGAGGACGACGAGGACGACGAGGACGACGAGGACGACGAGGACGACGAGGACGACGAGGACGACGAGGACGACGAGGACGACGAGGACGACGAGGACGACGAGGACGACGAGGACGACGAGGACGACGAGGACGACGAGGACGACGAGGACGACGAGGACGACGAGGACGACGAGGACGACGAGGACGACGAGGACGACGAGGACGACGAGGACGACGAGGACGACGAGGACGACGAGGACGACGAGGACGACGAGGACGACGAGGACGACGAGGACGACGAGGACGACGAGGACGACGAGGACGACGAGGACGACGAGGACGACGAGGACGACGAGGACGACGAGGACGACGAGGACGACGAGGACGACGAGGACGACGAGGACGACGAGGACGACGAGGACGACGAGGACGACGAGGACGACGAGGACGACGAGGACGACGAGGACGACGAGGACGACGAGGACGACGAGGACGACGAGGACGACGAGGACGACGAGGACGACGAGGACGACGAGGACGACGAGGACGACGAGGACGACGAGGACGACGAGGACGACGAGGACGACGAGGACGACGAGGACGACGAGGACGACGAGGACGACGAGGACGACGAGGACGACGAGGACGACGAGGACGACGAGGACGACGAGGACGACGAGGACGACGAGGACGACGAGGACGACGAGGACGACGAGGACGACGAGGACGACGAGGACGACGAGGACGACGAGGACGACGAGGACGACGAGGACGACGAGGACGACGAGGACGACGAGGACGACGAGGACGACGAGGACGACGAGGACGACGAGGACGACGAGGACGACGAGGACGACGAGGACGACGAGGACGACGAGGACGAGGACGCCGAGGACGAGGACGACGAGGACGAGGACGACGAGGACGAGGACGCCGAGGACGAGGACGCCGAGGACGAGGACGCCGAGGACGAGGACGACGAGGACGAGGACGACGAGGACGAGGACGACGAGGACGAGGACGACGAGGACGAGGACGACGAGGACGAGGACGACGAGGACGAGGACGTCGAGGACGAGGACGTCGAGGACGAGGACGACGAGGACGAGGACGACGAGGGCGAGGACGACGAGGGCGAGGACGACGAGGGCGAGGACGACGAGGACGACGACGACGAGGACGACGACGACGAGGACGACGACGACGAGGACGACGACGACGAGGACGACGACGACGAGGACGACGACGACGAGGACGACGACGACGAGGACGACGACGACGAGGACGACGACGACGAGGACGACGACGACGAGGACGACGACGAGGACGACGACGACGACGAGGACGACGACGACGACGAGGACGACGACGACGACGAGGACGACGACGACGACGAGGACGACGACGACGACGAGGACGACGACGACGACGAGGACGACGACGACGACGAGGACGACGACGACGACGAGGACGACGACGACGACGAGGACGACGACGACGACGAGGACGAGGACGACGACGAGGACGAGGACGACTACGAGGACGAGGACGACGACGAGGACGAGGACGACGACGAGGACGAGGACGACGACGACGACGAGGACGAGGACGACGACGACGAGGACGACGACGACGAGGACGACGACGACGACGACGACGAGGACGAGGACGACGACGACGACGACGACGACGACGACGACGACGACGACGACGAGGACGACGACGACGAGGACGACGACGACGACGACGACGAGGACGAGGACGACGACGACGACGACGACGACGACGACGACGACGACGACGACGAGGACGACGAGGACGAGGACGACGACGACGACGACGAGGACGAGGACGACGACGACGACGACGACGACGACGACGACGACGAGGACGACGAGGACGACGAGGACGACGAGGACGACGAGGACGACGAGGACGACGAGGACGACGAGGACGACGAGGACGACGAGGACGACGAGGACGACGAGGACGACGAGGACGACGAGGACGACGAGGACGACGAGGACGACGAGGACGACGAGGACGACGAGGACGACGAGGACGACGAGGACGACGAGGACGACGAGGACGACGAGGACGACGAGGACGACGAGGACGACGAGGACGACGAGGACGACGACGACGACGACGACGACGAGGACGAGGACGACGACGACGAGGACGAGGACGAGGACGACGACGACGAGGACGAGGACGACGACGACGACGACGACGACGACGACGACGACGAGGACGACGACGACGACGAGGACGACGACGACGACGAGGACGAGGACGACGACGACGACGAGGACGAGGACGACGACGACGACGAGGACGAGGACGACGACGACGACGAGGACGAGGACGACGACGACGACGAGGACGACGACGACGACGAGGACGAGGACGACGACGACGACGAGGACGAGGACGACGACGACGACGAGGACGAGGACGACGACGAGGACGAGGAGGACGACGAGGACGACGAGGACGACGAGGACGACGAGGACGACGAGGACGACGACGACGAGGACGACGACGACGAGGACGACGACGACGAGGACGACGACGACGAGGACGACGACGACGACGACGACGAGGACGACGACGACGAGGACGACGACGACGAGGACGACGACGACGAGGACGACGACGACGAGGACGACGACGACGAGGACGACGACGACGAGGACGACGACGACGAGGACGACGACGACGAGGACGACGACGACGAGGACGACGACGACGAGGACGACGACGACGAGGACGACGACGACGAGGACGACGACGACGAGGACGACGACGACGAGGACGACGACGACGAGGACGACGACGACGAGGACGACGACGACGAGGACGACGACGAGGACGACGACGACGAGGACGACGACGACGACGAGGACGACGACGACGACGAGGACGACGACGACGACGAGGACGAGGACGACGACGAGGACGAGGACGACGACGAGGACGAGGACGACGACGAGGACGACGACGACGAGGACGAGGACGACGACGACGACGAGGACGAGGACGACGACGACGACGAGGACGAGGACGACGACGACGACGAGGACGACGACGACGACGACGACGAGGACGAGGACGACGACGACGACGAGGACGAGGACGACGACGACGACGAGGACGAGGACGACGACGAGGACGAGGACGAGGACGACGACGACGACGAGGACGAGGACGACGACGACGACGAGGACGAGGACGACGACGACGACGAGGACGAGGACGACGACGAGGACGAGGACGACGACGACGACGAGGACGAGGACGACGACGACGACGAGGACGAGGACGACGACGACGACGAGGACGAGGACGACGACGACGACGAGGACGAGGACGACGACGACGACGAGGACGAGGACGACGACGACGACGAGGACGAGGACGACGACGACGACGAGGACGAGGACGACGACGACGACGAGGACGAGGACGACGACGACGACGACGACGAGGACGAGGACGACGAGGACGACGAGGACGACGAGGACGACGAGGACGACGAGGACGACGAGGACGACGAGGACGACGAGGACGACGAGGACGACGAGGACGACGAGGACGACGAGGACGACGAGGACGACGAGGACGACGAGGACGACGAGGACGACGAGGACGACGAGGACGACGAGGACGACGAGGACGACGAGGACGACGAGGACGACGAGGACGACGAGGACGACGAGGACGACGAGGACGACGAGGACGACGAGGACGACGAGGACGACGAGGACGACGAGGACGACGAGGACGACGAGGACGACGAGGACGACGAGGACGACGAGGACGACGAGGACGACGAGGACGACGAGGACGACGAGGACGACGAGGACGACGAGGACGACGAGGACGACGAGGACGACGAGGACGACGAGGACGACGAGGACGACGAGGACGACGAGGACGACGAGGACGACGAGGACGACGAGGACGACGAGGACGACGAGGACGACGAGGACGACGAGGACGACGAGGACGACGAGGACGACGAGGACGACGAGGACGACGAGGACGACGAGGACGACGAGGACGACGAGGACGACGAGGACGACGAGGACGACGAGGACGACGAGGACGACGAGGACGACGAGGACGACGAGGACGACGAGGACGACGAGGACGACGAGGACGACGAGGACGACGAGGACGACGAGGACGACGAGGACGACGAGGACGACGAGGACGACGAGGACGACGAGGACGACGAGGACGACGAGGACGACGAGGACGACGAGGACGACGAGGACGACGAGGACGACGAGGACGACGAGGACGACGAGGACGACGAGGACGACGAGGACGACGAGGACGACGAGGACGACGAGGACGACGAGGACGACGAGGACGACGAGGACGACGAGGACGACGAGGACGACGAGGACGACGAGGACGACGAGGACGACGAGGACGACGAGGACGACGAGGACGACGAGGACGACGAGGACGACGAGGACGACGAGGACGACGAGGACGACGAGGACGACGAGGACGACGAGGACGACGAGGACGACGAGGACGACGAGGACGACGAGGACGACGAGGACGACGAGGACGACGAGGACGACGAGGACGACGAGGACGACGAGGACGACGAGGACGACGAGGACGACGAGGACGACGAGGACGACGAGGACGACGAGGACGACGAGGACGACGAGGACGACGAGGACGACGAGGACGACGAGGACGACGAGGACGACGAGGACGACGAGGACGACGAGGACGACGAGGACGACGAGGACGACGAGGACGACGAGGACGACGAGGACGACGAGGACGACGAGGACGACGAGGACGACGAGGACGACGAGGACGACGAGGACGACGAGGACGACGAGGACGACGAGGACGACGAGGACGACGAGGACGACGAGGACGACGAGGACGACGAGGACGACGAGGACGACGAGGACGACGAGGACGACGAGGACGACGAGGACGACGAGGACGACGAGGACGACGAGGACGACGAGGACGACGAGGACGACGAGGACGACGAGGACGACGAGGACGACGAGGACGACGAGGACGACGAGGACGACGAGGACGACGAGGACGACGAGGACGACGAGGACGACGAGGACGACGAGGACGACGAGGACGACGAGGACGACGAGGACGACGAGGACGACGAGGACGACGAGGACGACGAGGACGACGAGGACGACGAGGACGACGAGGACGACGAGGACGACGAGGACGACGAGGACGACGAGGACGACGAGGACGACGAGGACGACGAGGACGACGAGGACGACGAGGACGACGAGGACGACGAGGACGACGAGGACGACGAGGACGACGAGGACGACGAGGACGACGAGGACGACGAGGACGACGAGGACGACGAGGACGACGAGGACGACGAGGACGACGAGGACGACGAGGACGACGAGGACGACGAGGACGACGAGGACGACGAGGACGACGAGGACGACGAGGACGACGAGGACGACGAGGACGACGAGGACGACGAGGACGACGAGGACGACGAGGACGACGAGGACGACGAGGACGACGAGGACGACGAGGACGACGAGGACGACGAGGACGACGAGGACGACGAGGACGACGAGGACGACGAGGACGACGAGGACGACGAGGACGACGAGGACGACGAGGACGACGAGGACGACGAGGACGACGAGGACGACGAGGACGACGAGGACGACGAGGACGACGAGGACGACGAGGACGACGAGGACGACGAGGACGACGAGGACGACGAGGACGACGAGGACGACGAGGACGACGAGGACGACGAGGACGACGAGGACGACGAGGACGACGAGGACGACGAGGACGACGAGGACGACGAGGACGACGAGGACGACGAGGACGACGAGGACGACGAGGACGACGAGGACGACGAGGACGACGAGGACGACGAGGACGACGAGGACGACGAGGACGACGAGGACGACGAGGACGACGAGGACGACGAGGACGACGAGGACGACGAGGACGACGAGGACGACGAGGACGACGAGGACGACGAGGACGACGAGGACGACGAGGACGACGAGGACGACGAGGACGACGAGGACGACGAGGACGACGAGGACGACGAGGACGACGAGGACGACGAGGACGACGAGGACGACGAGGACGACGAGGACGACGAGGACGACGAGGACGACGAGGACGACGAGGACGACGAGGACGACGAGGACGACGAGGACGACGAGGACGACGAGGACGACGAGGACGACGAGGACGACGAGGACGACGAGGACGACGAGGACGACGAGGACGACGAGGACGACGAGGACGACGAGGACGACGAGGACGACGAGGACGACGAGGACGACGAGGACGACGAGGACGACGAGGACGACGAGGACGACGAGGACGACGAGGACGACGAGGACGACGAGGACGACGAGGACGACGAGGACGACGAGGACGACGAGGACGACGAGGACGACGAGGACGACGAGGACGACGAGGACGACGAGGACGACGAGGACGACGAGGACGACGAGGACGACGAGGACGACGAGGACGACGAGGACGACGAGGACGACGAGGACGACGAGGACGACGAGGACGACGAGGACGACGAGGACGACGAGGACGACGAGGACGACGAGGACGACGAGGACGACGAGGACGACGAGGACGACGAGGACGACGAGGACGACGAGGACGACGAGGACGACGAGGACGACGAGGACGACGAGGACGACGAGGACGACGAGGACGACGAGGACGACGAGGACGACGAGGACGACGAGGACGACGAGGACGACGAGGACGACGAGGACGACGAGGACGACGAGGACGACGAGGACGACGAGGACGACGAGGACGACGAGGACGACGAGGACGACGAGGACGACGAGGACGACGAGGACGACGAGGACGACGAGGACGACGAGGACGACGAGGACGACGAGGACGACGAGGACGACGAGGACGACGAGGACGACGAGGACGACGAGGACGACGAGGACGACGAGGACGACGAGGACGACGAGGACGACGAGGACGACGAGGACGACGAGGACGACGAGGACGACGAGGACGACGAGGACGACGAGGACGACGAGGACGACGAGGACGACGAGGACGACGAGGACGACGAGGACGACGAGGACGACGAGGACGACGAGGACGACGAGGACGACGAGGACGACGAGGACGACGAGGACGACGAGGACGACGAGGACGACGAGGACGACGAGGACGACGAGGACGACGAGGACGACGAGGACGACGAGGACGACGAGGACGACGACGACGACGACGACGACGAGGACGACGAGGACGACGAGGACGACGAGGACGACGACGACGACGACGACGACGACGACGACGACGACGACGACGACGAGGACGAGGACGACGACGACGACGACGACGACGACGAGGACGACGAGGACGACGAGGACGACGACGAGGACGACGAGGACGACGAGGACGACGAGGACGACGAGGACGACGAGGACGACGAGGACGACGAGGACGACGAGGACGACGAGGACGACGAGGACGACGAGGACGACGAGGACGACGAGGACGACGAGGACGACGAGGACGACGAGGACGACGAGGACGACGAGGACGACGAGGACGACGAGGACGACGAGGGACGACGAGGACGACGAGGACGACGAGGACGACGAGGACGACGAGGACGACGAGGACGACGAGGACGACGAGACGACGAGGACGACGAGGACGACGAGGACGACGAGGACGACGAGGACGACGAGGACGACGAGGACGACGAGGACGACGAGGACGACGAGGACGACGAGGACGACGAGGACGACGAGGACGACGAGGACGACGACGACGAGGACGACGACGACGAGGACGACGACGACGAGGACGACGACGAGGACGACGACGACGAGGACGACGACGACGACGAGGACGACGACGACGACGAGGACGACGACGACGACGAGGACGAGGACGACGACGAGGACGAGGACGACGACGAGGACGAGGACGACGACGAGGACGAGGACGACGACGAGGACGAGGACGACTACGAGGACGAGGACGACGACGAGGACGAGGACGACGACGAGGACGAGGACGACGACGAGGACGAGGACGACGACGAGGACGAGGACGACGACGACGACGAGGACGAGGACGACGACGACGAGGACGACGACGACGAGGACGACGAGGACGAGGACGACGACGACGACGACGACGACGACGACGACGACGACGAGGACGAGGACGAGGACGACGACGACGACGACGAGGACGAGGACGACGACGACGACGACGAGGACGACGACGACGACGACGACGACGAGGACGAGGACGACGACGACGAGGACGAGGACGAGGACGACGACGACGAGGACGAGGACGACGACGACGACGACGACGACGACGACGACGACGACGAGGACGAGGACGACGACGACGACGAGGACGACGACGACGACGACGACGAGGACGAGGACGACGACGACGACGAGGACGAGGACGACGACGACGAGGACGACGACGACGAGGACGACGACGAGGACGACGACGACGACGAGGACGACGACGACGACGAGGACGACGACGACGACGAGGACGAGGACGACGACGAGGACGAGGACGACGACGAGGACGAGGACGACGACGAGGACGAGGACGACGACGAGGACGAGGACGACTACGAGGACGAGGACGACGACGAGGACGAGGACGACGACGACGAGGACGACGACGACGAGGACGACGACGACGAGGACGACGACGACGACGACGACGAGGACGAGGACGACGACGACGACGACGACGACGACGACGACGACGACGACGACGAGGACGAGGACGAGGACGACGACGACGACGACGAGGACGAGGACGACGACGACGACGACGAGGACGACGAGGACGAGGACGAGGACGAGGACGACGACGACGACGACGACGACGAGGACGAGGACGACGACGACGACGACGACGAGGACGACGACGACGAGGACGAGGACGACGACGACGACGAGGACGAGGACGACGACGACGACGAGGACGAGGACGACGACGACGACGAGGACGAGGACGACGACGACGACGAGGACGAGGACGACGACGACGACGAGGACGAGGACGACGACGACGACGAGGACGAGGACGACGACGACGACGAGGACGAGGACGACGACGACGACGAGGACGAGGACGACGACGACGACGAGGACGAGGACGACGACGACGACGAGGACGAGGACGACGACGACGACGAGGACGAGGACGACGACGACGACGAGGACGAGGACGACGACGACGACGAGGACGAGGACGACGACGACGACGAGGACGACGAGGACGACGAGGACGACGAGGACGACGAGGACGACGAGGACGACGAGGACGACGAGGACGACGAGGACGACGAGGACGACGAGGACGACGAGGACGACGAGGACGACGAGGACGACGAGGACGACGAGGACGACGAGGACGACGAGGACGACGAGGACGACGAGGACGACGAGGACGACGAGGACGACGAGGACGACGAGGACGACGAGGACGACGAGGACGACGAGGACGACGAGGACGACGAGGACGACGAGGACGACGAGGACGACGAGGACGACGAGGACGACGAGGACGACGAGGACGACGAGGACGACGAGGACGACGAGGACGACGAGGACGACGAGGACGACGAGGACGACGAGGACGACGAGGACGACGAGGACGACGAGGACGACGAGGACGACGAGGACGACGAGGACGACGAGGACGACGAGGACGACGAGGACGACGAGGACGACGAGGACGACGAGGACGACGAGGACGACGAGGACGACGAGGACGACGAGGACGACGAGGACGACGAGGACGACGAGGACGACGAGGACGACGAGGACGACGAGGACGACGAGGACGACGAGGACGACGAGGACGACGAGGACGACGAGGACGACGAGGACGACGAGGACGACGAGGACGACGAGGACGACGAGGACGACGAGGACGACGAGGACGACGAGGACGACGAGGACGACGAGGACGACGAGGACGACGAGGACGACGAGGACGACGAGGACGACGAGGACGACGAGGACGACGAGGACGACGAGGACGACGAGGACGACGAGGACGACGAGGACGACGAGGACGACGAGGACGACGAGGACGACGAGGACGACGAGGACGACGAGGACGACGAGGACGACGAGGACGACGAGGACGACGAGGACGACGAGGACGACGAGGACGACGAGGACGACGAGGACGACGAGGACGACGAGGACGACGAGGACGACGAGGACGACGAGGACGACGAGGACGACGAGGACGACGAGGACGACGAGGACGACGAGGACGACGAGGACGACGAGGACGACGAGGACGACGAGGACGACGAGGACGACGAGGACGACGAGGACGACGAGGACGACGAGGACGACGAGGACGACGAGGACGACGAGGACGACGAGGACGACGAGGACGACGAGGACGACGAGGACGACGAGGACGACGAGGACGACGAGGACGACGAGGACGACGAGGACGACGAGGACGACGAGGACGACGAGGACGACGAGGACGACGAGGACGACGAGGACGACGAGGACGACGAGGACGACGAGGACGACGAGGACGACGAGGACGACGAGGACGACGAGGACGACGAGGACGACGAGGACGACGAGGACGACGAGGACGACGAGGACGACGAGGACGACGAGGACGACGAGGACGACGAGGACGACGAGGACGACGAGGACGACGAGGACGACGAGGACGACGAGGACGACGAGGACGACGAGGACGACGAGGACGACGAGGACGACGAGGACGACGAGGACGACGAGGACGACGAGGACGACGAGGACGACGAGGACGACGAGGACGACGAGGACGACGAGGACGACGAGGACGACGAGGACGACGAGGACGACGAGGACGACGAGGACGACGAGGACGACGAGGACGACGAGGACGACGAGGACGACGAGGACGACGAGGACGACGAGGACGACGAGGACGACGAGGACGACGAGGACGACGAGGACGACGAGGACGACGAGGACGACGAGGACGACGAGGACGACGAGGACGACGAGGACGACGAGGACGACGAGGACGACGAGGACGACGAGGACGACGAGGACGACGAGGACGACGAGGACGACGAGGACGACGAGGACGACGAGGACGACGAGGACGACGAGGACGACGAGGACGACGAGGACGACGAGGACGACGAGGACGACGAGGACGACGAGGACGACGAGGACGACGAGGACGACGAGGACGACGAGGACGACGAGGACGACGAGGACGACGAGGACGACGAGGACGACGAGGACGACGAGGACGACGAGGACGACGAGGACGACGAGGACGACCTGGAAAATTTACCAAGACGGGCCCAAATACCGACGCGGGCCCAAAGTACCTTAAACATCCAATAGGTGGCGCCAACACGAAGTGTATGAAAAACCTGGAAAATTTACCAAGGCGGGCCCAAATACCGACGCGGGCCCAAAGTACCTTAAACATCCTATAGGTGGCGCCAACACGAAGTGTATGAAACACCTGGAAAATTTACCAAGGCGGGCCTAAATACCGACGCGGGCCCAAAGTACCTTAAACATCCAATAGGTGGCGCCAATACGAAATGCGTGCGACGCCATTTTGAAATTTTGAAAATCCACCCCCCTCCCCTGTGACGTGAGCCCCCTCGCCCACGAACTCGACCTGCGCGCGCGACGCCATTTTGAAAATATTGAAAATTCCCCTCCCCTGTGACGTCATCCCCCTCACCTACGAACTCGGTAGACGCCATTTTGAATCCCCCTCCCCTGTGACGTCATCCCCCTCGTCTACGAACTCGGTACCCCCCCTCCCCGCCTCACCCCCTCGCCCATGTCGCGGAAGAGCGCGGAGGTACCCCCCGCCCCGCCTCACCCCCTCGCCACAACTTGAGCCAGAACTCTCATAGCTTACCTACTAGAATCAAATTCTTGGAACCGAGAGAATGGTCAAATGAAGGATGGAAAAGACGAAGATTAAATGGGGAAGATGTGTGGTTCAAAAATATAGCAGATAAGTAAAAGGCATTCAAGAACAAGAAAGAGAGATGAAAGTAAAAAAGTCAACGTTCCTAAGAGAATTAAGAGAGGTGGCAAGGAAACCAGGAGATAAGCCGAAATGTTTATGGGGGAAAATGAAAAAGGGGAGGAGAATTAGAAAGGATAGGAAGATTCATATAGGGTAGTGAAACAAGGGCATGCAAATATTGGCTAATAGAAAAAGGACGGGTATGTAAGAAAGAGGAAGAAACAGTGAAACATGCGATTGAAGCATGTGAAGTAAGTGGAGAGAGTGGTAGGAACTGGGCAGAGGTAATTAGAGGAGAATGGAAAAACTTGGCTACTCTACAGGAGATAATAGGGAGAAGGAAAAGATGGGAAGAACAGGAAAGTGATAAAAGAAGATTATGTAACATAGAATAGATTACGAAACACTTGTAAAATAGAAAAAAATTGTTAAGACACAGCAGGAAACATTAGAAGGGTGGGACTTATACTGACACAATCAGGGGTCTGAAATGGAAAGAGTATATGATCGTTAAATTGTAACACGGAAGTGGGCAATAAATTAAATTATTATTATTATTATATTTTTCTTTTTATATTGTATTTTTATATTTTTTCTTTTTTATTTTATATTTTTATATTTTTTCTTTTTATATTGTATTTTTATATTTTTATATTCTATTTGTACAGAGAGAACTCAAAAATGTTGAGAATAGAGCGGTTTATTTAGAGATAGAGAATTGAGGCGATACAATAGATACGTAACAGTTTCAGTGAATAATGACGAGTTACTTCTGTTCTGTGTAACTGAGCACTCGGGGCGGTCACGAGAGCGTGAGTGTATATGAGTGTATGTGAGGTGTTGTGTGGAAGAGTATGTATGTATGTAAGATGTCGCGAAAAGTAAATAGGAAGTCCATCAGCTGTTCGAGAATGTTCAAATTGACTTGCGATTGATGTAAAAAAGAGAAAAAAGAGAAAAAGCGAATGAGAAAGAAAGAGAGACTGAGAGAGAGAGAGAGAGAGAGAGAGAGAGAGAGAGAGAGAGGGTTCTGCCGAGACACTATTTATATTCTATTTTTATATTTTTCCTTTTTTATATTTCTATTTTTTCTAATCTATTTATTTACCCGTCTTCCTCCTTCTCTCCTCGCCAATTTCTGCTGACACTTCATAATTCTTTCTATGATTCATACGTTCTTCACGCCACCAAATGTCATCTTGCACGGCGGTCCCATCACGGGGGATTCAAATTACACGTGATCAAAAAAAACATATTGAAAAATTTTTAGCTTTAGAGTGTCTGTCTGTTTGCTACATATTGGTTCAACAGATCAGTGTGGGAGGGGATTAAAATTTTTATTTCTCTGCGTTGGGAAAAAATGTCTGTTGATATGGAAAAAAAATTTCTGCTGTCGCTACATAATTCTTTCTATGATTCGCGCCTTCTTCGCGCCGCCACATGACGTCATCTCGCGCGGCTTTCTCAGAGGATTCAAATTACGCGTAACCGCGCGATACGCTGCGACCTTCGAAATACTGTTAGCTTTAAAACTAGCTAGCTTTAGAACGCTTGCGATTGTACCACTATGTAGTGCTGTCTCTTTCCCTCCCCGAATTTTGCTTTAAAATAACTGTGATTGTGCCACTAAGTAATGCTCTCTCTCTCTTTCCTGTCCCACTAATATGCGGTTTGTAAAACGTCGATCTCTCCGGACATTATCCGAAACAATTTCTGCTGCATATTGGTTTGGGAAAAACATTTCAGGGGCCGTCCCATCCCTGGGTTAGGTCTGAAAAATTTTTCGGGGTGGGCCAAGGTCTGAAAAAGACTTTTCGGGGGTCATTCCCTCCCTCTAAAAAATTTCCGATGGTGGGCGAGGTCTCCGCGGCGGCTCGGCCGGACTGATCCCCTCCATGATTATGGCTTCCCCCACTCCGCGGCTCGTGCGCGCACAACCGCTCTTCCACTCCCCGTAGGCTCCGCGCCTATGCTTCTCTCCGCCGCACTTCCCCGCGCGCCCTCACTTCCCCCCGCCCCCGCGCTCCACTCAGAGGAACAGAGTTAGAAACCGCTTAGCCTTACTACTTATTTGTAAAGGTTCCCATCACAATGGATCACTATTGCCCATTTTCTCAACCAAAACTGTGACACAGTACAACAAATTGGAAAGTAATGGATATTACATACATTGCGATGACAATAGAAATAATTGTTTCCTGCTGAAGGATGGAACGATCATTCGCATTGTAAATATAGTGCAAATACGGAAGGAAGAGGTGTACAATGTAATAGGTCACAAACGGAAATTAGCTGCCGATAATCTGTTTGAGAAACCCTGCCCATCTTCAGTTTTAAAAGTTTTTATTGTTTCCGAAGGGACGCGATTATGTTATTGGCCGGTTTCACAAATAAAATGTAAAATGTGGACTATAAAAAGAAACTAAACCCAGAATTACGTTATGCGCTTGCGACATAAGCATGACTAAAGGCGAAAAGAGGGTCTATTCTCGTCGTCGCACCACGCTGTAAAGTGCGGTACCACTGATTCTGTCAGTGGTCACATGTGCCTGCAATGGCACTTGTACTCGCGGAACGTAGAATCACGCGAGTCGATCCACACAAGCGTAAGTTTACCAAGAAAGTGACAAAGGAAATAATAGATTTTATCGGTCACGTGTCGCACCACGCTTTAAAGTGCGCTACACTGATTCTGTCAGTGGTCACATATGCCTGCAATGGCACTTGTACTAGGGAACGTAGAATCACGCGAGTCGATCCACACCGGCGCAAGTTTAACAAGATGAAAAAGGAAGTTTGTATATTTCATAATTGCGAAGACAAAAATTGTTTATGAAGGTACTTTTCGAAAAACTGCAATAAATAAAACTCATGATATACATTTATAAACACCACTTTTTTTTATTTTTTTACTTTGTCATAAAATTCTGATATAGATAAAAATTCCCCCCTCGGCCGCTTCCTCCTTGCCCCCCCCCCCGCCCCGGTCTATTCCACCTTGTCCCCATCCACACTGGCCTCTTCCACCTTGTCGCCATCCACCCCGGCCTCTTCTCCCTTCGCCCCATCCTCCCCGGCCTCTCCCTCCTTGTTCTCATCCACCCCGGCCTCTTTCTCCTTGTCCCCATCCACCCCGGCCGCTTTCTCCTTGGCCCAATCCGCCTTGGCCTCTGCCGCCACCGCGCCCGGCACCTCCACTGCCTCTGCCGGTTTGCGTATCGCGCCGGTAGGCGAGCGCGTTTCATGGCCTTATACATCTGAAACAGTACCATAAAAATTACATTTTCTACTTCTACCCGTACATATACTGAATCCCAAAAATATTCGGACAGAACCGAAATAATATACGGTCAAGTCAATTTCATTAAATGCAATGCTATATTATTTTATTCATAATATTGAAGCTCTTTGTGAGACAAATTGATACAATATAAGTAGTAAGGCTATGCCGATTCCAACGCAGGTCCTCTGAGGGGAGCGCGGGGGCGGGGGGAAGTGAGGGCGCGCGGGGGAGCGCGGCGGAGAGAAACCTGGGCGCGGGGCCTGCGGGGAGTGGAAGAGCGGTTGCGCGCGCACGAGCCGCGGAGTGGGGGAAGCCGCAACCGTTGAGGGGATCAGTCCGGGCCGAGGCGCCGCGGAGACCTGACCCACCGTCCTCGAAATTTTTCAGAGGGAGGGAATGACCCCCGAAAAGTCTTTTTCAGACCTTGACCCACCCCGAAAAATTTTTCAGACCTAACCCAGGGAGGGGACGGCCTCCGAAATTTTTTTTCCAAACCAATATGCAGCAGAAATTTTCCCCCAACGCGGAGAAATAATAATTTTGATTCAGCGATCTACAGAACCATTAGGTAGAAATATTATTTCAAGCAGATATGTAGCATGCATTCTAAAGCAAATAGTATTCTAAAGCGTTCCGATTTAACGTCGCAGCGTATCGCGCGATCTCGCGTAATTCGAATCCTCTGGAGCAGTCGCGCGGGATGACGTTATTTGATGGCGCGTAGAACGCTCGAACGAAATAGAATTATGCGACGTCAGCAAATCTTAAAATTATGTGGCGAGGAGGATGATGGGTGAATAAAATTGATAAATAATATAGGTTTAAAATGATGATATATTGTTACAAAAAAGAATAATGAAAATGAGTAATAATAATAATAATAATAATAATAATAATAATAATAAAAAGGAATAAAAAATATAAATTAAAAGAAAAAATATATAAAAAATATAAATTAAAAGAAAAAATATATAAAAAATATAAATTAAAAGAAAAAATATATAAAAAATATAAATTAAAAGAAAAAATATATAAAAAATATAAATTAAAAGAAAAAATATATAAAAAATATAAATTAAAAGAAAAAATATATAAAAAATATAAATTAAAAGAAAAAATATATAAAAAATAAAATATGAAATATAAAATATAAAAAAATAGAAAAAATTTCAAACAATTGGGAAGGGAAGGTGGCTAGGGGGGTGGTGATGGTGGCGACGGTGACGATGGCGATGATGGTGGTGATGGGGGTGCTGGTGGTGCTGGTGCTGGGGCTACCGGCGGTAATGCATATATCCTCACCATCGGATACGACCGTATCCGATGGTGAGGAAATTGTCGCAGCCGCACCACCCCATACGTGGGCGACGGCGCCTAGAACACATACAAACAGCGATATAATATTCGCACATCAAACGCACAAAGCGGTGAGGGGGGTGACGGTGGCGATAACCCCCAATCGTCCGACCACACAGGCGATAGTGGTGGCGAGCCCTACAACATAATTAGCAATATAATATTTACACAAACGTCTGATTTTAATCTCACCCGATATCAATGGTTAAACGCGATAAATGTTAAAATATTTAAAAGTACATACCTCGGGGTCACACTCCGGGGCGATGCGTTGTACACCCATTGTTACACATAAAAAAAAAAATGTCACAAAAAACTCCGACTGTCGTTGCTGAAGATTTGATGAGCAACTGGTCTCACTGCATCTCAAGCTCCCACATGTGGGCCCATTCCTAAAGTTGCATATCTTTGCAAAGTAAGATGTCTTTGTTCTTCACCTTCTTCTTCACTGACCACCCTCTCCTTCTATGTACTCCACCTACATTTTCGCTGACCATCAGCACCTTCTATGCATCTTCTTCGAATTACTCACTGGCCATCCTCTCCTTTATCTTCTTCGGGTGTATCATTTGACTGAATCGTTTCTCCTTCTTTGACACATCATTCGACTAGATCACACCACTTTCAACGTGAATCGAACGAGTATTGAACGGTATTGAATGGTTTTGAACGTATATGGAACGGGTATCGAACGGGCATTGAACGGGTATCAAACGGGTATCGAACGGGTATTGATCGGGTATTGAACGGCTTTGATCGGGTATTGAACGGCTTTGATCGGGTATCGAACGGGTATTGAACGGCTTTGATCGGGTATCGAACGTGCATTGAACGGCTTTGGTCAGGTTTCGAACGGGTATTGAGCGGTTTTGATCGCATACCGAACGAGTATCGAACGGCTTTGAACGGGTATCGAACGGGTATTGAACGGCTTTGAACGCGTATCGAACGTGCATCGAACGGCTTTGAACGTGTGTCGAACGGGTATTGAACGGTTTTGATCGGGTATCGAACGTGCAACGAACGGCTTTGAACGTGTATCGAACGTGCATCGAACGGCTTTGATCGTGTATCGAACGGGTATCGAACGGCTTTGAACGCGTATCGAACGGGTATCGAACGGCTTTGAACGCGTATCGAACGGGTATTGAACAGATATTGAACGTGTATCGAACGGGTATCGAACGGCTTTGAACGCGTATCGAACGGGTATTGAACGGATATTGAACGGATATTGAACGGGTATTGAACGGGTATCGACCGGCTTTGATCGGGTATCGAACGGGTATTGAACGGCTTTGATCGGGTATCGAACGTGAATCATATCGCATTGATCGTGTATCGAACGGGTATTGAACGGGTATCGAACGGGTATCGAACGGGTATCGAACGGGTATTGAACGGGTATTGAATGTGAATCGTACCACTCTGAACGTGAATCGAACATGAATCATACCGCTTCTGCATAACTATCGTCTTAATCTAGCGTACATTACATGCAGGAGGTTGGGGAGGGTGAAGAAAAAACATTTATACATTAAAAAATTGATTTAATTTATTTATGAATTTCTCTCTGGCGTTTAGACCACCAGTTGAATATCTTAAATACATTTTGCATGGCACAATGCTTTGCGTGTCTGCCGCATCGCAGAGTATTAACTACATTTAGCTTATTTAGAGATTTTATATCCTCGTAGTCAATGTCCAGCGTCTCGATGATCTCGTCCATTCTCGTATCTTCATCGAGGAAATTTGCAAGCCAGTCGCGTTTCTGCAGCCCTTTAACGTATACGATATGGGATGCGTCATCTTCTTCATCGATCGCATCAGCAACAGCTTTCGTAATTAGCCGTTTAGCCATACTGTACGGAACGTCTCCATCGTCCCACCGTAGCCCGTGATGTTTTGCCACCAACCACCGGATGCTCGATTTGTCGGATTTCGTAAGAAGAAATTGTGGCATCGAACTCCCGAAAATATAGTGCGAGAGAATTGTTCCCTTTCGCAGGATAGCCACTTCCTTGACGACAAATCTTCCATCGACGATGAACCCTTGCAGGTCAACAAATGTTGGTACAACCATTATCGGTACGATTTAGAGGTCCGCTCGCTTCCAAGACAGATGAGAGAATGGGGTCTTTCTCATAAGACATCTCGATTTTCACGATGAAATATTTGTATGAATTTAGCACAGGAAAGGGCGGGGCAAGTAGTATGGTAATTTAATTTATTTTGCGCACCACGTTTGTCAGCGGATTGTATTCAACCACACGATCGTGCAGAATCAGACAGTAGGCCGTAGTATTTGCAGGCACATTCTCTTTACACTCGAATTCTATGCGCACGTCCACGGTGCCATTCTTGATCGACTCATTTTGTCGCGAGCAATCAATCACCACGAGGGGACTAAATTGTAAAAATTCGGCCACCGTGAATAATGCCTCGTTGCAACTATGTCCATAATACGATTTACGGAATTGCGTATACATATGATACAAGATGGCATGCTTATTTTTGTCAAAGTCCAAGTTCAGGTCATCGTATGGGTAAAATTCCGAGTTGAGAAAAAGTTTTACATTGGCCAATTTGCAGTTGTTAAACTTAGTAACATCTTCGCTCATCACATTCTTTCGATCAGTCTGTAGAACAAGGATAATAACTCGCGGCTTCTCCAGCTGTGCGGATGCCTTCACGGCCCACGAATGCTTGGTCGTGCTTTGTAAGAGAGGATACTCGTACAGATCCAACGAGTGAAAACAAATGCTCAGGTTTTTTCCACTTTCCAAAGTATGTAGCAACGATAGCTTATTAACGTCATTTAACGTCACATAAGGCATCCGCCATTGCACTTTAAGTAATTCAATTTCTGGTTCCAACATCGGCGATCCTATTAGAGAATTGTTATCGTTGCGTGATCGTATTAAAATCAATTCGTGACGCGCATTAATAATCATGCGTTTGTAGTCCTCGCAAAATCCCAGCAAATATTTAAGCGGGATGCAAAAATTGAAATGATTTTTCACTATTAGCCCATTACGTCGTTTCAAGCCCCATCCGGCATTCTCCATACTTTTGTCTTCGCCAGATATCAGCGATACATAGTTTTTAAGGATGCTAGTTATTCCAATGTTTCTGTTGCGATCAATCTCCACGCCATTCAGCTCGTATCGAATCTCATCAAATAAGAACGCCATGCAATTATTTCCCAACATCACCGTTAATGTATCGCTTGGCTTGTTTATCTTCAATTTCCCCTCCAAGTAGAGGAAACTTTCACACGGCAATGTGTATAAATCCTGCTGCTGTATGGGTATTCTTATCTCATCGCTGTATCCAAACGTCGTGTTGACATATGGGTTGTATGTGTGAGTCTCGAGCTTGACGATGCGATCGTCAAACGTCGGCTTCCCTCCAATGCATAGAATGTCCACCATTTTTTTTTTCAACTTAAATGCGCACAAGGAATCCCAATGATTTCAAAAATGTAATGTTCGCAGGACTGAGCCTTTTCTTTTTAGTGTAATCAGAGCTGTTGCAGGTGGTGTTGTTGTTGTTGTTTTTGTTGTTGTTATTGCAAACAATTTCACTTGGAAGAAACGAATTTCTGGAGTCGTTCAACACAAGCATCTCTTTCGGTCACGCCACACGTATTATCGTCGTCGCCGACGTACGTGCAATCTGATGGTAATCTCTTCACCTCGAAAATCGAGCAACCGTCCGTCTTGATCCACAACGCGTATCGTTAGATCCGTAATGACCCGTGCGGTGATTGGAAGGTAAATGATCTGCGCGGGCGTTTCCGATATCTTATATCCTGGTGGGACTCTCGGAGAAAATTCATGTATCGTATGTACGCGCTTCCCATTGTTGTTCGCGCCAGCGGTCACGCTGCATTCTATGCGAATAATGTTCACGTTCATGATATTAATTGGATCGTTCGATTCATGCCACCTTCCTGGTTCTAATACCAGATTCGTCGAGAATCCCAGTAGCGATCCAATGTTATTGGGCTTTGTAAAGTCCACGGCGAACGAGCAGTACAGCTCGCTTTTCATGGTGTTGTTGTTGGGGCGCAACACTAAAGAATACACATCGTTGTCACTGTCATCGATGCCGCCGAGATTTTGAGGATACCGCTCGAGTAATCGCTGCTTCAAATACTTGGCAATAGCGTCTAGTTTGTAGGAGCCGTGTGGAATCGTAATGTATTCATGAGTGGTGTCGACGCTGCTGTTGATGTTATAGTTTACGGTGAAGTAGAATTTATCGTTGCTCGAGTCGATGTTTGGTATTGTGTGATAAGTTTCAAAGGTTGTTAGACCAAGCTCGTAATCATCGTCGCTCAAATCTATGGGCGGAATGTAGCTTACCGCGAGGGTGCTACTCTGGCCGGTTAGAGTGAATGTTAACGACATATTCCGAGCTGTACGACTGGACTGGTACTGAATCAGAGTGGTGGGAAGTCAATCCTTAAATTTGGTGCCAATCCTTTGTAGAAAGCGTAGACATAGTTGTCCACAATTGCTCTGATCGTAGTTCTGATAAGCCATTCGATTGTATTCGATTTTCACAGCATCTTTATCCAGATATTGTACCAATTCCTTAGGCGGTCGAAGATTCCCAAAACTGTCGAAATACATGTTTCGTTTCATTGAAAATCGTGAAATATTGATAAACCGTAGATCTCACATGAAATTGAATATTACCGTATAGCACATTGTTCAATTCGTCTCCGATAGAGGTACATTATTACGAACAAAAGAATATAGTATTTAGTATTGCGCATAATTACCTTCTTCATTTCTTTCCGGAGTTTCTCGGTCGCACTTTTTCCTTCCACCCTCATTTCCTCTTGCCCTCTTGCCTGGTTTTTGGCCTCCTCCTTCTTCTTTCGCTCCTCTCGTTCGCTCTTCTCCTCCACATTGACCAGTGCAACCAGCATCTGGAAATTAAATAATGAATGTATTATTTTATGGAAAAAGGTAAGATTGTATGAACATACAGGATGATTCTCTCGCTGGAGTCCTCAAACGCGATGCTGTCGATAAGCCGCACCTCGCTAACAAGGGACTTTCGGCAACCCGGGAATTCAAAAAATTATGAAACTTGGTGTGTGAATAGAGATAGTTCATCCGTAACGTAACCCTATTTTTAGCCGACTTCAAAAAGAAAGAGGCTCTACGTTCGATGTATATGTATGTATGTATGCATGTAACATTGTTTAAATGGGTTGGCATTTTGTTGGTTAATCTTTATTTACTTATCTGAACCTACTGACCTAGTTTTGACCATGTATATATTATATTTGTCCGCGAATTTATCCGTAATTACTGAACCGATTTTCGTGAAATTGATTGCATTTAGTTTAGCTTCAATCAACTTAGGTCATGGAGAAAAAATTACACAGTACAACAAATTTGGACTTTTTTTTCGGACTTGTAACATTCAATAGCCGTTTCTTATAGGTTTTCGTGCCCTGAAAACGAATCCGCAAACCGTTTGTCGCCATCGCCCTCAGTTTTTGAGAAAACCGATTTTGAAAAAAACTGCAAATTTTCAGCTTTGAACATCTTTTGTGTCGAAACGGTAATAGTTATTCGATTGTTCGTTGCGTCAAATTATTCTATGAACCCTTCCGAATACAACGATGTAAGTTATTATTGCATTATGAACATTTAAATATGTTTAAACAACGATCAAAGGGAAAAGGACACCCAAAATGCACCAATTTTTGCAGATATCTTTCAATTTATTTCCAAAACTAAGTTCTGTGAGAAAATCTGATCATTCCACGCGATGCAGCAGACAGTTTTCCTTGGGAAAGTGTCAACAGAAGTGGTAAATCTCGTTTTGTTTTCAATACAGAAGGGAAATAGTTTGGCAAAACGTGCGGAGCCGACAGTGGTAGTTAATAGCGGCGCGCGATCCACTGCCGCTCAGCGTAACACAATCACTTAACGCGCGTGACTACCTCTGCCGGGTCCGCGCGTTTTGCCAAACTATTTCGCTTCTGTATTGGAAACAAAACGAGATTTACCACTTCGGTTGACAGTGCCGTTCGGGTGGAGCGAAAAAATAATTTTTTTTAAACATAATATTTACGTAGGTGTCGAAAGTTGCCGGAGGTGGTCCATACGTTTGGTTTGAAAGGATTTTTTTCTCGCATTTTCTTCAGGTTGCGAAGTGGCAACAAAGTACAGTAGTGTCTCCGTATGTGCTCGCTGGTCGGGACCGGCGTTGAGCTCCTATCGTGAACAGATCCCGAATTCCGAGTGTTCGTTTCTCGCTTCTTTCTGCCCGAAGGGGGGAGCGAGATGGAATGCTTTTCGTGCGCGCGGGCGTGCGCGATGGCTGAGAGCACTCAGATGGAATCGTGACTGCTCGACGCATGCGCGTGACGGTCAGATAGCCAGGCACGGCACGAGTCTTTTTTGCGCCCCAGGTGAACTTTTCAAATTACGCCCTTTATTATAATACATTCATTTGAGATTATTGACAACCTTACTCTGAATTTTTATTTGTAGTTTAATTCACTTATAGTACAATTTGTAATATTTAATTTTAAAGTTTATTTTCAACAATACCAGTAATGAAAATATCATGTTGCACCTCTTGTCGACTTTCCGACTTTCTAATTTTGCAGAGTAAAGTCATAATTAATCTCAAATAAATGTATTATAATAAGGGGCGCTATTTGACAAGTTCGCCTAGGGTGCAAAAAAGACTTTAGCCGGGCCTGCGTCAAGATTTTGCGAAGCGGTTCCCGTGCTCACCGTAAGTGCTTGCGACCATCGCGCACGCTCATCGCGCACGCAAAGGTCGGAGTGTCACGGCGCCCGAAAGACGGAGGGAGACGAAACATCAACGCGTCGTCTGTCTCGTACCGTCCTCGCTCGCTTTCAGTGGCTCTCGCTCGCTCTTGTTCCATCTCGCTCTTACCTTCGCCGGACAAGAGTGAGACAGAAGTGGTGGGAATAGCGACAAGCACGTATCGTGTGCACTAAACTGAGCACATACGGAGACAATACTGTATACAGTTTCTATGAAATATTCCAATTTTTATGAAAATTTTATTTGTTTCCGATTTTCTTCTAACCGCTTATAATGGGTATAATGATGATTATTTATACTAAAAATATGTGTGTACAATCTTTCAAATGTCTATAATTGCAGAGAAAATAATATTTAAAAATTATCACGTATTGCTTTACGCAAACATATTTTTGTGCGCCGAAATCAACGAAACTCAGCGAGCCGGGAGAATCACCCTGTTTAATAGTATACAATTTTAATACTTACATTTGACATATCGTACATTTATCACTTTGCGATATACACTTCCGCGTAGCGAGCTCCGCAACGAGTCGAGGTAATTCGAAGACTGACTTTCCTCGGTCAGGAAACTCCCTTCGTCGTCGTTTGCGAAAAGTCCGTAAGGACCCTATACTAATTTGTGATCAGGGCCGGCGGAACTCATTATGCAAGTTATGTGCCGCGTAAGGGCACCATCCGAAGGGAACGCTAAGAAATTATACCGCACGCTTAATAATAAAAGCTCCCACATGAACAAAATGTTAATGTAATTTTTCTTTTGTACTCCGTAAAGGCAAAACATATTAAACAGACAGCAGGGGCAAAAAATTTTGGGGCGCCAAACATTTTCTTGCATGAAGGTGCCTACCATTCTCGCACCGGCCCTGTTTATGACCGGGCCTGGTGTCCGTGCCCGTCGTCGCCGCACAGTGAAATCATATATTTGTTCCTTATTTTTTCATTTCATTCAGTTAGTACGTATATTTTTGATGTTGTTGTTACTGAATAATTAATGAAACTTGTTTGTCTAACTGTATTTGTAAATAAATTTGAAATCCTATAAAATTTAATAGTTATAAAATCTTTATTTATGTTAGTTCGAAACTATTTCACAAACATATTTGAATTAATTTTAACAAATATTACAAGCCGCCTTCGTTGAATTCATTTTTATTTGTTGTTTCTTCTTCGTTGTTTTTATGAAAATGAAATTTGGTATACTTTCAATACGCACCTCAACACATAATCCCAACAAAAATTAGTTGAATAACAAGAAAGCTTTAAATAACAATCCTAATTGTGAAGAATTTCCAGGTTGCCCTCTTCAAGATATCACAATTTATGTTTAAAGAAATAATGATTTCGGACGATGAAAAATTTTTTGTTTATAATTTTTAGCTCGAAGAGTAATGATTGGATATACAAACTGTAAATAGAAAAAATGTGTGTCGTGACGAGCTTTACAACACTATATTTTTGAAACTACAGTTCAACAACATTTAATTTTCCAATATTTCTTAGCGTTTGGACAATAATTTTTCCCATTTTCGAGCGCTAGTCTCCTGATTGTATTCGAGCCCTCAATTGACCTTACATCGTCTACACAAAGCGTAACCTAATATACAGGAGAAACTTTGAACTTCCTACTCTAAATAATATAGTGTGTGTGAATGTAAAAAATGTGTAGCTGATTTATTTAACAAATCAATGGTGTGTATAAATGTTTCTCCTTTTTCCATAAGGATTTTGTAAAAAATATGTACATATACAGTAATCTGCACCTACAATAATTATTATTGATATCAATTAGGGAAAAGTCGATACAAGAATCGATTCTGGAACCTTTGTTGTAAAATGTCCGAAAAGTTGCGTGAGCATTGCCAGAGAATGGCCAGAACGCTCCGTGACCATTGCCAGAGAATGTCCGGAACGTTCCGTGACCATTGCCAGACAATGTCCTGAACGCTCCGTGACCATGTTCCACCGCAACATTGCTGAAATGTTCAAGAAAGGTTCCTATGTCCGCACCGAGGGAACATTCCACGGCAACCCCCATGGAACCTTCCTGCAAGCTTCGGGCAACGGAGTGTGCTGTATGGGAATAAACATAAAGTATCTTTTATTTGAGTTTATTCACATATTATCTTTGCCCATCACTGTTCTCCAGCCGCTTCGCCATGATTCATTCAAGCCTCCCTGACGACAAAATAGTAATACGGGAAATGCGGCAACAGCGCGATCCAACTCTCGATACGTCTCGGCAACTATGTCTTTCCTACATTTATCGACTAGCTTGGACTTCCACCGGTTCTGATGCTACATGGCACGAATATACCACCAGCACCTTATGTCTACTGAAGGCAACTATACCCGCAAAAACTTTCTTCTTGCCGATTCCAGGGCAAAAGTTGTAATTTACGGTTTGTTTACTACATCGCGTATACGTATAAGCTCGTGTTATGTGACTCGAATATACTATCAGCGCTACCGACGGAGAAGCCTTGGAGCCTTAATCTGTCACTTTTCGAGTCATAAATTCATTATTATTTCAACGTACGGTGTTTATTAGCGTTTAAACGCACCAGACCACCCTGCACAGATGTCTACTGGAGGCAACTATAACCGCAAAAACGTCCTTCTGGCCGATTCCAGAACGAAAGTTGTAATTTACGGTTTGTTTACTACACGCGTATACGTACACGCTTAACTTAGCTTGTGTGAGCGTACGCACACATTCAAGGCCCGAGAGACCGCAGCCTTGAGCATTTGCTTAATCTTAAGACACGTTTATGAATATCGCCCTATTAGACCTTTGACAGACGTCTAGAGGGCGCCTTAGAGACACCGGAGAGACGGCTTCACAACGGCCATGTTACGACTAAGGGCGTTCGGACTTTCAGACCTAAAATGGACATGAACTAGACGTCTCTAAGACGAGGTTGTGCTATCTGGGATCATCCGTTCACTTCACGCTATATTTGCCGCAGATGCCGCCACAGTGGTGTTTCAACATGAGTTAGAAGTGTTCTAGACGAGAACCTGTGGTTTGGTAACATAGACATATATAGATGGAGCAGAAGCTGGGCTATCGGCGAGCGGAACGGTAGGCTTGGAGGGGAAAGGCAGAGGTCAGATACAGGTACGTCGGTTAGCTTCGGATGCCTTCGGCACGCAATCGACTGAGTCACCCGATTTACCCGTATTGCTCCCCTTACCGCGAACCTTGCCACCCCCCTCAGCTTACGCTCCGTCTATACAGGGTCATCCATTAAAACTGCAACCTACGCGCGTGCGAACAGACGAGAATGGCAACACCGCCTCACGGACGCATTCCACTACAACCATTTACCGGCCCGGCGTTTGAAGGGTTGCCAGCGACCGCTGGACAGCAGTGATGCCTGAGCTTCGAAAATTTTAGGATGGTCTCTTTCAAATCAACGTTGCAAAGAACTGTGCGGAATTTCCCGGCCCAGGTAAGCGAGCCGCGCACTCCGCTTTTATGATCGGTTTACCACTCGCACCCCAGAATACTGTAATGAGGTTTGAAAAGAATATCGACTGGTCTCGTACCCGTCTCAATTTCAAAAATTTTAGCTACGACAGGATTGACCGCGGCGCTATACCCTTGTACGGAGAGATTTTTCGCCACCTGCGTGTGAAAGCCACAATAATGGCGCATCATTCCAAAAAATGACATTACCGGAAGCCGGTATAGGCGTGGCGTTGAATAGCTAAAAGGTTAAAACATTCAGACACTAAAATTGTAGAAAAAATTCAAACACCGCTAAAATCAAAGACATGTCCCATTAGTTACTCATTACGTCCGATCTATGCATGCACTGCATTAAGGATAAAATTATAAAAATGATAACCAGAACAATAGATTCTGAGGTTTGCAGAACTAACGCATAATTGAATAAAAATTTAATTTCTCAATTTATGAAAGTAATCATACAGAAACAACTAGCCTATTGTTTATCAACACCGTGAATTTTAAAAAGAGCATTAAATACAGTATCAAATAAACAGTTTGCAAAAGCTTTTCACGACAATTATGGTTAAAAAATTATTAAAAGAAAAATGAAGTGAACGTAAAATATTTTAAATTATCCATCATTAAGAGGGTCATCTTCCCTCATTTTTCGGAGCAAATTGCATTCCAATATCTTTTATAGTTCAAAAGTTATATGAATAAGGCCCCAAATTCTTCAAAGCGGACCGGGAAATTTCAAATAGCTCTTTGCGACGTTAATTTGAAAGAGACCATCCTAAAATTTTCGAAGTTTGGGCATCACCGCTGTCCAGCGGTCGCTGGCAACCCTCCGAACGCCGGGTTGGTGAATGGTTGTAGTGGAATGCATCCGTGAGGCGGTGTTGCCATTTTCGTCTGTTCGCGCGCGCGTAGGTTGCAGTTTTAACGGATGATCCTGTATATGTCTATGCTTAGTAATGCCCTCACCATGTTCATGAAATACTGTAGAATGTTAGCGATGAGAAAAAGCCGACCCTGGTAAGCTCGAATGCAATCGAATCTCGATCGGCCACAATCGTTTGAGCTGAGTGTACAATCTTGGTATGTGACGACACCATTCCTGCCTCCCGAGTATGCTACGAAAAACGGCATCCCCATCTATGACACGAGATTTCGTGGCGCGGTCCGCAGCGCCACCAAGCGCCTTTAACCGTTTCAGCCGTGAACTGTCTGTCAGCGTCTGTCAATAATCGACACTTGGATACCTGACGAATATAATATTACGAGTGTTGCGTGGCCGTCTGGGAGATGTAATTTCCTCTTGGGGAATTCAGGCGCGGGACGTCGCCCGTGGAACGCTAAGGCGTTCTGCTCTTTGGACGCGGATTTTTAAAGATAATTATAATGATAAAGCTGATAATAGAATAATAAAACGTTTAAAACACAAATAACTAATAACTTTAATGAGTTTAATGGAACGATTCGAATGAGTTTTTATAACACGTCCGTTAGCTTTGAGTGTCAAAGCTTGAGTGAGTGTTACAAAGGCCAACGCTTTTTCTTCTTTTGTTCATTACAAAATGTCCTTAAAATATAAAAGCCGATCAAATATTTATAAACTAAATTCTTATTGGTCAATCTATTTTCTTTTCGGATATTGATTTTTAGAAACAAGCGTTTAACAACATTGCTCTGGAATTATACGCTTAGGAGAAGGGATCAAAGTGGAGTTCATTTATTCAAACACCCGTTTCCAAGTGGGTATTGATTAATTTATAATTTTGAAGTTTCCTTATTAAAAGAATCTCTAACTATTTTCAAACCCCTCGGGCTTGTGCGAACTTCGCTTTGCTTCCCTTTCCTATTACACTCGTATGATCCGTTTCGAACTTCGCGCTTCTAAAGTTTATTCCACACGCCGCTAGACGGGAGTCGCAACACGAGCAATATTCATAAACTACAAATTCTTTATCGCAGTAATAAAAATACATTTTCCAAATATCATAGTTTATTAATATATACATGTATGAAGTTCGGAATGCAAATAACAGTAGAATAATTCTACGAGGTGATTTACAAGGTGGTGCAAAAACTATTTTTATTGTTGTGATAAAGGGGCGAATGCGTGCTAAAAAGGGCATTCTGTAGCACTATTTATTTGTAGTATGTGAATATTGGTCGTAATATTATATTCGATAATGCGTTAGCATTATCAGTGTAAAAGCCGAAGAAATTGTGTTAGAAGTTAGAAATTCAAACGAGTCGATTATTCACAGAACGGCTGCGTGGCGCTCAATGGCGCTGTGCTCCATGCCATAGAATATTGTATCATAGATGGGAGTGTCGCGCTTCATGGCTTATCACTACGTGATTGCGAGGTGTTCGAAATTCACTTTCGGCTGGTATGCATGTACTGTGTCCCCATGAAAAGAAATCGGTTGGGGACTTCCGCAGAGTTAGCCCCTCATTGGAAAATATATCAGTTTTTCTTTTATGCAATCGTTTGTACATCGTTTGTTCATCATTGTTCATTAGTTTATATTATTTGTTCATCAACTGGTGATGTATAATAAATTTAACAAATTTGACTGCAAATTTTTTGTACATCTACCACTCATTTTACTTTTCTCCATTGTTCACCAATAATTTTATATGGAATCGGTCGTTCGTCGTTTGTACATCTTTGTTCATTCATTTTTATTACTTATTGACAAGGAATTGTTTTTTATCACTTTTACTGAACTGACTCAATGAGCGGTATTCTCAGTCGTTGCTTAATTCTTAAGATCGGAGGCTAGATTGAAGATGACGGATCGGTGAATGAGAGAATGCGAGAGTTGTGAAATATTAAGATATTAAAGTCAAAATAGAACGAAGGAGAGTAGGGCGCGTAGGCGTTGAGAAGAGGAAAATAGAGATGCAACGAGCGAGAGTAGAGAACGGGGTAGAGGTAAAGGTGGTCACGACGACTATTAAGGGAAGGAAAGGTGAGTGGAGAGGTTAAGCTGGACGCCGAGGTCCGACCGAAAGGGGGAGGGTATGGAGGGAAAAATGAAATAGGACTAGAGAGAAGAATGAAAGAGTATATTAAGAAAGAAATGAGTAAGAACGATAAAGGAGGAACGGGGAAAGAGAGGAAGAAGAATGGAAGAGGCACCACAGAGTTGGGAAAAGTAGAAGGGAAGATCTGGGATGGAAAAGAAAAGGAAAGCATAAGGCATGCAAACGGGGATCTAGTCGAACACATGGAAGTTGAACCGGATCAGGAAGAAGGAAAAGTGGGTGCCACACAATGGGGAGCACAATGAGTGGCAGGACGTGTGGAAGGTAAAACGCAATAGAGTGCAGTAATCAATGTAAGGATAATGAATACGAACGGCAAAGTATCAATAAGAAGAGGAAAAAAAATTGATACCGAAGTAGATATGACCAGCAGTAAGAAGATAAGAGATAGGCAGGGTGACTATCGTGAAGGAGGAAATGAACGGGTGATAACTGAAAAAGAAAGGAATATGGTAAGACAAACAGGAAATGGTTACGATAAACAGACAAAGGAAAATGCGAGCAGCGAGATCTATGAATGGGAATCATGCCGGGGGGAATACCTCGTAACAGTAACACTCAACCAAAATAAAGTAACAACTAGTAAAAAAAAAACTTAATTAAGATATACAAAATAATAATGGACACAAAAATAAAATTCCAGGGATTGAGAATGGTGGGCTTCAACAGGGCGGAAGTCACGTATAGAAGCAGTCAAGACGCTAACGCAATGTTAGTAAGGAGTAGACTGCAACCGACGGACTACACCACATATATTTCAAATAGATGGAAGTTCAGAAAGGGAATGATCAATGAGTGGGAGGACTCGATTGAGGAGCTTGAGAACCAATTAAAAAAGTGTCCTAGTCAGGGGGTGTTCACATTGGAGAGATTATAAAAAAGGAAAATGAAAGATGGGAAAGTCACACGGGAGGAGGGAAAAGCAATCTTAATTAAGATGCAGGGCGAATCCCTGCCCACAAGGCTACTCATAGGATTTGGGCATGTGTGGCTCAATGTTCAACCGTTTGTAGAAGCAGTTAAACAATGCTTTAGATGTTTAAGATTCGGGCACATTCAGGCGATGTGCAAGACGACTGAACGAAGATGTTTCTTGTGCGTAAAGCCGTTTCATGGAAGATGCACGGAAAACCCCCGATGCATCAACTGCAATGGAGAGCACACAAGTATTGCGAGGGAGTGCCCTGCATATCAGAGGGAGGCTGCTATAAAAAAAATAATGGTCCATAAGAACCTAACATATAGAGGGGCTGAAGAAATAGTTAGAAGGGAAGAAAGACTTGCGAAATACGGAAATGAAGGGAGAGGTATGGAAGAGTACGAGGAGGATATAATGGGGACAGACTTCCCTGTTCTCAGAAGAAATATTAAAATTGAGTATTGGGAAAAACTGGATTTCCCAGTAGAAAAAGAAATTGGCAAATTAAGAAAGGTGTGAGAGAGAAGCAAAGAACGAAGAGAGTACCGAAGGGAGGAACCAGTGAAAGAGGGAGGGACCCAATATGATAACAGAAGACTGGAGGAGAACGTATGGGGACATAGTAGCAGAGTCCTGAGGAACAACGAAGAGTTTAAAAGGAAGAACGAGAACCCTGATGACGCACAGAAGAAGCCGTTCAGCCGCCCTGGAAGAGAGGGTGAGCAATGGCAGAAGAAAGAAAACAATTGCAGGGAAGATAAAACACTACATTACATCCCAAGAAATCATAACCCAGCTATTCAGAAAGAAAATATCCCGTCAAAGGAAGGAGGCTCATACAAATACATCACAAAATATGAACCAGAGACACACGAAAAGAAATGGATTGGGGAAAGCAAAACAAGGAAAGAAATAAGAGAACAAACGGAAAAACTAAGTAACAAGGAGGAAGAGGAGGCACTGGTTGAAGAAATGATGAAAATCATGAAAGAAAAGAATCTAATGCAAAGACTCAGCAGAAGAATGAAGGAACAAATGGACAGAGAACAATATCCAATGGATTCAGAGGAAGATTGGAATGGGACACACACCCAACCGTTTGACATCAGTATGCCAGGAAAAACTAAGAAAAATGGCAAGAAGGGTGAAGGACCACAGACTACAAGAATGGAGATAGAAAAGGGTGGATGGAAGGACGAAAACAAAAACGAAGGTAACAGACACAACATAATACAGCATGAAAAAGACAAGGAACGCGACAAACCAAGTATCAAGAACATAGAAAAGGTATCCATTCCAGTCCGAAATGAAACTTACGAACTGGAAATGGAAAGGGTAGGGGCTATGAAGTCAGAAATTGTTGAGTCCGACTCGGATACAATAGTAGACGACGACAATGCAAGCGAGGGAACGACTGAATGGCTGGAGGAGGTGGAGCTGAAAGAAGAAGATGAGGACGGGAACGAGGGATTATACGATAGGGGTGAGAAAGAGCAGGGGGTGAAGGGTAAGGAGGAAGAAGGACTTGAGGAATGGAAGGGAAGCACGAAGGTAATAGAAATGGACCAGGAGGAAAATGTGGTTCATACCAAAGAGGAATAGCGTAAAGTCAAGTAAAGTAGGCAGGAAAGAACAGATAACTAAAGGGACACTGATTAAGAGTAGGAGTAAATTTATATAAGAAAGCAACAGAAGACACCAAATAGTTTTGACTGGTTAATAGTAGAAATAAGGTGGAATTAGAGGATCTCGTAAGGATTATAATAAACATCTAAAGCAGACATATTAATAACTAAAGTGCAACGCTACAATAGTAACAGTATGAATAGTAACAATAATAGTTGTAGGATAACGGTATGGAATGCGAGAAATCTAAGAAACAAAACAGTGGAACTCAAAGAAATGGCAAATGAATATGATATTATAGGGGTGACAGAGACATGGCTGACACATAGCGACAACTTTGGGGTGAAAGGGTTTAATGTATATAGAAAGGATAGGCAGAATGATAGAAGGGGGGAGGGCTAAGCATTATAATAAAAAATAACATTAACATGAGAGAAAGAGGTAATGTTAGGTGGATCAAAGGCAAAACCGAGATAATGGCCATCACGGTCGAAATAGATGGACAAGAGGTGGACATAATAGTAGTATATAAATATCCAGACTGTGTACTGAAAAAAGAAGAATGGAAAAAATTATTTGAAAACAGAAGGGGAGACACAGAAACGATAATAATGGGAGACTTTAATGCTAATAATAGGGAGTGGAACTGCTACAAGAACGATAGAGCCATTCACTTGGCGGAAACGGTAGAGCAACAGGAGATGTTCATTAAAAATGAATATACGACGTCGAGAACCGGCTCCGGGAAATATAAACCGTTCAACATTGACCTAATTATAATGATTAATAATAAAGAAGGGAGGAAAAGATGTTCACAACTAGAAGATACAAAGAAGGAGGGACGGACTGGAGGGTATACAAAATGTATCAGATAAGGAATAGCCAAAGGATTAAAGAAGAGATTAGCAGATGCATCGGTACAAACAATAAATGTAGAGTACTAATGGAAAACATCACAGATGCAATGGAGGAGGCAAACACGGAGAATGGCACGAGGAGTGGAGGAGATGGATAGAAGGAACATTGGAAGTCCAACCAGCCCAAGGAAGGGGCCAACCAACCAAACCGACAACGACAAAAACAGTACCCATGGTGGGACAAGAAATGTGGCCAGGCCAAAAGAGAACGAAGGAAGGCAGTAAATAAATTCGTTAAAAACCCAAATGTTAACAATTGGCAAGTGTATAGGGAGAAAGGAAAGGAGGTTAGAGAAGTAATTAAGATGAAGAAGACGAAAGCATGGGAAGAGATGGCAACATCGATAAACCACCACACACTCATGGAACAGATATATGGAGGAAAATTAAGAACATACAGAAGGAATTCGACAACAACATAAGGAATAAGAATATAGCTACAGAGGAAAGGGAGGAGCTGGAAGAAGCGGAGAGTATGTAATGGAAAACGGTAGCAGAGACAGGGAACACCCAGCCAATGAAAAGGAGGGAGAGAACGAGGAGTGGAATGGGGCCATAACAATAAATGAGGTAGAAGAAGCCATAGAAGCGTCAAACTCCAAATCAGCGCCGGGTGAAAACGGCATAGGGTGTGACACATTCAAGAATCTGATACCGGAATATTTGGAGATCCTAAAAAAGATATATGAGGAAGTATGGATCACGCAAGAGATCCCAAACGAATGGAAGAAGGCAGTGATAATATCCATTGAGAAACCAAATAAAAAAGCTCTAAAACCCATAGCCCTAACCCTATGTGTGGGGAAAATCATGGAGAGAATCATTAATAATAGAGTGGCCAGATGGGTGGAGGAAGAGGAGATCATGGATCTCAATCAGAACGGATTTAGAAGAGGTAGATCCACGAGGGATAACCTAACTATTCTTACCGCAGACATAAGAGCAGGCTTTGAGAGCAGGAGGGATACCCTGACAGCATTCCTAGACGTGAAAGCAGCATACGACAACGTTGATTACAATACGCTAATGAGGAAACTAATACAGGTCACGCAGAAGGGGTAAAGTAAAAATAGAGGTCAACGGGGTAGAGATCGAAGAGGAAGAGGAAGCGAAATTTCTGGGAATAGTGCTGGACAGAAGACTGAGGTTTGAGGAACACGTATCGGAAATGCAGATGAAAACCAAAAGAAGATTGACAATGCTTAGGTACATAGGCCACATAAAAAAGGGGGCCAATCCGGAAACAATAGTCATACTGTATAAGTCCCTGATCAGATTGGTAATCGAGTATGGCATCACCATCTACCATAACAGCAACAAGGGAGGTAAAGTAAAAGACAGGATAAAGAAGATATAAAATGCAGGGACAAGAACGGCGATGGGGTATAGAATGTCCACCCCAATAAACGTCATGATGACAGAGAATTATGGACATGGTAAATAGGAAAGAGTTATTACTGCAAAAATACATATGCAAACAAAGGGTCCGAATACGCAGCGAACCACTGGAGGCCATAAAAAGGCTAGCGGAGGCGCAGGGAGGAGATAACGAGACACAAACTGAAGACATGGTACGGATATGGAACGAGACGGAACCACTGAAAGAGATAATGGAGAGGGAGGAGGCACCTCAAATTCGGAAGAACCGAGAGAGTGAGGGATGAAGAGGAGATTAACATGGAAGAGGTGTTAGAATGGGACCTGGGGAGCCGTATGAGGGATATGCCAGTGAGTGGCCACAACGGGATAATTGAGGAAATTAAAGGGAGGAAAGAGATAAACAGTCAGATAAATACCGAAATCTACACAGATGGGTCCAAAATACCGGGTACGAGTGCAAATGGGATAGGCATAATTATAAAGAATAGCAACGAAAATACCTGGCAAGAAAGAGGCCTGAGCGTTAGCAATAAGGCGACTATTTTCACAACAGAGGCAATTGCAATAGAACGGGCGATAGAAATAGCAAACGTAGAATTTAAGGAAAGGGATGTGTTAATTTTGACAGACTCGATGAGTGTACTGCAAGTCAATGGAAAAAATAGTGAAAACGATAGAAAGAATGAGAGGAATAAAAGAATAGAAAGAATAAGAAACAGCATAATTAAAAGAGAGAAGCTACAAAGAAAGGAAGCGGTAAACACTCAACACTCGATCGGTAAAATCAGAATAGCATGGGTGCCAGCGCATGAGGGAATAATAGGAAACGAGAAGGCTGATGCAAGAAGCTAAGGAATCGACAGAGGGAATCCCGGACAATGAGCACAAGATCCCACTGGAGGACATAAAGGTAGCATTGACGGAGGATGCATGGAAGAAATCGTTTAGAGACATGAAGGAGGAGGGAAGGGAGAAAGGAGTCAAATACTTCAACATCCCTGATAACCAAATCTGGAGAGCAGAATCTGACATCAGAACCGTAGTCGTCTGTGTCCGCATTTGGCTGCGTTCTGAGGTGCAGAGCCTGATGTCAATGCCTGATGTCAGATCGGCAGCAGATTCGCAGCAGATTCTGCCGTCTGCTACGGTTCTGACGTCAGACTCTGCGCTCTCATGCCAGAGTCAGACCCTGCTACCAATCTGATGTCAGACTGGAGACAGATGGTTATCAGGGATGGGGACAAATAATGAAGGGAAACGGTGCCCATGGTTTGTGAAACTAAAAAACATGGCAAGAGGATCCATCACCACGCTCAATAGGCTGAGAGTAAACTATTATAATCTGGCCGAATCACTACAGAGAAAGGGAATAGTGGAGTCACCTAACTGCGACTGCGGGGAGAGGCTAAAGGACATTAATCATGTAATGTGGAAATGTAGAAAATACGAGACTAAGAGAGTTACATATAAAACGATGCTAGAAGCGAAGGGGGCAAGGGAAAGTGAAGACATTGTAAATAGGATAAATGAAGGAGAGCCAGCTGTGGCAAGACTTATAGTAGGATTTTTGAACAAAATTAAAAAGAATATCTAGGGAGTGTAAACGAGAAAATGTGATAAACAAAGCAATAACGCGAATTAATGTGATAAATAGTACCTGAGTAGAGAAAGACTGACTTAAACTTAAACATAAACATAGACATAACATAGGATAATCTGGGATAGGCCAATGCAACAAAGTACAAGTATGGGTGACATAGATATAACTGTGAGTAGCAATGTGGATGCACACTGGTGAACAGGGTCCAGGGTTGGAAGACGATTGAGTGAGAGAGTAATACATATGTAAAGGAGAGAAATCTTCTGGAATGGAAGGATGTGTGAGAGGATTGGTGTTCGTTGGGCTAAATAAGATATTGTCGTGAAATGCCTTCTTTTAGTATAGTTGTACGCTAAGAGAAAATAAAAACCTTAACCTTTAATCTTCTTAAGATCGTCTTAAGCATGCGGCTTCCTTTACTAGTCTACGAGGTTAGTAGAGGATGCCGCATGCTTAAGCATTTGCTTAATAATAAGCAACGACTGAGAATACCGGCCTTACGCTACATTTATGAACTGTTTATGACTCAACATCCTTCCGAAATATTATTGTTATGCCGTAACGATATTTTTATGAAATCGAGAAATGTAATTGTGCGTGGTTAGAAAATCCAAATTTTCATTCGTAACGTCATTTTCTGCGTACATTTCATCGAAATAGTAAGTTGTAGCATAATTTCTTTATGTTTACCAAATTTGTGTGTTTTGTTAGATTTTAATTGTTTTTGGCTTCAATTTTCAGGTTTACAGATCTGTGTTCTTAATGTGGTTATGAATTGCCAGATCACTATAAGAAGCTTGTGAAATTACAATTGCATAGGGCAGTATGGTTGTACAAATGGATTAATGTGATAGATAATCGATTATTCTCGCCCATCAAGATGTTATTAAAAAAACATTCTTCTTCAGAGATTGATGAACATAGAATGAACTAAAAGGTTGGTGAGTCGCAGATCTGAGCACTTTTGGTACAACATTAATTGAAACGCTATTAGTCACAGATATTTCGATTTTGAAATAGAATTATGTTTTCTGATTTCAGGAAATACTTTGATGTGAGACAATGGAACAATAATGTACTCATTCGATACTATTTGCATTGTCACTGTCTTGATGCGGCGTGAATACATCTGTTATTTTATAAGCTTTATTCCATGCTTTATTCTTAATAGGATATTGTGGAATTGGGTGACCGACAAGAAGGTTAAAAACCACAGTGACGAACACTGACAAAGTCATCGATCAATCAATATCAGCACTTTGTATATGCTCAGGGTTGCCAGATCTCCGGAATTCAGCCGGAGTCTCAGGTTTTATACTGTTGTCCCCGGCCTCAGGCAGGCACAATAAAAATCTCCGGCTGAATAGAGAGTATGTTGCAGCATGCCATCTATCGCAGTTAGCGTTACCGAGACATAGGTTGTTGAAGAGTCTCCGAGTGGAAGGGGAACACGCCACGCATGCGTGGTTACTTTGTTACTTGATTGTTACTTTGCCGTTGCACGTTGCCGTTGTGCGTTTTCATTTTCATATTAAAAGATATCCAGATTTTGTTTGTAACATGAGTATCCAGAGTAATATTGAAGATCTTGATGACAAGAATAATAACAAAACTTCGCCGCAAAAAAAGAAAACTTATTATTGTTCATTTAATGATAAGTGGACATCTGAATATGACTGGGTACGGAAAGAATCCGGGTTTGTCGCTTTTTGTAAATTGTGCAATATGACATTTACTGTCAAGTATGATGGTAAAAAAGCTTTAAGCAGACATGCAATATCTACAAAACATCAAAGTTTCGCTTCTGCTAAATCGAAGAATGAAATGATGGAGAAATTTTTCTCAAAAGTTAATTCCAGTGAACAGGAACAAGTCGCTGCGGTGGAGTTTGCTAACATTTTCCACTCAGTTGTGCACCATCACAGCTACAACAGCCTGGATTGTGGTATAAAATTAATGTGCAATTGTTTTAACACTTTCACGTCCGCATGGGGCACAAAAATTTTCTTCTCTGTCGCCGGAACTTTTTTCAAAGTGGTTCATTAAAATGTACAAATATAAAACATAAAATTTATTACAACATAATAAACTTAGCTGCTTTTTATTAAATGATACGTGGAAATACATGGTATTTATCGAGATTATTGAAAAAAGAACATCAGCATAATTATCTTCGAAAGTGTTCTCTCCTTCGTCATCCATTATGTAGGATGAAGGATAATCACTGGTTTAGAAATAGAAGATATGTTTATTGAATTATAAAAGTGTAGGGGGATATAAGTAAAGTAAAGAATATGTGTACGTGCTAATGCTCGCGCTGGCGACTCGCGACGATCTCTGAGGCCGGTGACGCATCGCCCGGCCAGTTTCCAGAAACGTGGCAACGCACAATCGTCTCGATCGCGGGCAAAAGTAATGTCCTGCCGCGCATTATTGGGTCTGCTTTGATCTTGACGCGCGCGCCCGCGTAAGTATTGGACTCGCGGCTCTACAATTATCAGGGAATATTTTCACAACGTTACTAAAGTTCTACACCGAACTGCAATCTGACGCTCTGCAAACAAGCAACTGACGCTCTGAAAGGCTTTGCAAATGGCTTTCCAATGGCACCACGTTAATGTCACCGGCAAATAACGACCGGCTTGCCAATGGCACCAGGTTAATGTCACCGGACGTGAAAGTGTTAAGGATTCTAAACTATCAACAAAAATTCATTGTGGGCGAACGAAAGCAGAAGCTGTTGTAAAAAATGTTTTCATGCCTTTTGCTGTTAAAGACGCTCTTGTTGAAATGAAAAAAAAATGGATTTGTCCTTTTCAATAGCCACTGATGCTTCAAATAAAGGAAATCGCAAATTTTGTCCTATGATAGTGTTTTACTTTGACTCAGAATCAGGACTTAACACAAAACTGTTGGACTTTATTGAAGAGTCAGACGAATCATCTGATTCAATTTATACAAATTTAAAAAAAAGTCTGGACAATTTGGAACTCAATATTGATAAGGCTGTTGCTTATTCTGGAGACAATGCACCAGTGAATTTTGGCAAAAATACATCGGTTTACACTTCTTTCCAAAAGGAAAACCCCAAAATAATAAAAGGAAATTGTCATGCTCATATTTTACACAATTGTGGAAAATTTGCTGTTAAAAGACTCTCCTATGATGTTGAAACTTTTGTACTAAAAATCTATGCAGTTTTCTATATCTGCAAAACGGACAAGTAGCCTGAAAGAATACTTTGATGAAGCGGAAATAGAATATCGTGCAATTTTAAAGCATGGTACAACTCGATGGCTATCATTATACGAATCAGTTAATTGATTATTAAAGTCATGGCCAACTATCAAATCATATTTTATAAGCTTAGGTATAGATAATGTACCCAAAATAATATCAGAATTTCTACAAGACCAAGAACACGAATTAACAAACGACATAAATTCGGATATAACTCTACCAGAATGTTATTTATATTTTATGCACCATTTTTGGGGAATATTTAAACAATATATTTTAACACTTCAGAATGAAACATTTCTATGCACACAGTTGAACACTATCATGAATAAATTATTGACTGAATTTGTAACACGAAAACAAGATCAGTTTTTTGGATTCAAGTGCAATCAAGCATTCAACAATTTAAGCTGTAGCGATAAACAAAAAGCACGAAATGAGTTCACTGTCGTGTATACTCGTGCAATAAAATACCTACATGACTGGTATGAATTCGATAATCCTCAATTTGCCAAATATGAAATTTTTAATTTAAAAAATCACTTAAACTATGAGGAAGTTTGGGATATAGCTAAAAATTTGTGGAAGAATTGCGACAATTATATTCATTTGGATAAACTTTACAGTGAAATCTGTAATTTAAACAAGATCCTCTCAACCTTAAAAAATAATGATAATATAATTCAAAATTGGATCCAAATTTTTAAAGGCAGTTAGTTCCCGGTTTTATTTAAAATAGTGCAACCAATTCTCTCTATTTCTGTCAGTTCGGCCAATGTCGAAAGAATCTTTTCTCTTATGTATCAGACCTGGACAGATAACAGAAACAGAATGAATGTCGATTTAGTGAAAGTAGAACTTATAATAAAATCAAATTTGAAATATAATTGTCAAACATTTTTTGAACGCATTTCAAAAAATAAAAAATTATTAAAATCTGTACTAAATTCAAATAAATATTCATAATACTTTTATTACAATTATTATGAGTACTCCTTTATAATAATTCATTATAATGAATTTTAGATGCCTGTTTTTCTGTTGGCCCTTATTTTCTCTCATCCCACCCCCCCCCTTCCACTCAACACCACTCCGCGAAATTGAAATCTCCGGCAAAAGATCAGGCCTGATCTGGCAACCCTGTATATGCTTCACTGTAAAGAGTTATTGTAACTTATTTTCATTTCAAAATAAAAGGCTGAAATGATATTTCTTACTGTTTTTCATTTGATTTTGCATTAATCTTACTTTCATTGCGGTAGAAACAAGTAATTATACAATAAACAGTTTATTATATTTATATTACTACTACTTTGGACTATGACTTTGAAACTCTTACAATTTTGACATATCCAAATTTTCATCACCATCATATCAAATGCTTGTACAACATACTGAAAATCAACATAAACATTTATCTCATTCAACTGTAATTAACAGAACATCGCTCTAATACTGAATACAACACATATGAATGTGCAACACATAATATTTAGTTAATTTGTTCTGTTTAATTTAATTTGTTTCAAAAGGGACGTCTTTTTAACGTTAGGATATGCAATTGGGGAATAATGCCAGGGGTTTTGCAGAAGGCTAATGATGTAGTTTTAATTTCATGGAATTTGGATAAAGGTGGGTTAGGTTTCTGAAAACACGTACAATTTCATGAAGCTGAAAACACGTATTTACAATTTCATGAATCTGAAAACACGAAAATTCATGCGAAATCTAGCAATAACCTCATCAAGCACAGAAATCTGTGAACATGAAAATTGAGACTAAAATCATTTAGAATACGTCGCGGAACTCGAGATTCACATTATATACAAGACAGAAAAGTAGGGTTATGCGCGAAGTGCGAACGTTTAGCGTCTTGTTTAGTAGATAATAATATAACACATGTTTTCTTATAAACGCTAATGTTCGCAGGAGTATGCATGATCGCCTAGGGTGTGTACTGTGTGGAGATGGAACTGAAGTAAGTATCGCACGTATCCTGTTTATTCATACGTTACGGTTAATTTTACACTAATATTGTATTTGTTTTCAGCGCTAACACAACAAGAAACATGATGCTTCTACACAAAAAAGAAGTCGAAAATATTGAATGAAATTTTCTGATATCGGCCCTACTAGGGTACGTGTCCCTATTACGGTGCCCTGTTCCTATTACAGTGCCTTTATACTTAAAGAAGTTCTACAAACAAACTCGCATAAATAAATAAGGAAAGAATTTTTTTTAATTAAGTTGAACTATTAATGTATGTGTTGCAAATGACAGGATTGCATTTTTAAATAATGAAAGCATAGTAAAAATATTCAAAAATGAATATGAAGATTTCGATGGATTTATCTAAATCCTTACTGGAAAGGGGAAGGAACACGTATTTTAGAAACGTGAATAACTTGATAATTATTATGATTTGCATTTATGTAAAGTGTTAATTATATAGTAAAAGGATCCTATTTTATGAAAAAATAGCAAAATGAGCACTTTTAAAACGTTTTTGTATTTTTTAAAGTTAAGCCAGTAATAAGGACAGGAATTTAACGTTTGTCCCAATTACCGTGCCCCTCAGTGCCCACTACCTCCCTCTGCGAACCAGTGTCGACAGAAAAGAGTTGCGAAGAGTCTACGGATGGAGGGGGAACCAACCTTCGCGTCGATTGGTTTGAAGCCAATACCTATTTTGGCGTTGATTGGTTTGACGTCACGGCGTCTTCATGCGTATGCGTGGCGTATTCCTCCTCCACCCGGAGACTTTTCGTCATGGACAACCTATTTCCCCACCGAGAAAAAAAATTCCCCAAAAGGGCACCGTAATTGGGGGCACCGTAATACGGACAACGCACTTTTCAGGGAACCATAATTGGCACAAAAACATGTATTTTTATTTCAATTAAAACAATATGAAAAATTAACATTTTTAACCCGAAAAAATGCCTTAATAAAGAGAAAGTTTCAAAAAACCAATATAAATTTTCACCAAACAATATTAAAGTAAGAGAAGTCAGTAATAAATTCCGTCGTGAGCAAATCGGCGTCAAAGCACCGTAATAGGGACACATATCCTAGGTACCAGTGGTTACAGGACATGGATTTGTATATGTAAATGTTGAAAGTCTCTCTTTGGATTTATATGCGCTACTTATATTATTTTGTAACAAATGTAATCACCGATCTTGTACATTATTAAAGAATAAAATAAATACTTTGTGAAATAAGTAGAATTAATTATTTAATAAACTGCAGAATGTGCTTGATAGTTATGTAAAGGTAGGGATACACCTATAGAAATCATGGTATTGTTACGTTTGTAACAAACCCCCAAACATGCCCCTTTTCTTTTTCGTTAATAAACTTAATTAATAATACTTAAATACTTATATTCTTATTATATTCTTATTATTCTTACGTTTATAAAGAGTGTTTAGGATTAATATTAATATTAGCTCAGGATACCGCGAGACGCGAGTGTGTCAAAAGAGAGAATTGAGTGTAAAGGAGTGAGAGAATCGAACGCATGCGCGATCCTCAGTCGATCAACGGATCGACGACAATAAGGATCAGAAGCAGTGATTGTAATTTGTGCATGGCAAATGAGAGAGGGAACCGAGCGTTCCACGCGCGCGCCTGCGCTCTCCAGTCGCTCAGTAGACCGACTAGAGAACGGATCGAGCGAGACGAGAATGATTGACGCGTAATAGTCGAACTCCGTTCCTATTGGTGCGCTCCCAGTTCCCCGAATATGTATAAATACGGGCAAGAAAGCCCAGAGAGAATCATTCAGATACATGAATTCATTCGAGTCTTTACAAGAATCATTTAAGGCTAATAGCCGATTCCACCATAAATTTAATGATCCAACTTTGGAGGCCGCTTTGCTGGACACTTGGCTGCGCTGATCGCTCAAACTAAGGCCATAGTCGCCAGGTTTGGCGAGAGGTTCCAGCCTTGGAGGCCGCTTTGCTGGACACTTAGTTGTTGAAGCTGAATTATTGACAAATATTATTCTCAGGTTAGTAATATTACTCCTGAGCGACGAGGGAACAAGACTATTCCAGGTGGCAATACCGCCCCTGATGAACTAATGAAACAACTCAACGATTCTCAACTTAAACATATTCAATCTCCTAGATTTGTAAGCTAATTCCTTTATCGACCGAGAGTCATTATCCACAAACTAATTCCTTTATCGACCGAGAGTCATTATCCATAAACTAATTCCTTTCATTCGACTAAACGTCGCTATTAATTATTTAAGTTACATTACTCTAAATCGATCGTTCAACCGGGTATTCTTTTGTACCGACCAAGAGTCGCAACCCAAGACGATCAGCTTTACTTTTTGTAACGACCGAGTGTCGCAACATAAATAATTTCTTTAATTTCTTTAGAATTAAGGCATTAATTTACGTTTTCGTGTATCATTTAAAAGTGTTTTCCTTGAATAAACACTATTAAGTTAAATTCTTGTACTGGAATTTTAATTCTTTATCGCACGCCACTCGAACCAATCCCGAAAACCTGTAACTCGCGTTAACGCCACGCCTAAAACCGTTACACGTTATCACTTGAACGTAGCCACGGAAATATATATAATTGATAGATAAATCAGGAGCGAAATTTGAAAGCAGATGTATGCGCGTGATTGAGAAAGTATTATTATTAAGGATGTGCGATGCGGGTGGCATACGTGGGAAAGATCTTGGGCAGAGCTCGAAAACAGGAAGAAGACACCAATTAACAGACCCCAAAACGAATCGCGAGTTTCTTCTAAGTCACGTAATCTTTTTGAGAAGGCCTTGTCCTTTGTTAGTCTTTAGGAGTGTCGATTGACTCCAGAAGTGTTGGCGACGCTGAGGAAGTCATAAATTCCCTTCAAGGGTTGTTTTCTCGATCCTCGGAGTAGAGCCTACTTTCTCTTCCCACGTGGGCACCCCGCTGTGTAACGGAAAAGCGCGCTTTCACCGAGTTTCCACCACCCCGATGACGGAGGGAAAAATGGACGCCGATTCGCGGGGGCGTACGGACATCCGAAGGACGGCCTACTGCTTGGAGCTGATGCATCCTCCATCCTGATTGGACTACGAGGATCTATGGGAGGACTAGGAGGATTTGGCCAACGACTTCAGCGAGGGCCTCGGAAGATACTTTGAAACGTTACATTCATTCTGTCTTTAACCAGCATCCCGAACAGTTGAATAAAACTCCAAAATTTAACTTATAAATAGTTTCTTGTATTGTGTTTTATTTGAAACTCCCGCACTCCGATGAGCAGAGCGGTTCAGCGCTCCACGGGCACCAACCCGCGTTCTGATTTTAAAATCACCGTAAAAATACGTAACAGTATACATGTGTTGATGCGTAGGGGCGGCCATGTAACGTCACGTGTAGGGAATTGTTTGGTAATTCTGGCCCTCACTCAGATGGCGCGGTTGGCTGTGCCAAGCAGACGGCAGAATCTGCTGCCGATCTGGCATCAGGCACTGACATCAGGCTCTGCAGAACGCAGCCAAATGCGGACATAGATGACTACGGTTCTGACGTCAAATTCTGCTCCCCAGGTCTGGCTATCAGGGTGTAGATTACGACGAATCTAGACTAAAATAAAGACTAAAAATCAAAATGAAAATTGCATTTCAGTCATTTATTTCCAATTTGTAATGAAATTAACAAACAAGGGAACATGTGGAACAGGCACACAGCGATTTTAATGGGGATTTTGTATGAAGTAGTTCTCAGAAAAATATTTTGAGAATAACTTCTTACAAAAATCACATTAAAATCGGCGTGTGCGGTTTCCATATGTTCTCTTGTAACCAGTACCATAATTCCAGGATTCAATTTTGCCGCTGTGACGTCCCACTATTTTTCGCGCGGTATTATTTCAAGTCTCCCTCATAAATCACTCCACAACTCCATCGAAATACCCGAAACTTCAACTCTTACCCCTTTTCCCCAACCATCGGGCCATCTAGACGTTGTACCTTAGCGGTCCCCATCTCGGGATGGTCAACTACGAAATTCCCTTCCCCTCTTCGCCCTACTAGGCATGATCTCCTCCTTCATATTTAAATTTAAACAAGTCCCTCGTCCCAAAAAAAAAACCCTCTTATCTCGAGACCACGTCTCACCTCTTCTCTATGACCCACGAAGTCAAAGCCACATTCACCCCTTTCCAATCAAACCACCCAAAATCCATCCAATGGGTTGAATACCCCCTTTTCAGAAGCCCAAATAAAAACCCCGGAAGTCCTATTGTAACACATATTTCGCGCATGAGTCATCAACGGGTTCTAATTATAGATGCATATTTCGAACATGAGTCATGGTGCATACCACGCATACCCCTCATACCTGACATTCCTGTAAATCATATAAATACAAAGGCCCGAGAGACCGGAGAACTCTTCTACGGAAATACTCCCGCGAAGTTCAAACATGTATATATACACCTTTAAACTAAATTCAGTGAACGACGAATAATCTATCTACGGCAACTACCGTAAGCAATTACGACTAATTATTGTTATACGACATATCATCTCCATATATATATCTTTTATATTGTTAACGCTAATTGATTCATATTATTATTTCGCTAAAGGATTCATATCGTTATCTTAGCTAACGATTATTGATTCATATTATCATTTCGCTAACGCTCATTGACTTATATTGTTAGCGTAGCAAATTCCAATTACTTTTCATACTATTATCTTTGGCTTATACACATGTATTTGATGTTCATACACATATATTGCTATTAATTACCATTTATATAAATGTTTATGTGGTAATGCTTAACGTCCAACGCATTATTATAAAACCTAATCGCTATCGCATTAACAGTGCATAGCATATTTTCGTGCTGCAAATTGAATAAACAGTTTTACTTTAAATCACGCTTCGAATTATTGTGTCTATCCTTCGGTTACGAAGACTCCAAAACAAAACAGCCTACTGCAACAGCTGATCTCGGTTCGCGAACGTGAGAGTTCTTACAGTGTTTACAAGACGTACTTTCGCATAGGCCGTGTACGACCATATGACTAGACATATTTCGCGGAAATATTACGTGTGGCTTTTTTTATATTAATGCAGCGGTAAATCCAATTACCATGCCAGAACGAAAACCACCAGTGCTCTAACGGGTGTCACCCAGGTGCGTGATTACCTTTTAAATCTTCCCTGGTCGATCAGTGCTACGAATCTCGCATTCGCGCCTGCATTCCTCCAACTATCGGTGCTACGAATCTCGTATTCGCGCCTGACTCCCACTTACTGTCAGTGCTACGAATCTCGCATTCGCGCTTGACATCCTCTAACCCTCACGTTCGTTCCCAATCATGCTGATTTTTCACAGTGATCCGTGAATTTCGTGATCGCTTCTCATTGGTGCAGGCAGAACAATGATTCGCGATTTTTGTGATCTGATTGGTGGGAAGCATAACTGCTTTTTGCACGCGCCACGTAACCCCAATTTCTAATTTCTTTCGAAACATTCTCAAGTCCTGACTGTACTTATAGAATGTCAGTTGTATATTTTGAACCAATGTAATCGTTTTTGATCTATTTAAATTAGCGTATATTTCTTCACTTTAGTTAAAAAGTATAATGTATATGTGAATATTTTAGCCAATCAAATCAGTGCGTGCATACATTGACTATTTATGAATGTATGTATTATATATTCGCTGAATTGGCACGTTTTATTTGTAACACAAGATATATTGAAGTATTTTATAAAAAATAATTCAATCATGAGCCAGAATTACGATTATAGTATTCACAGTGAGCAAATTCACTTGAGGTAAAAAAATCACGGTCATGATTTAACTTAAATTTAACTTAAATCACGACCGTGATCGTGATTTTTTTACCTCAAGTGAATTTGCTCTCTGTGAATACTGTGATCGTAATTCTTGCTCATGATTGAATTACTTTTTATAAAATAATTCAATACAGCTTGTGTTACAGTCAAAACGTGCTAATTCAGCGAATATATATATATATTCATAAATAGTTAATGTATGCACGCACTGATTTGATTGGCTAAAGTATTCACATGTACATTATACTTTTTAACTAAAGTGAAGAAATATTCATTGATTTAAATAAATCAAGAACGATTACATTGGTTCAAAATATGCAACTGACTGATTCTATAAGCATAGTGAGGACTTGAGAATATTTCGAGAGAAGTTAGAATCAGATCACAAAAATCACGAATAACTGCCACTTCTGGCAGTTAATCGGTGCCCGAACCTCCGGTAAAATTAACTTGGAGATTAACTGGCAGATCACTCTTAACCAGAGGTGAAGAAACAAGCATGTGGCAGCTATGTGGAACATAACTCTAACTGGAAGATTACTGGAGGTGAAGAAATCGGCCGTGTATGGTGCATCTGGAGTAGTTGGAACGATATTTGTGGCCCAAGTGTATCTATGTTTGCTTTCATCTTTCATGTGCAATGTCGATACTCGCCCCATTCGATACGAGTACTTTTTTTTATACCTACTTGGTATCGAAACCCTAAGTATCGATACTAAAATTACTTGGAATCGAAACGAAAGTATCGAGTATATACTCGTATTTACTTGTACCCAGATAGCACACGTCGTCTATAAGCCGTCTTTAAGACGTCTTTCAGACTTTCAAGACGTCTTAAAGACGGTTTATAGACGACGTGTGCTATCTGGGTATCGATTCATCCTACGTATAACCACAGACGAGGTATAAGATAGACCTATCAACCAATGTATTTTTCTGTCACCGGTTTGGGGGGTCCTAGGACCCCCTTACCATTTTAGTGTCGCATGCAACGTTACCGGTGAAGTCTCGAAACAGATTGTAATGCTACGCGTGGTAGGAATTAGAATTCAGCACGGGTATAACTGGGTTATTTTTTGAGTCGAAGCCCGCGATTTACAAATGTTTCTGTTAGAGTGACAATTTAAAAATCGTCTTATGAACATATTCCGTTCAACGGAAGAGAAAGGAGGATGAAAATAAAACGATATCACATTCGCCTTTTAACTTTGCTGTCCTATTCCGGTTTATTTAATGAAAAACAAATTTCATTCACTTGCAATAACGTAATTTGTAAAAAGAGTGCTTTAATGTTTTTTAAGAGCACCTGTTGCTGAACCCCACCCATTCATCATGTGTTTGTGCATACATTAATGATGGTCTATATGATATAATACAGACATATAATAATAAAAAATAATTTTGTTCCTTATTTAATCTACGACACTCAATTTTTTTTAAGTCGGCGCCAGATTTACACAGTGCAAATGATGAGGCGCTGATATAAAAAAATTGAGTGTCGTAGATTAAATAAGGAACAAAATTATTTTTTACTTTTTAGCGCATTTTAATTTTTCTGAAGTTGGTTTTAATTATGATTTTCCATTTCTTGGACCGATGAGCCATTATTGTGGCTTTTACAAGCAGGTGGCGAAAAATCTCTCCGCACAGGGATATAGCGCAGCGGTCAACCCTGTCGTAGCTAAAAATTTTGAAACTGAGACGGGTACGAGACCAGTCCACATTGTTTTCAAACCTCATTACAGTAATCTGGGGTGAGTGGTAAATCGATCATAAAAGCGGAGCGCGCAGCTCGCTTACCTGGGCCGGGAAATTCCCAATAGCTCTTTGCCACGTGAATTTGAAAGAGACCATCCCAAAATTTTCGAAGCTCGGGGATCACTGCTGTCCAGCGGTCGCTGGCAGCTCTCCGAAGAGATTGCCTTCGTCGGCCGCCGACCATCTCGTTCTTTTGTCGATGTCAACAGGCTCGCCGTCGCGGTTTCAGCCACGTCCAACAATGCGTTTGCAGACCTCAGAATCTATTGTTCTGGTTTTCTTTTTCATAATTTTATCTTTAATGCAGTGTATGCATAGATAAGACTTAACGGGCAACTAATCAGACGTGTCTTTGATAGTAGCGGTGTTTTAATTTTTTTCTTCTAGAATTTTTGTGTCTGAATGTTTTAAACTTTTAGCTACTCAACGCCACGCTTATACCTGCTTCCATTAATGCCATTTTTTTGGAATGATGCGCCATGATTGTGGCTTTTACACGCAGGAGGCGAAAAATCTCTCCGTGCAGGTGTATACCGCCACGGTCAACCTTATCGTAGCTTAAAATTTTGAAATTCAAGACCATTATACTCATTCATCTTTTTCCTTCAGTGTCGGATCTGTATTCGTACTCAAAAAGTTAAAGAATCCAATGGCCACGACATACTGTACGCTCTCTTGAAATCGGTTGAACGGTAACGCGTATCTTTTTTTACGACCCTGAGGGGTTCTTAGGTAAAAGCTTTCAAACGACGCGGCTCGGGGGTCATAAACGCTAGAGTAGTTGCATAAGGGCACAGACAGCGATAGGCCATTCAGTAATCAGTATGCCAATTTCTATCATAGAAGTATTACAAATGGATTACTAGTATTTTTCTAATGAAAATGACACCAAACATAATAAAATCCTGATTATTTTTAATGACTGTAATGGAAAGTACTTGGAGTAAAGTAACTGAGGAAAGTAATGAAGAGTACCTGAATTCTACGTGAACTGACACGGAACTGCTATGTGTGCCCAGATCTTAACGTAAGCGATACCTACGCTCGTGTATTTACATCGTAGATGTTTTTTATATTTTTTAAATCCATTCAATAGTTAATAAGGACAGAGCCAATCAATTTGTAACGAAACGTAGGGATTTAGGGGCCGCGGATCCCAATAACTACGAATATAAATTTTACAGAAACGTTTTAATTCATTATTTTCATGATTTTTACGTGTCGTAGGATGGGCACCGTCTATTTAGACACGCGCGATGTGCAGAAATTTGCGGGAATGTTAGTAATAGCGTCAATTTTTAATATTTTTCGGCGTACGACACGTGAAAGTATTAGTTAAATGTTCCACTATATGTAAAATACTAACAATCAATTTCATCTTGCAATTTATAGTTTGTATAAGCTCTCAAGAAGTGCCATATTGCAGCGCCATATAGACTCCTGATCCCCAAAATAGATTTTCAGAGAGAAATCCGGCGTGAGTCGTTGACAAACCGAGCCAAAGCGTAGCTTAGCGAAAACCCGCCCTCTATGTTAAACTCTCACTCCCCAGATAGCACACCTCGTCTTAGAGACGTCTAGTTTATGTCCATTTTAGGTCTGAACGTCTTGACTTGTAACAAGACGTCTTTAAGACGTGTTTAAGGAGGTAGACACGGGTAATGCAGAGCGCTGTATACCGACACAATCTGGCCCGAAACATGGGTTTGGGAAATTACGTTGTTTGTCCTTATATGAGCAGATTTTGGGTTGGGTGAGGTCTCATTCGATATCTAATAATACGAGTGTTCAAAGTAGAGCAAAAATCGACAAAATACACCCGCAAGAATCTAAGTATTTTTAGGTCACTAAAAGAGTTTTGTGGCTTCAACGATGACCAGAGTGCGCTGCACTGAACCTTCCTCTTTTGAATGAGACCTCACCCAGCCCAAAATCTGCTCATATAAGGACAAACAACGTAATTTCGTGACTTCATTCCCAAATACGAGTTCCGCCATATTGGCGATAATACAGAGCAAGTCACGTGACAAATTTAGTTCAACTAGTGGATACGAGATGGCGCCTACTCGGGAGGACTGCCAACGTGGAATCATAGCAAAACTGAAGCGTTAGCTGGAATACATGTGCCACAGTAAAAGCGTGATGCAGTCGATGTATGCATTTTCGTACGATTGTAGGTTAGGTTATATGCATTTTAGTCATACCAGGAACTGCTAGGAACTGTATACATATAAATTAACGCTTTTACCGTGACACATACATCACTTGAAATCGCCGTCGAATTTATGTTATAATTATATGGCCACATTATTTAAAATAAAAAAAGAAAGACTGGAACTTATTTGCAAATACTGGAAGTAGTGATTTACTGCTATCATATTTTCAGAATGTGGTGAAGTTACAGCAATTATTTGAAATTATTGCTCTTATTATTGTTTTTTTTATTCTTTTGACTATTGTATAAAACATGTAATAAGGAAAAGTCTAAAAAACAGTGAACAGTTGATTCCCCGATTTTTTTTTGTAATTCTTTACGGTCCTATCTCCTATAGTCCTCAGTCAATATTTAAAGTACAGACTGGATTAAGAAAAATAAAAAATAAGACAATTTAAAACAGCAGATGTGACTTACAATAGTGACGACTGATAAATGACGATGATAAAGTTTAAATTTACAACAGCATATAATGAAATATATTTATTAATTATTAATATAAAAATAATTATTAATTCCGCGGCCCCTCCCGCCTATCCCTCCTCTTCCACCTCTTCCTCCTCTCCCTCCTCTTCCTCCTCTCCCTCCTCTTCTTCCTCTTCCTCCTCTTCCGTACTTCAACTCCCGCAACTGTTTTTTCATCTCGCTGTTCTGTAATATGAAAAATAAACATAAATCTTATGGATTACTGCAATAATGTCTAGAAGTTTTCTCATTTTCGTGAGAATGTAAGAAGTTAAAAAAAGATCGTTTTGCGTGAGATCGCCTACGTATCTACATACCTCCTTCTTGAAGCGCAATGCCAGTTGCCTATACCCAATGGCCATATCCCGGCAACTCCACCCCGACGATGGAAATCGGTCACTGCTAGAACTTCTAGACGGACTCCGTCGTCGGGACGGAGTTTGCCGGCTGCTGGGTCTTCAGTACGAAGTTTGTCTGCTGCGCGGACTCCGTCTTCGCGAAGGAGTCCGGCTACTTGTTCGACTCCGTCTTGAGGACGGAGAGTGTTTGCCGCTTGGACTCCCCGGAGACGGAGTCGCTTCCTTTTCTCCCTTCTGATTATTGTTTTCTTTTCCAGACATCTAAAAAAAGAGTCGAAGAAACAGTGAAACTATAGAACGTAATTAAAATGAATTTGAAAGTGCAGTAGAAGAGCCAGAGTTGGCCAAAATGCAATCTAATTACAAATTACAAATTACGATTAAAATGTAATTGTGTGATTGATTACACATTATTTTCTGTAATCGTTAATTTAGGTAGTTGATCACAATTTTTTCAACTATCTAAATTAAGGATTGCAGAAAATAATGTGTAATCAATCGCACAATTACATTTTAATCGTAATGTATGATTTGTAATTAGATTACATTTTGCCAAATTCTGAGAAGAGTACACGTTTATCAAGTTGGTACATTTGGGTACAATAGAGGCTTCCTTTAGCCAAGATTTAGCGGATGAGGAGAATCTTCAGATTTCTAAATGCTGGAATTTCCAAGTTCGAAAGCTTTGAAATTCAAAGATTTCCAAAATTTGTAATTGTGAGGTTATCAAGTTCCAAAATATCTGTATTTTTAAATGTCCAACATTTATCATTTTAAAATTTCCGATTTTTCCACTTCTGATGTTTAGAAACTGTTTAATTTTCATCACTTGAAAATGATGTATGTTGTATATACCTGTTTTAGACATTTCGCGGGTAAATTATAACATAACTTTCTTATTCTACGTGAGAATGAATACACGAATCTCTGAGCGTGAAGCTGCGTATCGACATTGCGAGGATGCTGCGCGAGGCACGTTTCGCCAAGTGGAGAGTCTGGAGACTACCTCGATCATGATCACTTTGCGAGGCTGCTGCGCGAGGCACGCTTCGCGAAGTGGAGAGTCTGGAGACTACCTCGATCATAATCACTTTGCGAGGCTGCCGCGCGAGGCACGCTTCGCGAAATGAAGAGTCTGGATATTACCTCGATCATGATCACTTTGCGAGGCAAGTTCATGCGACGGTCTCGCGCTACCTCCAGCATGATATTTGCGTCGCCCGAGCAAGCGATTTTTGATCTTGGGGCCGCGAGGCACCTTTGAGCACGTCGAAAAATCGACGGCTAATGCCTCGTAAAGTAATAATGGTCGAGGTACTCTCCAGACTCTCCACTCCGCGAGGTGTGCCACGCGAGGCAGCCTCGCAATGGCGATATGCAGCTTGAGAAACTTTGCACAAAAAATTACAACAATACTATGACGGTAATGAAATTTTACCCGGAATATGTCTAAATACAGTCTTGGGTTGGATGTAAAATGTTGAAGTATGTCAGTTATTATGAAAGTGGCGTCGGTCGAAATTGAAAAAAAAAGAAATTGAACTTTACGTTTATTATGTATCATGTTGATATAATACGTAAAAAAGAAGTGAAATGTAATAAACGAAAAATTTGGACTTGGACCACTTTCATAATAATCGACATATACATATAGTGAAAAAGACAGGGGTAGTAAGCGTGAAGGTGCTTACGATCTTTACTGTTCGAGCCTTTGCTAGCCTCAGCGTTGCCAGAAAACAATCGCCGATGCGGTTCACGCACACATTACCACCACTCCTGTAGGTGATCCTACTACACAACTTGCGAATTCTTCCCTGAAACCGCTGGACAGGGCCCAAACTGTCTTTCTCACTCACTCAATATTTTGTATTTCACTTGCACCAAGGACCGAGCGACACGTCTCAGCCCGCGTAAAGGTTCAAGTAAGTATATACAGATGATAATCAAAATTCCTTTCCTGTGCACATTTCTGCACCAAAAAGAATTCCCAAAAGTAGATACTCTATGTAAATGTATCAGCACACACCAATCCTAATGAGAAAGAGAGGAACAGAACGCATATATTCGTCCTTTTCCCACTATCGTTTGTTCTGCTTTTCAGCATCTGTAACTAATGCAGCGACAACGCTAGCTGATCATTTTTCTGCCGTTTGTACTACGGTGAAGACGCAGAAAGCAATCGGGTTTTTATTTACTGCGCAGATATTGATACATATGGAATATTTATAATTTGTGAATTGTTCCATTCCTGCGTGGTTCGTTACTGTAGTGTTGATAAGTGTGTGTGTGTGTGATCATTCCATTGTCATGGAATCAAATAAGGAAGTCGCAGATGCAAGGAACAATCGCTATTTGAAGGGTGATGCAAAAGCGAAGCGGCCCATGTTATCTGCAAAGCGTTTGTCAAAAAATAAAAAGCGTCGAGAAATGTAAGTTATGTTTTATGGTACAGATTTGTATACAGTTACAGTTTGTGATGTAGTAGTAGCAGCACAGTATTTTGTTGTATATAATACAGTATTATCCATATTCTTCAAATGTGTATATCAACAGCTATCTTTGATACTTGACGAACACATATTCGATGCTATGCGCACCGCGACGCATGTCATTACTTTACCCCTCATGCCCCACTTATTATTTTCCAATTCGCATGTTCATCATTATGTAATTAATTAATAATGCGATGTATACCGTGTTTGGACTCATTTTCACGTGAAAAATGTCAGCTGCACGTTCCTGCAACTTTGGTGCCGATGAGACGAAATGTAGAAATTTTAAATGTCGTCATATATATTATACAAACTATATGCGTTTTGTTAGTATAAAACGTTCAAACTACATATACAATATTGTCTCCGTATGTGCTCGCTGGTCGGGACCGGCGTTGAACTCCTATCGTGAACAGATCCCTAATTCCGAGTGTTCGTTTCTCGCTCCTTTCTGGCCGAAGGGGGGAGTGAGATGGAACGCTTTGCGTGCGCGGCGAGCGTGCGCGACGGGTGCGAGCACTCAGATGGAATCATGACTGCTCGACGCATGCGCGCCACGGTCAGATAGCCAGGCACGGCACGAGTCTTTTTTGCGCCCTAGGCGAGCTTGCCAAATTACGCCTTTTATTATAATACATTTATTTGAGGTTATTGATAAGCTTACTCTGAATTTGTATTCGTAGTTTAATCCACTTATAGTACAACTTGTAATATTTAATTTTAAAGTTTATTTTCCACAATACCAGTAATGAAAATATCATTTTGCACCTCTTGTCGACTTTCCGCCCTAGGCAGTCGCCTAATTTTGCAGAGTAAAGTCATAAATAATCTCAAATAAATGTATTATAATAAAGGGCGCAATTTGACAAGTTCGCTTAAGGCGCAAAAAAGGCTTGAGCCGGGCCTGCGTCACGATTTTGCGATGCGGTTCCCGTGCTCATCTAAGTGCAGAGGTACAAATAAGTAGTAAATCAAGTTTCAGCCATGAGTATTTTAATTTCCAGCGAACAGAATTAAAATATAATCATACAAATGATGGAATTTTTCAATAACTTTCGTTGGAAAAGCTCTAGATATCCAGGAACCTCATGGAACCTGAAAATTTTTGTGCTATTTGTTCTATATGCTTTATAGAGTACATATTCAAAAGTTATAGCGGCAAATATTTGCAACTCTACATAATTTTTAAACATAATTGAAATAATTTTATCTCCAAAAAAGATGATGTTAGGAGCTAAAATGTGTAATTCATTCTAAATAACGTGGTTAGAGGGGAGGGATGGGGGGTGTGGACCCCAAACCTAAAATTGTAGTTTCGGGTATTTATGAGTTTCCGAAATATTAATAAGAAATTATTGTTAACTTTTCACAAATCATTTTTTTGAACTGCATACACGTAGTCCTAAAGCGGCTTGTAGACGGTCAATATTATTGTGCAATATTGAATATTGCGCAAACTATTCAATATTGAATATTGTACAATAATATTGAACGTCTACAGGCCGCTGTACGGGGATCCGTCCTGCCCCCCTTACCTCCGCGTGCCCCGCAGGTGGCTAAATGGCACGCGTATTTAGCTGAAATTCAAAGCCAATTTTCTCGAAAACGAAGCACGATATCAAAAAATTGTATTCTATATTTTCGTCTCATTAACGCTCATATAATCACCCCCTAGAGTATTGACTATCAATAGCGTAATAGGTATCCATCCTGTATAACAGTGTTTCTGGTTCAAATCTGCACACTCACATTGGCTCGCTACCACGATTTACGCGACCGCAAGCGGGGGACGCGCCCCCCGCGTTGATCTAGCCCCAACCAATACTAATATCCAGAACAAGTTGTAAAGTGAAATGCGTTATGTCGGAATAAGTCAACAGAAATACTAAAAGTTTTTTATTAATATCTCGGAAACTAATGTCTGAATGCACAAAAGGACAAAATGTTTGTTTAGCAATATTTTTATCCCTTCAGGTTATTATTTATTTTAATTCATTTCAATTATATTATTACCAACTCTCTCTACAGTATTCTAAACTTTCAAGCAGGGTCATTCCACCCGAAATTGTACACTTTTCGGAGTAACATTTGGGATTTTTGTGGAACTTGGATATGTTGTTGTCTTTAGTGATATATAAATGTATTTCAAAGGATTTTTTCAAATTTTTCACAATTGTGAATATGGACTTTTTTTCATTAAATTATAACTGTTGAAGTAAGAGACAGATAAGAATGAGCTTTTGGGTGCTTACACTGGGGAAGTAAGAGTACCTAATAAAAATTATGTCACTTAAAAAAAAATTTTAGACCATTTATGTTGCAATTGTTTTAAACAAATGCAATTTTATACTAGCAGGGCACTATTTACACATTTGAAAAAATGAGGATATACCCCTACTTGTGCTCTTTACGGACACGTTTTCAGAAACGCGGACACTTTAAAATTGGTCGAATGAAAATTAATTGAATGTGACGCTGCGTCGCCCAGCACCGGCTCAACTGGCTGACAAGAGGACCACGCGGTAATGGACATCGCTTTTGGTACGATAGTATATGGGGGTCGTAGTACTCATGTAGTATGAAAATACCATTTCGGCTTTCCGTAAAATGGGCCTTCGTTTTCGAGAAATTTTGATTTAAAGTTTTTAACGTATGTAGTAATCCGGATACATAGCACGCATACCCAATAAGGTTCTGTGACCACAGCGGTAGCGCGTCAGATTATCGTGCGGGTGGCCCGGGGTGTTCAAGTCCCCCCTGTTGTAACTCCCGTACCTTTTTTTTTCTTTTTTTTTAACAATTTTTTCCGTGGAAATATATTTTATGAATATTACGTATTATATAGTACGTTACATATTACTCTACGCAAATTTTAAGGTTGAAAATGCATTTATAATAACATTATTTTAATCATCTCTTTCGACCTATCTTTTGCGCAGGTATAAGACCATCCTTTCGGTCAGAAGTAACGGCTATCCCACTTTACCTGCTCGACAATCGCAGGCGTCGAAAGTTTCGGAATGAAATATTTTCGCAGTACAAGAATATGATAGCACCGGTGAAAGAGATGATTAGAATAATATGTTATGTTATAAATGCATTTTCAACCTTAAAATTTGCGTAGAGTAATATGTAACGTACTACATAATACGTAATATCCACAAAATATATTTCCACGGGAAAAATTGTTAAAAAAAAATAAAAAAAGAGTTACGGGAGTAGCAGCGGGGGGGGGGGGGCTTGAACCCCGGTCGCCAGGATGACAATCTGACGCGCTACCATTGTGGTCAGAGAACCTCGTCGGGTATGGGTGCTATGTATCTGGATTACTACTTACGTTAAAAACTTTAAATCAAAATATTTCGAAAACGAAGGCCCATTCTACAGAAAGCCGAAATAGTATTTTCATATTACATGAGTACTACGACCCCCATATACTGTCATTCCAAAAGCGATGTCCACTATCGCGTGGTCCCCTTGTGAGCCGTGCGTGCTACAACATTGAACTATTTATTTCTTTCATTCTTAATCCAATCCTAATAGTATGCCATATGGTTGAATTTGTCTTGACAGTCACTTTCATATCGGGTAATCAAATATGTAGCATTCCATTTAAAACACCGAAGGTCACCTTCGGTTCACAGAAAATATCGCGAACACCAAAAGTTGACATACCGTACAGTTCAACAGTTATAATTTAATGAAAAAAGTCCATTTTCACAATTTTGAAAAATCCTTTGAAATACTACACATATCCAAGTTTCACAAAAATCCTAAATGTTACTCCGAATAGTGTCCGAATTCGCGTAGAATGACGCAAAATTGAAATGCGAAAAGTATTCTTTTCACACGCGGCCAAGTGCACGCGCGCCTGTATACTCACACAGCCGCGTATCGCAACGCAGCATGCTGCTCGTGGCTGCCTTCGCTTGCGAGTAGCGGAGACGGTTGTGCAGATGTGTGCGTGTGAAAAGAAAACGGGCCAAATCTGCATTTCCTTCGGTTTGCGTAGCGAGGGAATCACGTTGTCTAAGAGGAACATTTGTATCACGTTACGTCCCTCTTCGTATCGCCAAGATATATTAGAATGATGTTCACAGTAATGCAATAATAATAATAATAACATTTTCATAAATAAAGTATCGTAACATTTGTGATGTTTCCGTAATGATTAATTGCACTAAAACACATTTGTGATGTTTCCGTAATGATTAATTACACCAAGATAGCGAATGAAACAGATGGAGACAATCGGCAGTCCTTTTTTCCACTCGCTCTCTTCTCCTACGTTCGAGACTGTCAACAAACTTCTAAAAATGTAGGATCTACAGTAAAATCTCGATTAGAGTTCAAAATTGTGACTATGTAACATTAGTGTTAATTTCTATCACTACCAGTGGGGGTAGTCCCCCTTGGGACCAGTGAAGCGAGTAACCCGATCCAAAATCGAAATTCGGTGAGAGACAACACCGATGCAAACGGGGTTCACAACTAAAAGTATTTTATTTTTGGTTTATTTTTATAAATTTTTTACCAACATATTTGTGAGTATTTTCTAATTAAAATGATACCAAAGACGATATGGTTTGGACAATTATATAAATATAAACGATTCGTATCCACGATAAGTAAAAGTTGTTCGATTTACGTCGTGTTTGGTATCATTTTTTAATCAGGACATTCTAACAAACATGTTTCTAAAAGTTCCATGAAAATGGAACCAAAAATAAAAAAGTTTGTTGTGTCTTTTTGCGAACAAATATATAACTTTATTAGACTGCACATTATTCCACGCCTTATCATTCTCTCTCTCTCTCTCTCCCTCTCTCTCTTCCTCTCTCTCTCTCTATTTTCGCGGCATTCATACAAACACACTCTACAAGTTTTAATTTTAAATTTTGATTGCGTTAGTATTATCTTACACGCACACGGGTATTTAAACTTACTTCGTTCCGAGGCTTTCGCTTACATCGAGACTTTACTGTACTATATCTTCTTTTACTATGCCTGTTTTTCTTTTCTAATGTATATTTTTCTTATTTCTATGTATGTACCACGTGTTACTGATTATTGACCCTTTACGTGCAGGCAACGATTGAAAACAGCAGCGTGCCTCACGGTAGGTCAGGGCACCGTGGCGGAAGCAGGTACGCGTGCAGGAACCTCGTACGACGAAACACTTCCAAGCACATCTGCTGCGTATGATTTTCTTACGGACAGAATACACGAAGAAGACGTAGGAAAGTTTCAAGACTTCCCAATTATCGAAGGAATTGTGGAACAAGTACATTTCGATACGGACGCGGAAAATATTTTAGAAGAAATACATTTCAACGCGGCAGAAGAGGAAATTGTGGACCAAGTGCATTTCGAGTCGAACGAAGAAGAAATTGTACAAGAAATAGATTTGGACACAGACAGGGATGAGATACATTCCGTAAGAGACATCAACGAAGAAACGGATCAAGATGTTGGAAGTGATGCCGATTACTGGGTGGTAGAAAATGCAGAACCAGAACAGCCGGAAAATCCAATTTCAGAAGGAATAGACTTCGTTGATTTTCCGTATGTTTTCGAACAAATAAAAAATCTTGGAAAACATTCGACTATTGGCTGTGGCATCGAACATTTTGAAATAATTAGATGTCAACGGAATGGACTAGAAAATGTGTATTATGTACAGTGCAAAATGTGCAAATACACAGAGCACATATCCTGTCTTCGGAAGAGTGATGCCACTATGGATATCAACCGCGCCGTTGTTTCCGCAACAATGATGACGGGCGGCGGATATAATCAACTGGAATACATACTGACTGCCGTGAACGTGTCCTGTATGACGAAAAGGATCTACGAGAAATGTCAGAATGACCTAATCGATGCCCTTGAAGTGGCCGCACAACGCGAAATGGAAGATGCTGGAAAAGAGGAAAAAGCATTAGCTATATCAAGAGGCGACGTACATGCAGAATCCAATCTACCGTTTATCCCAGTTGTCGCGGATGGTAGCTGGATGAAAAGGTCCTACCGCGGAGGAGATTACAATTCTCTCTCTGGCGTAAGAGCCATCGTGGGATACCACACGAAGAAAGTGCTGTACATCAGCGTGAAGAATAAATTCTGCATGACTTGCCAAATAGCAGGTATGAAGAAGGAAGAACCGCGCGAGCATCGTTGCTTCAAGAACTGGGGTCGTAATCAGAGTTCAACTGGCATGGAGAGTGTTGCTATTGTGGAAGGCTTCAATTGCAGCATAGATATGCACGGCCTAATATACTCTATATTAGTTGCCGATGGCGATAGCAGTGTGTACAAGAAGATATTGGACAGTGATCCATATAAAAACTACCTGGTGCAGGTACGAAAAATAGAATGCACCAATCACCTGCTACGCAATTTCAGTAAAAAAATAAACGAAATCGCAACAAAAGGCCGCGATAAAGACCTAAGAGCTGTCGTAAAGAATAATTCTCTCCGCCTGCGTACTGGTATAAAGAAAGCTGCAGAATACCGGTTGCAAGAAGAAATAACACTCGAGGAACGAATAAGAAATTTGAAGGAAGACTGGAGGAATGTACCGTGTCACGTTTTCGGTGAACACAAGGAGTGTCAGAAGTTAGCATACTTCTGTAAGAAATATTCTGATCCAAACAGAGAGGACTACGTACCAAGGTTGAGAGAAGCTGGTATTTATCAGAGTATCGAAGAAGCGATGCAGCCACTTTTCCCTAAAGCTGACAGTTTGCTGCACGGTCTAAATAACAATACTGTTGAAAGTTTTAATAATATCATTGCCAAATTCATCGGAGGCAAAAGGATAAACTTTGGACGAGGGGGCTTGTATCAGGGCAGAGTCACCGCTGCAGTCGTCCAATATAATACAAAAGAGGCGTTTAGCAGATTGAGTACGGCAATGGATAAACAGCCACCAACCATGGTAAGAAAGCTGGAAGGACGTCGGAAGCGTGCAGCAGAAAAAGCAAGGGAATATAAAAAAAAGAAGCGAAAGCATCCTCCTTCCGAAATAAAAAACAATCGTGTGACCAGGATTACGGCCCTAACGCAGAAAAACCAGATATGGAAGAGACAGTATACTCTTCCGAATGTAAAATCGCAAACTCGCAATCAGGCGAATAGCGAAAAGTGGAGTAGTTATAGAAAAAAATTATTAACTGCATCCAATTTCGGCAAAGTTCAAAATTTGTCTGCTCTCCAGTACGGAAGGGAAAATGAGGCAAACGCCTTGAAACAAATGGAAGAAGAATTAGGAATCCATATTCTAACATGTGGCCTCTTCATCGATGACACTGTGCCTCACTTAGGTGCAACTCCTGACGGCCTCGTGGACCATGATAAAATCGTCGAAGTAAAGTGTCCTGAATCGGCCAAGGATTTATCACCTGCTGAAGCAATAAAGCAACTTGGTAATATACGGCGTATTTTCAAGGGTAATGAAATGAATAAAAATCATCATTACTATTATCAAGTGCAAGGACAATTGCACATAACGAAAAGGCAACGGGCCTATTTTTGTTTATGGACGCCGAAAGGAATAAAGGTTACAACAGTAACGAGAGATGATCGATTCTGGGCAACAGAGATGGAAGACAAACTGAGCAAGTTCTATGAGGACTGCATGTTGCCAGAAATTATAGATAGCAGATACAATCGACAACAGCCGATTAGAGAACCTCCGTACATACAAAAAGGAGGAGCAGGTACGAGTACATAAGAAAGTACATAAAACGATGGATGAAAACATCGCGATAGCACCGGCGAGTGCATCCAGCGCATGTGAAGAGCTGTCGAATAAGCAATTGCAATCCAAAGTGACTAATGCACCGGCGAGTGCATCCAGCGCATATGAAGAGCTGTCGAATAAGCAATTGCAATCCAAAGTCACTAATGCACCGGCGAGTGCATCCAGCGCATGTGAAGAGCTGTCGAATAAGCAATTGTAATTCAAAGTGACTATTGCACCGGCGAGTGCAATCAGCGCATATGAAGAGCTGTCGAATAATCAATTTCTATTCAAGGTCACTATTGCACCGGCGAGTGCAATCAGCGCATATGAAGCTGTCGAATAAGCTATGTTTCAAAATGTAAGTAAGAAAGTATGTAGAAAATACATATGCAGAGTAAAGAGGACCGTCTATGACGGGGGTGGTGGTGGGCCTCTTCACACTCTCCTAATAATAAGTACCTGTAGCTATTCTTTCATATCACTAAACATTTATTGTCATATAGCATATACATAGGTTATATTTTCTGTCACTTTGAGGAGGGGACCACATAATAATCACGCGCATCCAGCCTGCACATTTTTACTAGCTCAATTCAACATCCAACACAATTTTATATACAATGTTTGTTCATAACTGCGTTCTGCTGTAATAAGTGTATTTCATGTTCTGTTTCAGTGCTTTGCTAATAAAAAAATGTCTAATCTAACAAACTTAATTTTCTGGGGACATCCTCTCATCTATTTTTCCTTTCCACTTATAATTCCTTACTGCCAACGTAGCATATTGTAGCATAAGTAGCATAAGTAGCATTGTACATTTTAATTACTTAAAATGTACAATGCATTTTCTACGTTTGCTCTATCGGCAGACTTTCCGTTTAAATATTTACAAGTACAACGCAACATCTGAGAATTTCTTTCTTTATTTAGAATAGAATACGGAAATAGCAAACAGCTCCCTCTGGCGTGCACCAGGCAGCCGCGTATCTATGGGTATTACCATTTCTGTGCAGAGAAAACCTGCTGTAATACCGACCCGCCAAATCGGCCAGGTCACGTGACGTGTCTACCCCCTTAAGACGCCTTTTGGACGTCTTTAAGACTTTACCAGACGTTGTGCTATCTTTCAGTATTTCAACACATTTCAGAGTAGTTCTTGAGTTGGACGCTGTTCATGAACAGAGTTAAATTCAGTCACAGACCAGGTATAGAATAGACCTATCAACCAATGTATTTTTCTGTCACCGGTTTGGGGGGTCCTAGGACCCCCTTACCATTTCAGTGTCGCATGCAACGTTACCCGTGAAGTCTCGAAACATCTTGTAACGCTACGTGTGGTAGGAATTAGAATTCAGCACGGGTAAAATAAGGTTATTTTTTGACAGTCGAAGCCCGCGATTTACAAATGTTTCTGTTAGAGTAACAATTTAAAAATCGTCTTATAAACATATTCCGTTCAACGGAAGAGAAAGGAGGATGAATATAAAACGATATTACATTCAAATCTTAACTTTGCTGTCCTATTCCGGTTTATTTAACGCAAAACAAATTTCATTCGCTTGCAATAACGTAATTTGTAAAAACTGTGCTTTAATGTTTTTTAAGAGCATCTGTTGCTGAACCCCACCCATTCATCATGTGTTTGCGCATACATTAATGATGGTCTATATGATATAATACAGACATATAATAATAACAATAATAATAATAATAATAATATCTTTCTACTGTACTATATTATTTAAAAGGAACATATCGAATCCGTACACACCGATTTTGGTGGAATTTTGCAAGTGTGCAGAGTAGCCAAAAATATTCGATACATATTTTTTGAAGAAGGAATTTATTCTCCTCCATAACTATTAGAAAAATTCATTTGTTTATACTATATACTAACTGACGTTGACTGACTAATGTTAACTGATGTTCGGATGTTTCAGTAAGTTTATACACTATGTCCGATTTATTTGTATATTATTTTTCACGCGCTATTATTTTACTAACTATTGAAAAAGCAATAAATGTTTCATATGAACCTTTTTTTATTTGATCGAGGAAACTGAATAGTATAGGAGGAAAAAGGAGTACGGTATTTAGAATGCAAGAAGTGAATATATTTAAGGTTTGGAATACATAATGTGTTCGACACGACCGTCCTATGCGAGCGACTACAGGAGACCAGAGATGGCCAACAAATTATTTGAAATAAAAATTTGTGTACGAAATTTTTATTTCAAATAATTTGTTGGCCATCTCTACAGGAGATTGCCTTCGTCGGCCGCCCATCGTCTTGTTCTTTTGTCCATGTCGACGGGATCGACGTCGCATTTCTGCCGCGTCCAACAATGCATTTGCAGACTTCAGAATCAATTGTTCTGGTTACTCGACTTCAAAAAAATAAAAATGCGATAAAAAGTAAAAAATAATTTTGTCCCTTATTTAATCTAGGACACTCAATTTTTTTAAGTCGGCGCCAGACTTACACAATGCAAATGATGAGGCACCGATATAAAAAAAATTGAGTGTCGTAGATTAAATAACGAAAAAAATTATTTCTTACTTTTTAGTGCATTTTTATTTTTTTAAAGTCGGTTTTAATTATAATTTTCCATTTTATGCAACGATGCGCCATTATTGTGGCTTTTACACGCAGGTGGCGAAAAATCTCTCCGTACAGGGGTATAACGCAGCGGTCAACCCTGTCGTAGCTAAAAATTTTGAAACTGAGACGGGTACGAGACCAGTCGACATTGTTTTCAAACCTCATTACAGTAATCTGCGGTGAGTGGTAAACCGATCATAAAAGCGGAGCGCGCAGCTCGCTTACCTGGGCCAGAAAATTCCAAATAGCTCTTCGCCACGTGAATTTGACAGAGACCATCCCAAAATTTTCGAAGCTCGGGGATCACTGCTGTCCAGCGGTCGCTGGCAGCTCTCCGAAGAGATTGCCTTCGTCGGCCGCCGACCATCTCGTTCTTTTGTCGATGTCGACGGGCTCGACGTCGCGGTTTCGGCCACGTCCAACAATGCGTTTGCAGACCTCAGAATCTATTGTTCTGGTTTTCTTTTTCATAATTATATCTTTAATGCAGTGTATACATAGATAAGACTTAAGGGGCAACTAATCAGACGTGTCTTTGATAGTAGCGATATTTTAATTTTTTTTTTAGAATTTTTATGTCTGAATATTTTAAACTTTTAGCTACTCAACGCCACGCTTATACCGGCTTCCATTAATGCCATTTTTTTTTTTAATGATGCGCAATTATTGTGGCTTTTTCACGCAGGAGGCGAAAAATCTCTCCGTGCAGGTGTATACTGCCGCGTTCAACCTTATCGTAGCTTAAAATTTTGAAATTCAAGACCATTATACTCATTCATCTTTTTCCTTCAATGTCGGATCTGTATTCGTACTCAGAAAGTTAAAATTCGATGGCCACGACATTCTGGCCTTTTCACTGTACGCTCTCTTGAAATCAGTTGAACGGTAACGCGTACCTTTTTTTACAACCCTAAGGGGTTCTTAGGTAAAAGCTTTCAAACGATGCGGCTCGGGGGTCATAAACGCTAGAGTAGTGACATAAGGACAAAGTCAGCGATAGGCCATTCAGTAATCAGTATGCCAATTTCTATCACAGAAGTATCACAAATGGATTACTAGTATTTTTCTGATGCAAATGACACCAAACTTGATAAAATCCTGATTATTTTTTTATGACTGTAATGGAAAGTACTTGGAGTAAAGTAATTGAGGAAGGTCATGAAGAATACCTGAATTTTACGTGAACTGACACGGAACTGCTATGTGTGCCCAGATCTTAACGTAAGCGATACCTACGCTCGTGTATTTACATCGTAGATGTTTTTTTATAATTTTTAAATCCATTCAATAGTTAATAAGGACAGAGCCAATCAATTTGTAACGAAACGTAGGGATTCAGGGGCCTCGGATCCCAAAAACTACGAATATAAATTTTAGAAAAACGTTTTAATTCATTATTTTCAATGATTTTTACGTGTCGTAGATGGGCACCGTCTATTTAGACACGCGCGATGTGCAGAGATTTGCGGGAATGTTAGTAATAGCATCAATTTTTAATATTTTTCGGCGTACGACACGTGAAATTATTAGTTAAATGTTCCACTACATGTAAAATACTAACAATCAATTTCATCTTGCAATTTATAGTTTGTATAAGCTCTGAAGAAGTGCCATATTGCAGCGCCATATAGGCTCCTGATCACCGAAATAGATTTTCACAGAGGAATCCCGCGTGAGTCGTTGACAAATCGAGCCAAAGCGTAGCTTAGCGAAAGCCCGCCCTCTATGTTAAACTCTCACTCTGAACAAGTCACATGTATACAAGCACGCACACATCTTTCAGTATTTCAATACATTTCAGAGTAGTTCTTGAGTTGGACGCTGTTCATGAACAGAGGTCGCTAAATTCAGTCCTCAAATTATGGGTCGGTAACACAGTTTGGGTGGTGACACGAAGTCCCATAAGGTGATAGGTCTATTCTATACCTCGTCTGTGATTCAGTCCTCAAATTATGGGTCGGTAACACAGTTTGGGTGGTGACACCATCGACGAAGTGTAGAATAGACCTATCACCTTATGGGACTTCGTGTCACCACAGACCAGGTATAGAATAGACCTATCACGGAATGTAATTTTGTGTCACACGCTCGGGGGGCTCGCGAGCCCCCTTACCATTTTCGTGTCACACCCAACGTTATCGATTTAGTCTAAAATAAGATTACAATGCTACGAGTGGTAGGAATTAAAATTAAATCTTATCGGAAACGTTTAAAATCTAAAACGGCATGAACGTTAAGACTAATTTCAAGAAACATGTTGCATAATTCCGTTTACTAATACATTTTGGTAGAAGCATAATTTGCACTTATTTCCATAAATTTCGATTAGAAATATTATATAAATACAACCACGTAATAAACATTTGTACAGTCTCTTAGTTAGGTTATATTTTCGGTCACTTCGAAGAGTGGATTTTCTGTCCTCGAGTGTGACAGAAAATATACTTAACCTATATGCTACAGGATAATAAATGTTTATTGGATATTTCGTTCTTTTGGGCTACATTTGTGAACTTTTTATGACTTAACATCCTTCCAAAATATTATTATTACGCCTCAACGATATATTTATGAAGTCGATGAGTGTAATTATTCGTGGTTAAGAAATCAAAATTTCCTATTCATAACGTCATTTTTTTAGTACATTTCATCGAAATAATAAGTTTTAGCTTAATTTGTTTATGTTTGCCAAATTCGTGCCTTTTATTAGACTCTACTTGATTTTAGCATCAATTTTCATGTTTACATATTTCTATGCTTGATTAGAGGTGTGACTATCGATTATTGATAGATTATCGATATCTTATTGATATTTAACAATATATCGACAATATCGTTAAGATATCGTTAAGACGAATAGATCTATTCGCCTCTTCTAGAAGAGGCTTCTAGAATATAACACACTTTGTTGCAGCAACGATGCAAATAACAATTTTAAAGACATTGTAAAGCAACGATTCATATTCATACTTTTAAAGATATCGCTTTCGATACTCAGCGGCTCAGCACCGATGTTTTCGCCCATTCACAACGGTGTTCTTCGGTGCTGGATAGCGCCGTGAATGGGCCCAGCACCGGTTTTTACGGTGCTCACTTTTCGAGCACCGTTGCCAACGGTACAGACCTTTTTCCGCTTAGAATGCAACGCATTAATTGTATAATAAAGTCAATCAGAATCTATTTGTTTGTATTTGAATTCACGGCGCTGTCCAGCACTGAAAAACACTGAATGGGTTCAGCACCGATATTTTCGCCCATTCACAACGGTGTTCTTCGATGCTGGATAGCGCCGTGTATGGGCCCAGCAACGCTTTCTACGGTGCTGACCTTTTTTCGTGTATACCTGAGCTGCTTTCCCAGATAGCACACGTCGTCTATAAGTCGTGTGCTATCTGGGTCAATTCGCGTCAACGATATCTTAACCATATTATCGATATATCGAAATATCGATAACATTTCGATAGTCACACCTCTACCTCAAAGTGACAGAAATTATAACCTATATGCTATACCCAATTTCATATATATATTGTTGCGGCGTAACAACGATATTTTGGAAGGATGTTAAGTTATAAAAAGTTCACAAATGTAGCGTAAAGGAACGAAATAGCCAATAAACATTTATTGTCATATAGCATATAGGTTATATTTTCTGTCACTTCGAGGAGGGGACTACATAATAATCACGCGCATCCAGCCTGCGCATTTTCCCTAGCCTGGGCGGCCCCGGCCGCATGAAAGGGGAACTTTCCCCACCCTACATTAGTGGTAGTTGGAACGATATTTCTGAGCTTGGGTAGGCGGAAAATTTGACTTGCGGTCCCAAGCGGGAAAAAAGTTCATTAAATTTCATTAAATTCTTTATATTTAGTGGGATTATTACTAGGGACTGTAGCCGTAATTATTTCTTTTATATTTCGAAGAACTGTCTTTAAATGTTTAAATAATTACTTTACGCCACCCTGACATTCAATTGACTAACCTGCTAAGAAAACTATTAAAAATGTTATATTACGCGGCTAAATACATGCTTTTCTGACTTTCTTTCTTCCATAAAATATGGTAAGATCGGATTTTTCGAGTCGGTCTTATAAACGTTTTACAACATTTACGTTTGAGACAACGCAATACAGCATTTCCTCTAGTTCCTATCACTCTTCTAAATATGAAAACATAGATATCAGGTTTACATAGATTTCTAAAATTGTTCAGAAGCTACCGAATCTTTATAACAACATGTTGGTCGGCGCTTGGAAGGAATACAGGGCCATTAATATGCAGTATCCTCTAATGGAAAAATAATTTTTCAATATTTTTATCATTATGCAAACATCTGTATTGTATGTCAGATTTGTCTACTAAAATGAAACCAATTACGACGCAGTTTGGTATGAGGAAGGTACGGCAAAAAATTGGTACAAAAAGAGGAAAAATAATAACATATTTTTTTAAAATCCAGAAAATAATACGATAGCGAACGTTCAGTAGATGTGCGGCCTTTTTCTCATCGATTGTTGAGGTCAAGACCATCGAAAAGTTCGTCTTTTTTTTTAAACAGACGCCGTTCCCAGAAACGCGATACACCTGAAGGCAAAAATCAATGCGACTTGAAATGTCTTGCAAGCAGAGCTCGCTAAATCAGGCGTTTGCTCTTAACGAATCTTTCGCACACCTTTCAGCAATTCAACACATTTCAGGGTAGTTCCTAAGTTGGACGCTGTTCATGAGCAGAGGCCGCTAAATTCAGTCCTCGAGTTATGGGTCGGTAATACAGTTTGGGTGGTGACACCATCGACGAAGTATAGAATAGACCTATCACCTTATGGGACTTCGTTTCACCACCCAAACTGTATTACCGACCCATAACTCGAGGACTGAATTTAGCGGCCTCTGCTCATGAACAGCGTCCAACTTAGGAACTACTCTGAAATGTGTTGAAATGCTGAAAGGTGTGCGTGATTGTATACGTGTGACTTGTTTAGAGTGAGAGTTTGACAGAGGACAGGCTTTTGTTACGCTACGCTTTGGCTCGGTTTGTCAGCGACTCACGAGAATTCGCGTGGATTTTTCTACGAAAATCTATTTCGGTGATCTCTTCTTGAAAGCTTATACAAGCTATAAATTGCAAGATGACATTGATTGTTAGTACTTTACGTGTAGTGGAACACTTAACTAACATTTTCGCGAGTCGTATGTGGAAAAATATTAAAAATTGACGCTGTTACTGACATTCCCACAAATCTCTGCACTCCGCGCATGTCTAAATAGACGGTGCCCATCCTACGACACGTATAAATCATTGAGAACAAGGAATCCAAACGTTTTTTTTAAATTTATATTCGTAGTTTTCGGCACCCGAGGACATTATGCAATAGTTTATTTATTACTTGGGAACGATAGATTAGTAGTTAAAACTCTACGTTTCGTTACAAATTGTTTGGCCCTTTCCTTATTAACTATTATATGGATTTAAAAATTGTAAAGAACATCTCCGATGTAAGCACCCGAGCGTATCGCTTGCGTTAAGGTCTGTTTTCATTATTCCTAGATATGTACATATGAGAAAACAGTTATGGTATTTTTAAAAGCACAAGTAAAAAAAAAGGTCCTGTTTTACGGACGTCGCGACTCGCGTGTGAGATAAAATGGGAGGGAAACGGCACGGAGGTCCTTTACGCGACAAACGATCATTCTGGCAGCGGCAACAAAGTATAATACTACATTGTCTTCTTGCATTCTCCGTGCGTCTGATTTTCGCATGTCGATGTCGCTCCACGGACAAGCTAGGCTTCTAGATTTTAATTTCTTCTACAAATTCTGAAAAAGCCGTAATCAGTAGCTAAAAGCGGAAAACATGTACGTACACATGCTAAGCTAATCATAAGGTGAAATTTTTACATTCTCTGTTTCGGCTCGATTCGAGCATTAACGGCATATTAGTGAGATTTTTTTAATAAAAGGAAAATCAAATACGACGTGATTCGGGCAAGTAGGTATGTACATATGTAGAGTTGCTATACGTCCTGTATATACGGGACTGTCCCGTATTTCACTGTTCCCGTGAAATATTTTACAGAGTAAAATAAACCATTACCTACCCACTTTTTTCATGTTTTATTTAATTAGCATTTAAATGTTCAATGACAATTATGGAAACCCTAAAAATAAATCACTACCTACCCACTTTTTTCATATTTTATTTGTTTAGCATTTAAACAAAATAAAAAATGGTAAAGATTCGTTAAGAGCAAACGCCTGATTTAGCGAGCTCTGCTTGCAAGACATTTCAAGTCGCATTGATTTTTGCCATCAGGTGTATCGCGTTTCTGGGAACGGCGTCTGTTTAAAAAAAAAGACGAACTTTTCGATGGTCTTGACCTCAACAATCGATGAGAAAATGGCCGCACATCTACTGAAGGTTCGCTATCCTATTATTTTCTGGATTTTAAAAAAATATGTTATTATTTTTCCTCTTTCTGTACCAAATTTTTTGCCGTACCTTCCTCATACCAAACTGCGTCGTAATTGGTTTCATTTTAGTAGACAAATCTGACATACAATACATATGTTTGAATAATGATAAAAATATTGAAAAATTATTTTTCCATTAGAGGATACTGCATATTAATGGCCCTGTATTCCTTCCAAGCGCCGACCAACATGTTGTTATAAAGAGTCAGTAGCTTCTGAACAATTTTAGAAATCTATGTAAACCTGATATCTATGTTTTCATATTTAGAAGAGTGATAGGAACTAGAGGAAATGCTGTATTGCGTTGTCTCAAGCGTAAATGTTGTAAAACGTTTATAAGACCGACTCGAAAAATCTGATCTTACCATATTTTATGGAAGAAAGAAAGTCAGAAAAGCATGTATTTAGCCGAGTAATATAACATTTTTAATAGTTTTCTTAGCAGGTTAGTCAATTGAATGTCAGGGTGGCGTAAAGTAATTATTTAAACATTTAAAGACAGTTCTTCGAAATATAAAAGAAATAATTACGGCTACAGTCCCTAGTAATAATCCCACTAAATATAAAGAATTTAATGAAATTTAATGAACTTTTTTACCGCTTGGGACCGCAGGTCAAATTTTCCGCGTACCCGAGCTCAGAAATATCGTTCCAACTACCACTAATGTAGGGTGGGGATAGTTCCCCTTTCATGCGGCCGGGGCCGCCCACGCTAGGGAAAATGCGCAGGCTGGATGCGCGTGATTATTATGTAGTCCCCTCCTCGATGTGACAGAAAATATAACCTATATACTATATGACAATAAATGTTTATTGGCTATTTCGTTCCTTTACGCTACATTTGTGAACTTTTTATAACTTAACATCCTTCCAAAATATCGTTGTTACGCCGCAACGATATATTTATGAAATTGGGTATAGCATATAGGTTATAATTTCTGTGACTTTGAGGTAGAGGTGTGACTATCGAAATGTTATCGATATTTCGATATATCGATAATATGGTTAAGATATCGTTGACGCGAATAGTCCCAGATAGCACACGACTTATAGACGACGTGTGCTATCTGGGAAAGCAGCTCAGGTATACACGAAAAAATGTCAGCACCGTAGAAAGCGTTGCTGGGCCCATACACGGCGCTATCCAGCACCGAAAAACACCGTTGTGAATGGACGAAAATATCGGTGCTGAGCCCATTCAGTGTTTTTCAGTGCTGGACAGCGCCGTGAATTCAAATACAAACAAATAGATTCTGATTGACTTTATTATACAATTAATGCGTTGCATTCTAAGCGGAAAAAGGTCTGTACCGTTGGCAACGGTGCTCGAAAAGTGAGCACCGTAAAAACCGGTGCTGGGCCCATTCACGGCGCTATCCAGCATCGAAGAACACCGTTGTGAATGGGCGAAAACATCGGTGCTGAGCCGCTGAGTATCGAAAGCGATATCTTTAAAAGTATGAATATGTATCGTTGCTTTACAATGTCTTTAAAATTGTTATTTGCATCGTTGCTGCAACAAAGTGTGTTATATTCTAGAAGCCTCTTCCAGAAGAGGCGAATAGATCTATTCGTCTTAACGATATCTTAACGATATTGTCGATATATTGTTAAATATCAATAAGATATCGATAATCTATCAATAATCGATAGTCACACCTCTAATCAAGCATAGAAATCTATAAACATGAAAATTGATGCTAAAATCAAGTAGAGTCTAATAAAAAGCATGAATTTGGCAAACATAAACAAATTAAGCTAAAACTTATTATTTCGATGAAATGTACTAAAAAAATGACGTTATGAATAGGAAATTTTGATTTCTTAACCACGAATAATTACACCCATCGACTTCATAAATATATCGTTGCGGCGTAATAACAATATTTTGGAAGGATGTTAAGTCATAAAAAGTTCACAAATGTAGCCCAAAAGAACGAAATATCCAATAAACATTTATTATCCTGTAGCATATAGGTTAAGTATATTTTCTGTCACTTCGAGGACAGAAAATCCACTCTTCGAAGTGACCGAAAATATAACCTAACTAAGAGACTGTATAAATGTTTATTACGCGGTTGTATTTATATAATATTTATGATCGAAATTTATGGAAATAAGTGCAAATTATGCTTCTATCAAAATGTATTAGTAACCGGAATTATGCAACATGTTTCTTGAAATTAGTCTTAACGTTCATGCCGTTTTAGATTTTAAACGTTTCCGATAAGATTTAATTTTAATTCCTACCACTCGTAGCATTGTAATCTTATTTTAGACTAAATCGATAACGTTGGGTGTGACACGAAAATGGTAAGGGGGCTCGCGAGCCCCCCGAGCGTGTGACACAAAATTACATTCCGTGATAGGTCTATTCTATACCTGGTCTGTGGTGACACGAAGTCCCATAAGGTGATAGGTCTATTCTATACTTCGTCGATGGTGTCACCACCCAAACTGTATTACCGACCCATAACTCGAGGACTGAATTTAGCGGCCTCTGCTCATGAACAGCGTACAACTTAGGAACTACTCTGAAATGTGTTGAAATGCTGAAAGGTGTGCGTGATTGTATACGTGTGACTTGTTTAGAGTGAGAGTTTGACAGAGGACAGGCTTTTGTTACGCTACGCTTTGGCTCGGTTTGTCAGCGACTCACGAGAATTCGCGTGGATTTTTCTTCGAAAATCTATTTCGGTGATCTCTTCTTGAAAGCTTATACAAGCTATAAATTGCAAGATGACATTGATTGTTAGTACTTTACGTGTAGTGGAACACTTAACTAACATTTTCGCGAGTCGTATGTTGAAAAATATTAAAAATTGACGCTGTTACTGACATTCCCACAAATCTCTGCACTCCGCGCATGTCTAAATAGACGGTGCCCATCCTACGACACGTATAAATCATTGAGAACAAGGAATCCAAACGTTTTTTTAAAATTTATATTCGTAGTTTTCGGCACCCGATGACATTTTGCAATAGTTTATTTATTACTTGGGAACGATAGATTAGTAGTTAAAACTCTACGTTTCGTTACAAATTGATTGGTCCTTTCCTTATTAACTATTGTATGGATTTAAAAATTGTAAAGAACATCTCCGATGTAAGTACCCGAGCGTATCGCTTGCGTTAAGGTCTGTTTTCATTATTCTTAGATATGTACATATGAGAAAACAGTTATGGTATTTTTTAAAGCACAAGTAAAAAAAAAGGTCCTGTTTTACGGACGTCGCGACTCGCGTGTGAGATAAAATGGGAGGGAAACGGCACGGAGGTCCTTTACGCGACAAACGATCATTCTGGCAGCGGCAACAAAGTATAATACTACATTGTCTTCTTGCATTCTCCGTGCGTCTGATTTTCGCATGTCGATGTCGGTCCACGGACAAGCTAGGCTTCTAGATTTTAATTTCTTCTACAAATTCTGCAAAAGCCGTAATCAGTAGCTAAAAGCGGAAAACATGTATGTACACATGCTGAGCTAATCATAAGGTGAAATTTTTACATTCTCTGTTTCGGCTCGATTCGAGCATTTACGGCATATTAGTGAGATTTTTTTAATAAAAGGAAAATCAAATACGACGTGATTCGGGCAAGTAGGTATGTACATATGTAGAGTTGCTATACGTCCTGTATATACGGGACTGTACCGTATTTCACTGTTCCCGCGAAATATTTTACAGAGTAAAATAAACCATTACCTACCCACTTTTTTCATGTTTTATTTAATTAGCATTTAAATGTTCCGTATCAAAGCTTGACAATTATGGCAACCCTAAAAATAAATCACTACCTACCCACTTGTTTCATACTTTATTTGTTTAGCATTTAAACAAAATAAAAAATGGTAAAGATTCGTTAAGAGCAAACGCCTGATTTAGCGAGCTCTGCTTGCAAGACATTTCAAGTCGCATTGATTTTTGCCTTCAGGTGTATCGCGTTTCTGGGAACGGCGTCTGTTTAAAAAAAAAGTCAAACTTTTCGATGGCCTTGACCTCAACAATCGATGAGAAAAAGGCCGCACATCTACTGAACGTTCGCTATCGTATTATTTTCTGGATTTTAAAAAAATATGTTATTATTTTTCCTCTTTCTGCACCAATTTTTTGCCGTACCTTCCTCATACCAAACTGCGTCGTAATTGGTTTCATTTTAGTAGACAAATCTGACATACAATACAGATGTTTGCATAATGATAAAAATATTGAAAAATTATTTTTCCATTAGAGGATACTGCATATTAATGGCCCTGTATTCCTTCCAAGCGCCTTCTGAACAATTTTAGATATCTATGTGAACCTGATATCTACGTTTCCATATTTAAAAAAGTGATAGGAACTAGAGGAAATGCTGTATTGCGTTGTCTCAAGCGTAAATGTTGTAAAACGTTTATAAGACCGACTCGAAAAATCCGATCTTACCATATTTTATGGAAGAAAGAAAGTCAGAAAAGCATGTATTTAGCCGCGTAATATAACATTTTTAATAGTTTTCTTAGCAGGTTAGTCAATTGAATGTCAGGGTGGCTTAAAGTAATTATTTAAACATTTAAAGACAGTTCTTCGAAATATAAAAGAAATAATTACGGCTACAGTCCCTAGTAATAATCCCACTAAATATAAAGAATTTAATGAAATTTAATGAACTTTTTTCCCGCTTGGGACCGCAAGTCAAATTTTCCGCCTACCCAAGCTCGGAAATATCATTCCAACTACCACTAGTGTAGGGTGGGGAAAGTTCCCCTTTCATGCGGCCGCCCAGGCTAGGGAAAATGCGCATGCTGGATGCGCGTGATTATTATGTAGTCCCCTCCTTGAAGTGACAGAAAATATAACCTATATGCTATATGACAATAAATGTTTATTGGCTATTTCGTTCCTTTACGCTACATTTGTGAACTTTTAATAACATCCTTCCAAAATATCGTTGTTACGCCGCAACGGTATATTTATGAAATTGGGTATAGCATATAGGTTATAATTTCTGTCACTTTGAGGTAGAGGTGTGACTATCGAAATGTTATCGATATTTCGATATATCGATAATATGGTTAAGATATCGTTGACGCGAATAGACCCAGATAGCACACGACTTATAGACGACGTGTGCTACCTGGGAAATCAGCTGAGGTATACACGAAAAAAGGTCTGCAGCGTAGAAAGCGTTGCTGGGCCCATACACGACGCTATCCAGCACCGAAAAACACCGTTGTGAACGGACGAAAATATCGGTGCTGAGCCCATTCAGTGTTTTTCGGTGCTGGATAGCGCCGTGAATTCAAATACAAACAAATAGATTCTGATTGACTTTATTATACAAATAATGCGTTGCATTCTAAGCGGATCTTACGCTATCGCTTGAACGTGGCTGGGGAATTGTATGTAATCGATATGTAGAGTACGTAGAGCGAGATTTGAAACGGAGGACGATGAAGAGTTCATTGTATATCGCGTAGCGTTTCTCCTTGGTTTTTCCCGTAATAATAATTTTGTACGTGTCCTTACAATGCTAGCAGCTGATGCCTGAACTCAGAAGGCGTACGAAGGCCTGGGACTGCATTCAAAAGCTTTTCAATTACAGTTAGGCCAGGCGAGGATAGTAAATAGCTTAACCTTTTCTTATACATCTGCGTGCCAAATTTCGTCGAGCGGGCAGTTGGCCGTCTCGTAAAAGCACTTAAAATTCCGTTTTACTTTTTCTATTTCCGATGTTCTGTAGGGGTGAAAAAACTCCGGTCGGGAGAGGCTGAAAGTCATAAAGCCATAAATTTTGTCCGAGCGACGTCATCGCGACCATGGGGGTCTCGCTTACCTGTTAGATATGTATATACTGTACGTAGCCTATGTAAACTATGTAATTGAAAGCGTGCCTCCACCACCAGCTGAGGGTGGAGGAAAGTGCGAAGGAAGGGGGCAAGGACGGAGAGGTGGTCAATGACAACCCACTGACGAAGCTTGAGGGATGTCATCGCCCTGATTGGACAACAAGGATCTATGGGAGGACTCGGAGAATCTTGTCATCGACTTCGTCGGCTAGCTCGGAGCTCTTCCTGCAACGACAATTCACTCTGTCTCTAACCAGTTTCTTGAGCAGTCGAAATACATCCCAAAGTTATACTTGAAATAGTTTCCTTGTCTTGCGTTTTATTTTGAAACACCCGCACTTCGGCGAGCAGAGCGGTTCAGCGCTCCACGGGCACCAACCCCTGCTCAAATCTCAATTTCCCCCGCTCAAATACGTAACACGGAAAAAGGTCTGTACCGTTGGCAACGGTGCTCGAAAAGTGAGCACCGTAAAAACCGGTGCTGGGCCCATTCACGGCGCTATCCAGCACCGAAGAACACCGTTGTGAATGGGCGAAAACATCGGTGCTGAGCCGCTGAGTATCGAAAGCGATATCTTTAAAAGTATGAATATGAATCGTTGCTTTACAATGTCTTTAAAATTGTTATTTGCATCGTTGCTGCAACAAAGTGTGTTATATTCTAGAAGCCTCTTCTAGAAGAGGCGAATAGATCTATTCGTCTTAACGATATCTTAACGATATTGTCGATATATTGTTAAATATCAATAAGATATCGATAATCTATCAATAATCGATAGTCACACCTCTAATCAAGCATAGAAATCTATAAACATGAAAATTGATGCTAAAATCAAGTAGAGTCTAATAAAAGGCATGAATTTGGCAAACATAAACAAATTAAGCTAAAACTTATTATTTCGATGAAATGTACTAAAAAAATGACGTTATGAATAGGAAATTTTGATTTCTTAACCACGAATAATTACACTCATCGACTTCATAAATATATCGTTGAGGCGTAATAATAATATTTTGGAAGGATGTTGAGTCATAAAAAGTTCACAAATGTAGCCCAAAAGAACGAAATATCCAATAAACATTTATTATCCTGTAGCATATAGGTTAAGTATATTTTCTGTCACTTCGAGGACAGAAAATCCACTCTTCGAAGTGACCGAAAATATAACCTAACTAAGAGACTGTACAAATGTTTATTACGTGGTTGTATTTATATAATATTTCTAATCGAAATTTATGGAAATAAGTGCAAATTATGCTTCTACCAAAATGTATTAGTAAACGGAATTATGCAACATGTTTCTTGAAATTAGTCTTAACGTTCATGCCGTTTTAGATTTTAAACGTTTCCGATAAGATTTAATTTTAATTCCTACCACTCGTAGCATTGTAATCTTATTTTAGACTGAATCGATAACGTTGGGTGTGACACTCTTTTGTAAGGGGGCTCGCGAGCCCCCCGTGCGTGTGACACAAAATTACATTCCGTGATAGGTCTATTCTATACCTGGTCTGTGGTGATAGTTGTATTCCATACCTCGTCTGTGGTATAACCGCTTTGACTGTTTCAAATAGGAGAAGTAAAAAATAAAAAATTGCAATCAATGTTGTATGATTCCTTATAAAACGTGCAATATTATTACAACCGCATCAATGTATAATTATGTATTATCAATGTAGGGTATTAATGAAAAAATGATACAAAATAAATGTTGATCAACATATGCAAATATACAAAAATATCTTTTAACTGCAGTTATATTAGCTAGATTTGGTACTTTTACATTGTGTTTAGTAAATTAAAATTCTGCATATAATTTGTGTGAACAATTTAATTGTAATATCTCAAAAACCGTACCAGCATATATAAATAGATCGTAATTTATGATTAGGTTAGGCGTAAGTGAATACTTTTATTTCTCGAGACATTGTTCGGTAAATATTTAATAAATCTTAATAATTAATTCAAAGTAGTTAAAATGTTGCAACGAATATCATTTAACAAAACATTTCCTTGTTTGTGCACAACTGTTCGGTTAGGACATATCTGTCGATTTTCAAGTAGTCAGAGTAAAAATGAAAATAATACATCGGAATCAGTGAATGCAAAAGAAATTTTAAAAAACAATTTTGAGCCATCATATAGCACCGAGAAAGTTTCACGTCTTCTTAAAGAATCTGCAATATACAAGGATGCCAATGATGTAAATTGGGCAACGACACCATATCCTAAAGATGCACCAATAAATGAAATAGATGGAACAAGACCACCTGTTGATCCTCAAAATACCTCTGTGCTATTGTTTCCTGGACAAGGCATTATTAAAGTTGGCATGGTTAAAAAATATATGCGTTTCCCTGCTGCTAAAGAACTTTTTGAAATTGCCAATGAAATACTTAATTATGATTTATTAACACTTTGTCTAAATGGCCCGCAAGAGAAATTGAACAGAACTGAGTTTAATCAAGCTGCTACTGTGGTTACATCACTAGCTGCATTGGAGAAAATGCGTGAAGAAAGACCAAAAGTATTTGATACTTGTGTTGCTACAGCAGGCTATAGCGTAGGTGAAATAAGTGCCTTGATTCTTTCTGGTGCCATAACATTTGAAGATGGAGTTAGATTAGTCTGTGTTAGAGGAAAAGCTATGCAATATGCTTCAGATAAAGTATCCCAGGGAATGATGTCTGTTTTGTGTACACCAGAAACAAAAGTTTCTAAGGCTTGTAACGATGCAGAGAAATGGGCAATGGACATGGGTGTTGAAAATCCGATATGCAAGTAAAGTATCTTTAAAAAACTTTAAGCGTTAGCAAATAATAAAAAAAATTCTGTATAACTTTATTACAAAATTAATTAATCATTACTTCATTTCAGAGTTGCTGTTTTTTTACATACACAAAGAAAAATATTAGCAGGAAACACAGAAGCATTAGAGTATATTCAAAATCATAAGAATGAGCATCGTTTCAGTAATATAAATAGACTTCCTGTATCAGGAGCATTTCATACACCACTAATGGAACCTGCTTTGAACTCAATTCGTAAAATATTAAGTTCGATAGAAGTAAATGATCCCAGATGCCATGTATATTCTAATTACAAAGCTACACCATATAGCAATTTAAGAGTAATGAAGAAATATATACTGAAACAAATTATTTCACCAGTCAAGTGGGAGCAATGTATGCAGAAGATATATAGTAGAGCACCAGGAATGCAATTTCCAAAAACATATGACATAGGATCAGAAGGAAGAATGAAGACTATTTTAAAATTAATCAATACAAAAGCAGCAGACTCGTGTATTATAATTTAATTTATTACGAAAAATTCTGTATTATCAAATAGTGAATACACCATTTTTATTAATTTGTTAGCCTTGAGGTTAATTACAATCTTACTACATATATCTGAAGGAATTACATTACATTTACTTACATTGTAAGTTACACAATTTATTGAAATGCAAGATACATTAACACTGTCCATTTCACAGTATGTTTTTTCTTTTTTCTTCTTGACAATTTAAGATTGGAGTTTTAGTTGCAATTTGATTAGACACAATATTTGAAAAAATTTCTACGTGTTGAAACCATGTAGTAGCAAATAGGTTTATTTTTTGCCTTTCGGCCTCAAAATGGGGTTACATGTGTTATGTGTGTAAGTATTTCTGGGACTGTTAACTCAAGAATGCTCTTTCGTTTTGATTTCTTCCTTCATCTTGTTCTTCTTTTCTTCTCCTTTTTTCCAGAACCATTCGCATCCACTCTGCTCCTTTTTCTCCCTTTAGAATACCTCTGATCGTTGAATTCTCTCTTTTCAGCTCCTTACAGTCTTGTAGCATGTGACCCAGCGTTTCTCTAGCCCCATTGCATAGCCTGCATACTGTGTCTTTTTCCTCCTTCCAGTACTTGCTTCCCCGCTCTTCGTTTCCACATCTGGACCTTGCAATCAATCAATCCGCCTCCTTGTATTCTGTCTGCCATTGAACCTGCTCTGCCCTGTCCCTTTGCGCTAGTTCCTCAGCGAACGCTCTTCCTCGCCTTCTTTCCATTTCCATTTCTTGGATATCCATCATTTTCTGCATGTAGTATGCATCTCTCATTTCCTCCCACTTTGACTTTTTCTCTGCTTGCTTCACGTCTATTTCCCTCCAACATTCTTGTACTATTTTATTCTTGTTCAGCCGTTTCGCTTTCTCCTCATATTTTATTGCTCTTTTCCCCGCTTCTATCGTTACTTTGTCCGTTTTTGTTTCCTCCAAAATTAGATATGCTGGTGTATTGAAGTCCAGACCTAAAGTCCACCTTATGTATTTCTCCTGTATCTTCTCTACCTTTTCTGCTTCCATCCATCCCCAAATTTCTGACGCGTACACCAAGATACTTTTCACTATGCTTCTGAATATTCTCATTCTTCTCTCAAAATTGTTCTTGAACATTCTTTGTCCCATTCCCCATATCTGCGCCATTGCTATTCTAGCTTTCTTTATGACTTCCCTTATATGCATCTCTCTGCCCCCGTTTTTCTGAAAATTATACCTTAAGTATTTGAACTCCTTTACTTCTTCCAGACTGTGCCCCTGCCAATCCCATTCTTCTCTCTTCTTCTTTCCTCTTTCTTTATGGAAAATCAGCACCTTAAATTTCTCTGCATTCAGTTGTAACCCTTTCCTTTCCAGGTATTTTCCGAATCTTCGTATCATGTCCTTAAGATCCTTTGGTTGATTTGCTAGTAACGCTATATCGTCCGCATATGCTAGAGTCCAGATTTTTTCTTTTCCTACTCTAACTCCTCCTGCTTGGTTTTTCCTCATGGTTTCCTCCAAGTCCGCTACATATATTATAAATAACGTTAGACTCAGTGGGCATCCCTGTCTTACCCCTTTTGTTGTCCAGAATTTGGATGACATTTCTCCGTTTACTTTTGTTGTATTTCTTGTTTCTTTGTAAATTTCTCTGATTCTCATTCTCAAGCGTTTACTTATTTCCTTTCTCTTTATTATGTTCTGAAGTTTTACTCTATCCACGTTGTCAAATGCAGCGCTTAGGTCCGCGAAAAACGTATACAGCTTTCCCCCTTTTTTCTGTATTTCTCTGTTAGCTACATAGTTCAGAATAAAGATGTTATCTGTTGTCGACCTACCGCTCCTGAATCCTGCTTGCATTTCTGGTATTATGTGGTTCTTTTCCAATTCCTCTTTTAATCTTCTTTCTAGGACCATAGCATATATTTTGTACGCTGTGTTTAGGATCGTTATCCCCCGGTGGTTGTTTACCTTTTCTCTATCTCCTTTTTTGAATATTGGTGAAATCACCCCTTCTTTCTACCTCTCCGGGAATCCTTCTCCCTTCCACACTTTATTGAAAATTTCTGTGATCCTTTCTACTATTTACACGTTACCGTAAATGCAGGCTTCATTTTCTATTTTGTCTTCCCCTGCTGCTTTCTTTTTTTTTAGTTTCCTGATTTGTTCTTTTACTTCTGCTTCTGTTATTTCCTCTTCCTCTTCTCCTTCCGTGTTGTCTATTTCTTCCAACTCTCCTACTTCTTTTTTACAGTCGACGCCTTCTAGCAATGTTTTAAAATGATCCCTCCATTCTTTTAAATCTATTTTATTGGAGATCCCTATTCTTTTCTTTCTTTGTTTATTTATATATTCCCATATTTGATTGTCTCCCTTCAATTGCATTATCTCGTTTCCTATATATTCTTATAATTCTCTTCTCCTTTCTTCACACACTTTTTTGTACTCCCTTCTTTTCTTCTGATAGCCTTCTTTGTCTCCTTTGCCCCTTCTCCAGTTCCTCAGTGCTTTCCTGGCTTCTCTTTCCTTTTTTGTACAGTTCGAATTCCACCACTTAAAGCTGCCCAATTTCCATTTCTTTATTTTTACTTCTTCTTTCCGTACTGCATTATTTATTTTTCCTACCATTTCTTCTACCATTTTATTCACCTCTGTCCTATTAAAGTTTATTTTGATTAATTCCATTTGAAACTCTCTTTCCTTCCTCTGTCCAGACTCTTCTCTCTCTCCACCTCCCCTCCTGATCTCCCTCTCGTTCTCTCATTTTATTTCCCCTATATAATTCTGCTATCAGAGGCATATGGTCTGACTCAACTCTATCTTCCACTGTGAATTTCTTGATATCTTCTTTCGCCTCGACATTTGTTATTATATAATCAATTACCGTGCTGCCTCTCGGCCCCGTGTATGTGTACTCTCCTTTCTCATCTCCCTCCATATTCCCGTTCAGAATATTCCATCCTCTTTCCTGCACCATCTCTAATAACAACTTTCCCTCCGTGTTTTTAACTTTGTCTTTTGATCTCCTTACGTCATGCTTTTCTTCTATTCTAAAATCGCCCCCTTCCTGTCCAATTCTCGCATTGAAATCTCCTTCGATTACCAGTTTCTCCACCTCCCTCTCCTTTATTATTTGGTCTAGCTCTTCTTTCGTCTCCTTCATATCTCTGCTGTACACTGTTATTACTCTCCATTTTTCATTTTGTATCCTGATTCTTCTCTCTTGAATATGTTCTGTTCCTGCGTTCGATTCCTCCTCTTCTATGCCCTTTCTTACACCTGTGATAATTCCGCCTATCGCTCTCCCTTTTTTTCTCTCTCTAGTGGCACATTTACATTTCCATGAAAATTCTTGTGGCAATTTATCTTTCAATCCATCCCATTGTTTCTCTTCAATCCACGTTTCTACTAATTCTATTACATCGAGATCTTTTAAGAAATCCCAAAACTGTTTGTCTTTGCTGAATAATCCTGCTACATTCCAGTAGCCTATTTTAAATGTATCTATCTCTCTTTGACTTCTTATTCCTTTCCCAAATCTGTGTACCCCTCTCCCCGCATATCTGCATCCGCAGGCGCGCGGGGAACGGGTGTTGGTACTGCCTTTTGACGTGCGTTGGTTGTCCTTGTAAGCTCTGTGATCCTCCAATAATTTAGAGGTTCACAGAACTTTGCCGACTCCAAAAATTTACTTCCTTCAGCCCACCATCCTCTTTCCAAATAAATGTCTTATCGTTGGTTTTTACTTTCCTGTATCCAACTTTCACCTTTGCCCCTTGCTCCCTTTCCGCTTTGGCAATATCTTTAATATTTTTTTGTATCTCCCTTTCCTTTTTCGTTAGGTCATTGTCAATAAACAGCCTCTTATCTTTCAGTGTACTCTTCTTTAGCACTACTGCTCTTTTCTGTTGCCAGCTTTTTAACTTCGCTATCAGTAGCCCCCTCTTCTCTCCCATTCCTACCCAGTAGGCTTCCTCAATTTCTGCTTCTACCTGCAATTCGTGCCTTAACACATACTCCACCGTATCCTTCGGCGTCTCTTTACGCGGTAAATCCTCTCCCCTTAGGGTAATATTATTTCTTCTCTCTCTTTTTTCTCTAGCCTCGTCCTTCCTTTCTAGCCCCTCCAGTCTTTCTGTCAGCCTCTCTGCCTGATCCTTCTTGGCCTCCAGTACTTCTATCCTACGTCTCATTTCCTTTTTTTCCTTTTCCCATATCTCGTCCCTCCTCTTCCACTCGTCCCTCAGCTCTCTATTGTCTTTTCTCAGCTCTTCCAATTCATTCTTAACTGCCAACACTACTTCCATCAATTTGTCTAATTTATCCATTTTTCTGTCCTGTTCTGTCTCCTGGCAGACCGGCGTTTCCGCAGTTCTTATAACTACCTCAGTTTTCTTCGTCGGCGGCGACCTCCCTACTTTCCTTGCTTTTAGGAATTCTTCCTCTATTTCCTTTTCGGCCCTTAACCTCTCCTGCTCCTCCTCGCCCTCCCGTTTCCTTTTGTACGAGTCCAGTATCGAGCCTTCGCTGCCCGCTCTACTTCTTCCCAGCTGTTCTGCCCACGATGGTCTTCCCCTTCTTCTCGTTTCCTTTTGCACTTCCCCGCCTTCGCCTGCTCGGTTCATTAGAATCTCTGCTCTTCTTTACCTACTGCTGTCTCCGTTTTGTCTTCTTACTTCTTCCACTCCCGTAGGTATCACTTATCCTTGCCACGTATCTTATGCTTCGTGCACTCGTTTCACACCTTCTCTTCTTCACCTTTTATTTCACCTTTCGACACTTTAATAAGGTGTTTTCCACCCGGCCTCGTTATTTTCTGCGCACTTTTGCCACACTTTTCGTCTATTTCTTTTGCCTGTCTGCTTACACACGTTCTCCTCTCGCGCACGTCACGTGGTTCCCCCTGTTGAAATCATGTATTAATATTTTAAAAAAAAATCACTTATAGGTACATATACTCAAATCTCAACAAAATGTCTTGGAATGTAAAGTGAATTCCTTTATATATAAAGAATTATATATATATATATATATATATATATATATATATATATATTACCTTTATGTTTTGTGCATTTACCCACATTCGTACTGCATATATACATATGTACTAGGGTGGCTCTTATTTACTATTGGTGAAATTTCTTTCAAGATTTGAGTCCGATCGGAGAACGAGAAAAGGTGCCCCTGGACTATTGAACATTTAAAGCATTATGTAACTGCTCACAAAGTCGATTTTATATAATATCTTCCAAGTTCTTGATTACATAAAAAAAATATGTGAAACAAAAGTTGTAAATCCAGACAAGGAGCATCTTTTATTTTGTATTACTTTCTGTCGTGGGTCAAACGGTTTTCGAAAAGTCCGCAAAACTGAAAAAAAAAACATTTTTTTTCAAATTCTGAAAGTTTAAATCCTTCTCGAACACTTTTTATTTATGAAAACGGGAAAAAATGTAATTTTTATTTTCGAGGACTATTTTTTAAACATTTAAGAGGGAGAGGCATATACCGAGATATGACAAAAAGACAACAAAAACTCCGTATTTTCAATGTTTGATATGTCATGAATGTTTCCTGATAAATTGGGACCGAAATTCAGGGCACTGTAATTGGGACAAAAACATGTATTTTTATTTCAATTAAAAAAATATGAATATATTTTTACACAGAAAAAATGTCTTAATAAAGAGAAAAGTTCAGAAAACTAATATAAATTTGTGTCAAGGCGCCCGAAAGACGGAGGGAGACAGTCATATTCAGTGGTTCTCGCTCGCTCTCGTTCCATCTCGCTCTTACCTTCGCCGGACAAGAGTGAGACAGAAGTGGTGGGGATAGCGACAAGCACGTATCGTGTGCACCAAACTGAGCACATACGGAGACAATACTGTACTCGAAGAATTTTCAAATTCCATTTTCTTTACATCTACATTTGTCAGAAATGATAAATTCACTAATGGGGGTGATATTATCTTAAGAATATAAGTAGCAAGACTCAACTTGTCCTTTCCTGGTTTTAGTGGTTTACCCCATCCTTGTGATGACCTCTAGGAAGGTCCCTTAACGTAAGCATATTATCATGCATCAGAACGCATTGCCCGTTTATTGTCTTAATTTTATCCGTCGATTTATTCGAATAAATCGCTCGATATTTTATTTGATTAAAAACTTATTCGAATAACGTCCAACGCTGAAGTAGGCCACTCATCGCCGAGCATATAAGGCCACAATTGAATGAAGTGTTTGTACTGTGGTTTGCAAAATGTTGGCGGCCGGATGCTGAGCGGAACAAGGGGGCTACCACGCTCGCGCCGCCCCACTCTCTGCCGCGGAACTGACCAATTCCCCCGCTTGCTCTCTTCGTCCCGCGGTGCTGCTGACCGATTCGTTGGCGTGACGCATCGGCCAATAGCGACAATACGTATGTCTTACATCTGCCACTGTATGAGGATACACTCGATCGGACCCTCAAGTTTCTGCCAGCAACATTTTTGCAAACGACAGTATATACCATTGAGCTCTAGAGTAAGGGGATCGTCCTTTAATTACGTAAGGTTTTTTTTGGGGGGGGGGGGGCGAGGAGGGGGGTCGCGAATTTCATACGTTTTCTTACAATGGGTGGAGAGTTAGGTAGCGTCTTACGTAATATTTTTTACTCTAATAAATTCTATCATTAATGTTCCAGAAAAGTAGTTTTAGTTAAAATTTCCCGAAACCGAGTTAAATGAATTACCCAGATAGCACAAAGACGTTTGAAAAACGTCCAGGCCAGACGTTCAGGACGTCTTAAAAACGTCCACGAACGTCCAGAAGACGCTTTAAAAAGGCCCTAAAAACGTCTATTTTTACACATCAAAACGTCTTTAAGACGTCCAGAAAACGTCCCAAAAACGCCTGTTTCGGACCTAACCAAGACGTTTTAAAGACGTTTTTAAAACGTCTTGGTTAGGTCTGAAACAGGCGTTTTTGGGACGTTCGACGGTACTGGTTCGATTTAATAAAAATTTAAGGAAGTAAATGGTTTTCAAAATAAGATCAAACTCGATAACAATTTATTTCGTTTAATTAATTCAGAAATACTGCAGAATGTATGCACTTACAATAGATACAAGAACATATTAGTACGAGGTCCAATACACAGAATCTACAAACTATGCCGGATATACACTTAAAATAGATATGGATGTGCACTTAAACAGATAGCTCTGTATTTTTTCTATTCTCTGCCATTTCCTTGTGTTCTGCTGCACCTTAAAGAAGAATTTCGAGGAAACATTAAATTATGAATTTTACAGTAATCAATATTAGGAACAGTAAAATATGGGTGATAGTTACATATTAAAACTGTTGCTAGGTTTAATTTATGGAAATCTTCTTTCCCTTTTCTGCCAAGGCCAACTAAATAGCAATGCTACATCCATTGGTCATCAACGACGTTAGCGCCCATTTCACAAAATTATAATGTTTGGAATTCGTTAACCTAAAATTTAAAAATTATTCAAACCCTAACCTAGAACTACATACCTTTGACCGCAAATACTGAAACAAATATGCAAAAACTGTACAAAAACGTTATGAAAGCTGTATAAAAACTGTATGAAAACAATATAAAAACTGTATTAAACCGGTTTTGGTTTTTGGTTTTCCATTGTTTCTTTGAGCAAATGTTCATAAACATTTATATGTCCCAGTATGTACTTATGTATATGTATGTATGTATGTATTTATAATTAGGCTTTACCTATGCGATCTATCCATATTTCGTGGATGGTTTAGGTTAGACTGCGGTTACAATCCCTGGTTTCCTTGAACTAATGTATTCTAATCTATCCACATTTCTCACATGGCGCACAGCCTCTTTTGAACGCCTCTTTCGGACGTAACCAAAGCGTATTCTGGACGTCTTAAAAACGTCTGCAAAATACGTCTTTAAAACGTCTGCAAAATACGTCTTTAAAACGTCTGCAAAATACGTCTTTAAAACGTCTGCAAAATACGTCTTTAAAACGTCTGTAAAATACGTCTATTTTCTGGACGTCCAGAAAACGTCCAGGAAACGTCTTAAAAACGTCCAGAAAACGTCCAGAAGACGTTTTAAAGACGTCTATTTTCACAAATCAAGCCATGGACGTTCAGACCTAAAATGGACGTAAAATGGACGTTTTTAAAACGTCCTGTGCTATCTGGGTATATAAACCTTTAAAAGAATTTTAGTAACTGAAAAAATTAAATGTAAAAAATATTACGTAAAGAGGGGGTTGGAATATCAAATCTTACGAATTCTTATACTGTGCGAGAGAGGGGGTAAGAATTCACCATAATTACTCTTACGTAATTTAAGGACGGCCCCTAACTAAAGAGTGAACAGAGCAACGGCGGCCGGTCCGAGATAGAGCGTAGATAACGGGTGAACCTATCTTTTGTCTTACAACAGGCCAAAGAGGAGATATAATAAGAGGCGTCACTCGACAAGGACAGAAATAAACTGGGGAAATCACTAGACAACCAATTTAAATGCCCATTCAGCAATGATCGGTAAACTTCGGCAATGATCGGTAAACTTCGGCAATAATCAGCCAACTGCGGTAAGGTATATTTAGTCGATTTGAATATCCCGCTCGAATAGACAACCAATTTAAATGCCAAGGTCAAGTAAGGACTTCAAAGGTTCCGCCCGGAGTGACGCCTCTTATTATATCTCCTCTTTGAACAGGCTATGGATGTGAGTGCATGAGAATGAAGTTACTCGCGCACAACATATATAACACAGATAGTACAGGTAGAAAGGGATAATAGGAAGAAGGATAGGTTCACCGCTTATCTTATATTTTCCTTGGACCGCTGTCGCCTCTACTTCTTCCCACTGCTGTTCACTCTCCAATTTGTCTAGAGCTCAATGGTATATATATTACGGTAAAAGTACATAGGCTGGTAAATGTGTACATTTACCGACTATCAAACTGGTAAATGTGCACATTTACCGATTTGTACTTTTATCGTAACATATATATACATACATTCGGCTCATAAATACCTCGTATTTTGTTTTCAGTTTATCATAGCAAAGATGGAAAATGCATAATTAAATTCCAAACACTAGTCGAAAAATTCAAATGGATCGGACATTTCCCGGTCTCGGTTTTAGTTCGAGGCCCCGTTCTATACGGCACTGTACATTTGCCGCTACGACCGGGAGAAATGCCTATCTATAAAGCAGTATGTATTACTTATCTATGATTGTCATACTGCTTCTGATATGTTGTACACTGGCATACAGGCACACACTGAATGACACTGAAGTCACAAGTTGCCACGTCAACTCGTTAAGTATATACAACCATCAGCATGGAATCGCAGGTAATGTCATTTTTAATTTGTGGCGATAATAACATGTTGGCTAAATAATTTAAATTTAAGGTCTACGAATTCAGCGTACAAATGGCATGTGAAGGATGTGCCTCTTCTGTAACGAATGTACTTGTTAAAACAGCAGGTATGTGACCAGTGTTTATTTTATAGACGTATAATATATATATATATATATAAAATATATTCAATAACCATGCTCACGTCCTATTTCATTTTAAAAAAATTGTGTGGTTTAATTCTAATTATTTCATTCTAGCTAAATATTAGAAACATTAAATACATTATAAACATTACATTACATTGCAATCTGAATACCTTTTTCCATGTATTAAGCTATTATTTAAATTCCTTTGTAGGTGTTCATGATGTTAAAATAGATTTAGAAGGAAAGAAAGTATTCGTAACATCTATATGTCCTTCTGCAGAAGTATTAGAAGCCATTAAGAAAACTGGAATGACATGCGAATTTATAGGAGTAAAAACATAAATTGTAATAGAAGTTCAACATTTTCTTTTTGTAAATAATATCACTGGGTTAAATATTGTGTAGAGGTTGGTAAAGTTTCAATATTTTTATGATACTGTGTGCAATCATTAATTCGATAATTTTTTTATTTGTACCATATCTTTTAGAAACATAAATAACGTTTAGAAAGTTATTAATTACACCACAAATATGAATCTCAAAAATATTTGCTATTTACTTACAGAATCAGCATAATCATGTATGTTTCATCCTTAAATGGAATATTTTGGCTGTGATAAATATTCTTTAAGATGCCACTTCACTGTCTTAAGAACAAGCTTTTCGTGATCAAGGCACCAGTTTTCTTGGCTCATGAACCCATTTTCAAAGACCTCATTGTGCTCGGGCAACAAGGATCAGCTGAGCCCGATGATGGGTGAGAGGTTATCGATGGACGCAGGCCTCCCACATCGTTTATTTTGCAACAACTCCCCGACTCATAGGGGATAGCGTTAATTCTAGGCCCTTGATAAGGGTTCCCTTGATCAGACTTCACCAATAAGATAACCGAATTTGGTTAAACAAACTGAGCTTCACCCACACAAAATCTATATCAGATCCAGCCAGCTCGTGGCTTTAGGAGCCGCTCTTTTGTGAGCTCATAGACGCATTGTAGCGGATCAGTGGCGCCGGGATCCGCAAGTGAGAGATCTCAGGTCCTTTACTGATAGCAAGTAGCCCTGAAATGATGTAAAAGGAGCGACTAAACTTGGCCCCCTGGGGTCCCCAAGAGTGCCAGTTACTTAAGTCTATGGGCACGAGCCTGCACACGCATTACTAATTACACGTGTTTTCCCACATTCGTTGTACATATGCCCGCGGTATCGGCTCTGAGTTCGGCTCCCGCGGCTTTGGGAGCCACAACCTAGACAGCACACGTGATCTTAAAAATGTTCAGTTTACATCTGTTTTATGTCTAAATATCTGAACGTCCTGATTGGTAACAACGATATCTTGAAGATCTTATGGACATGTTAAAGATATCTCAAAGATATTTTTAAGATGTCTTAACGATATCTTTAAGATGTCTTTTTTCAGACATCTTTAAGATGAATTTATTTGCGGGGAATTTTAAATACATAGTAACGCAAGTACCGTACATTGTTTTGCCAATTTTTCTTTAATACAATTATATGACAGTGTGTGTGATAAATTTTGAGGAATGAGTCTAGAGGTCGAATGATGATATTCTATACAATATTTTGCGTCAATGTGCATTTTTTATAAACAATTAATGCTCGATATATACCTAGATATTAAAACTGTTGATAAGGAAATGTGTTGGGTAGGTGTGAAAGCGGTTGCTTCGTAAACAAAAAGAGTGCGTTCGATTCTCGTCACCGCCAATTTTATTTTTCCTAACCCAGACCTAATAAAAATGTCTTTAAGTCGTCTGAAAAAAGATATCTTTAAGATGTCTCGATTTGTAACATAAGATGTGTATAAGACGTGAAAACGACGTTTCCAGATATCTTAAAGATATCTTGAACGTCTGGTTTCAGATGTTTTAAAGATATCTTTAAGATGTCTGTGTGCCGTCTTGGATGGAGCGCTCCGTTCCCAAATCGACTATTCTCGGGATCATTTTAGAAGGAACCCACTGACAGACAAGTTCAGATCTGTTCTGCGCATGTTGGCGCTCATTGGTGCCGAAACAAGCTACTATTGGCTATACCCCAAACAAACTCTCCCTCGGAGCCAATGAGCTCATTCTACATGCGCGAAATGGGTTCCTTCTAAAATGACCGGGAGATTAGCTGGCCGGGCCTGGTCTATACCCACATAGCACAGACGTGTTAAAGACGTCAATTTACGTTCCGTTTTAGGTTTAGACGGCTTTAGGACGCTCTTTGGGCGTCTTTAGAAGTCTATGTGCTATCTGGGTATTGTCTATAATTTATTCTAAGACTGTTAAGTTGTCTTAAAACTGTCGTAGAATCAGCCTCGAGCAGTTAACGTTTAATCCACATTGAGTAAATTTTTACTGTACATCCGCGACTACATTAGTTTTCTTATTAATAAACTAGTGTTAGAATATACTATGGTGCAGTTACTTCCATTAACTTCGTTGTATAAAAAATTGCCAACGCCATTAACTTGCCACTGGGAAGCGTGATTTCATACGCGCAATAATATTAGGCGAGTATCTACACTTTGTTAATTTTTAAACAATGTGTGGTCGTAACCACATTATTATGACTTTGTATTTGTTTCCTTAATTTTTCATGTAAAGCTGTTAAGCGTCGTTCGAAAATAGTGACAGCATCACATAACAATGGCACTTGTTCATTAAGTACATCTACAACATAAATTACTTGAATATACAAAAAATCCCGTATCTGGTATGTTACAGTTAACAACACAACCTTTTTCAAAAGGCTTCTAAGTTCTGACATCAATCACTTTTTTTATATTTTTTTTATAGTCCACTGTCAGATGTTATAGATTATAGAATGACTTCCACTGTTTTCTATATGTATTACACTTAAGAATTGACTCGTTCCGCGCAGGGATATACTATTGGGTGCGTTCAGCGGACTCAACCGTGACCAGTCCTGATTAGTCATCATTCCGCTGAACAACGTGGCAACGTTCCTGCAATGTTGCAGCAATATTGCGCACACGTCACTGCAATGTTCCAGTGGCAACGATCCTACAATACTCCTGCAATATTGCGCACAAATCGACGTGCAATGTTCCAGTGGCAACGATCTTACAATATTTCTTAAAAATAACAAATAAAAATGCACTTCAAAGTAAAAAATAAGTTTTTTCCTTATTTAATCTACGACTCTCAATTTTTTAATGTCTGTGTCTCATCATTTGCACTGTGTAAATCTGGCGCCTCCTTAAAAAAAATGAAAGTCGTAGATTAAATTAGGAAAAGAATTATTTTTTACTTTTTAGTACATTTTTATTTTTTTGAAGTTGGCTTTAACTTTTTTAATTTTTTTTTATAACAAATCCCATTAGTGTTTTGTAACACTAGGTGTGAACTACAATTTCCACTCGGTGTCATTTCACACATTAAAATATATAGTATCTACTGTATTTAAAAATATTAAATTGGTCTTCAAATCTCATCTACAATTTCATGTACAAACAACTCTTACGATAACATTTTTTTTCATATCTTCAATGGCATACGAGATATTCTGGCGTATCCAGTTTGTTACGATTTGGAGATACCGCAATAAATCAACTCTTCATAATATGAATCACTTTATTGACTGATGATGGGCACCCACAAGGCCCACAGTGCGTTTGCTTTCGGCGCGCTTCGATGCTAGACTAGCGAGAGCGCTCGTCCCGTTCAACCTTTTAGGTGTTTACATACTCACACTCATGACCAACAACGCATACAATATAAAGGGGTCGTACGGCGTCTTAACACAGTTAAAAGAAACACACTGTAGAACTCACTCAACATACGCTGCGTTCCACTTTAGAGCGGAGTCGTTCGGCGTAGGTATATACTGTTGATTGGTAGGAAACCGGCGGGGAAAGTGCTACGACCAATCACAAAAGTGCTACGACTAGGGCTGCCATCCGTCCAGGTTTCCCTGGATTTGTCCTCTTTTTTTTTAGGGCGTCCGGGGAGATCCGGGGGGATTTTCTGTAGTGATCTGGGTTTTTCGATGCTGCTCGCTCGAAAAGTCATAAATATTTTATCTTTATTTCTTGATTGAGATTACAGTCTATAATTTACAGAAATTTTTATCTTGGGATATCGTACCTAATATAAGAAATAGTTAAAAGTATCCGGGTTCAAAATGCAAGTGTCCGGGGTTTTAATACTCTCCGTCCTAGATTAGTGATTTTACGGATGGCAGCCTTAGTTTTGTTTAGTTTAGTTTAGTTTGTTGGCCTGCTGGGGTGACGTGCTAGCGTCAGAGGTCACATGGGAGATTCATGTCCTAAAGGACGAGCTTTGCCATGTGGCACCTCCATGACCCAGAGGGGTGGTTTCCCATTTTCCGACTTCATTCTAACTGTTTTGGACTCGCGGCCCTACGTCTGGCCTCATGTTAACAGAGAGGTCGTACTTCCGGGTACGCTTGTTATGGAGGACGTGCCGACGTACGCGCGCGGAAGGGACCTACACACGTCCTCTCGAGCGATCCGACGGGTCGTGGGCCGTTCCCTCGTTAGTTTGTCCTAGGCTGTTCCCTTTTGGTTCCCTATTCTGTTTCCTAATCTACAGGCGTTAGCGCATCGGCGGCGGCGCAACCGCTGTCGAGAAACTTGCCATTGGCTTACGTGTTTCGCGTCGAGTCCGACACACGGTGTCGCTCCGGATAAGCCGGATGGGCTGGTTTTTATCTGCGACTCTAAGTAATCTATTTTTGTTTTTAGTCTGTTCCTGTGATCGTTGGGCTGGTTGCCCCCCTTGAGAGACGACTGCTTTTGGTGGCTGACCGGGCCGACCTGGGTTTGTTTCGTGTTGATGTCTACCCCGTTTGTAGGTCTGCTTGGTGCTTGTTGGCGGCAGTCTTTATGTGCATCGATGGATGAGCGCCGAGAGGGCCCATCGCTACTCTTTCGTGGGTTCTTGTCTTCGGTCGCTGCTAGTTCGTCCGTCGGAGCAGAGGCCCCCGGATCGCGGTTTCGGTTGCTTAGAGGGGGGGGGGGGATCTAGTCCAGTCCTTCCTTTGTTCCGTCCGGTCCGGGTGTCCTGTCCATGCTTGGCGGTTTCGGGGTGAGCGGGGGTGTCCGCGGTTTTGCTTTTCGCTGGCCGCGTTATTGGGCGCTTCCTTCTTGAGGCAGAGCTCTGGTTGTTACAATGTCGAGTGTGGCCCGCGGAGCGGACCTACCGACGTGTGTAGAGAGCGGTGGGGGCGTGTTGCGCGGTCCTCGGTTGATGGGTCGCGTTGCGGCCGAGTGGTCCTGAAATCGCGTGGCCGCGCCTTTTGCCTGTGGGGTGCCTGTTTCCAGGAGTGGGTCGTGATGTTCTTGTTGCGCCAATGTCCCCATCATTATCGGTGGTGGTGGTAGCGCTTGGTTGTGTGGTCCCTATGTCTTTTTTTCACTTACTCCGTGAGTTGTGGTCTAGGGGCTCGCTGCTTCCCTGGCTGTGCAGGCGCGGGTATGGGCGCCTACGGTCCACCAGGGTACTGGTCCTGCTCGTACTTTTTCCTTGGCCTTGGGTGTCTTATCCTGGGCCTTGGATGGGCCTGCCTGGTTCTGTTCGCTGTCTTGTGGTGTTGATCTCCTTCCGGCTCGTTGGAGCTTCCAGGGATTCACCTCGTTGAGGAATCCGCTTATCGACGATAAGCTCTTCTCTGGGATACGCTTCGCGCTCAGCGTGGGCTTTCCCAAGTGTTTTTGTCGTGGCATGGATAGTTCCGGGCATTTGCATAGTATGTGACTGCTGATTTCCTTCTTCCTCTGGCAGGAGGAGCACTTCATCGAGGGAGCTCTTTGTATCAATTTGAGGTGGTGGTTGAGGTTAGTGTGTCCGGTAAGGATACCGGTGAGATTTCGGGTGTTTTTTCGGGAGCATTTGACGAGATCTCTGCTTTTTTTGAAGGGTGGTTCCATCCCCAAGAACTCCTTCGTTTCTCTGGATCCGTTGTAAATCGACAGGGGCCTGGGTCTGCTATATGGAATGGAGTGTAGTGTACATATTTCAACAAATTTGGTCAAAGTCATAGTTGCTTCAGAATATTAGTGAAATGTTTCCATAATATTTTCACTACAGTATTGCACGACAATGTGTGCGCAATATTTCACGGCAATGTTGGTGCAATTTTGCCGGGGCGTTGCCACTGGAACATTGCACGTCGATGTGTGCGTAATATTGCAGGAGCAATGTTGCATGGCAATGTGGGTGCAATTTTGCTGGGGCGTTGCGACTGGAACATTGCAGTGGCAACGTGTGCGCAACATTCCTGCAAGATTGCCACTGCATTGTTGCGCGGAAGTGTGCTGTATGGGAAATGGAAATTCAAAAATACAGAGGCATTTTTTAAAATATCGTCGCGGGCACCAGCAGGCCATAGATTCTATCGGGTTTGGCATAATGAAACTTTAATGTACAACAAGAGTAACAAAACATGAACAGGAACGGTCAACAACAATAAATGTCTAATACAAAGGAAATGTGGTGTTCTCAAATACGTCTGCTTGCAATGGCGTTCGTTTCTCGAGTCACAGCTTGATAGGCGATCGATCTGATCGCCTTCTTCTCACTGTCCTCTTGTCTTCGTCGCAGACACCAGCAGGCCATGGATTCTATCCATAGGTTGTTCGCAACAATATTTTTTGAACGCATGTTTGCAAACAGCTTTTATAGGTTATGTATATTCTGCATACATCCCTCACACATAATAATAATACAAAGAAAACTAATTGGAATTAAATAAATGAAATAAATTGTTATTGAGTTTGACATTAGTTTGAAAACCATTTACAACCTTACATTTATATTGAATCGAACCAATCCCGATAAACGTCTTAAAGACGTCCCGTTTTGTAACATCAGGTCGTTCAGAAGGCTTTTATAAGCCGTTCGTGGGACATTCAAGATGTCTTTAATTCCGGGATTCCACTAAGACGAACACGAACAGTAATACGAACAAAAACTTTTTTGTCTTTTCTCGCGAACATCTTCGCTAAAACGCTGTTTGCCGCGGTGTAAACTCGAAATAGTGGTGTTCGCTAACATTTGACCCTACTAATAGCCGTGAAATCGTCCGGATGCTCAAATCCATGAAATTTGGGATTTGCTATGCCTCGCCATTATGGCACTGCTCGTAAACAGTCGACCCTCTAGGACCATCCGCCGGCAGGTACTCTACAGAAATAGTATGCGTGACAAGCTCGAATAAAATGTTTATATTTTTTGTTTTAGCATAATAATATAGAATATTTCCAACGTATAGATGAGATTTTTCTAATAAAAATGAAACCAAACCCGACGCAATTCAGACAAGTTTGAGTTCTGCTTATAATATATAATGGCTTTAAAATATCAATATTTTTTTAATATTAGTCAATAACAGATTTGCTTGAAAAAGAAGATCATTATGCTAAAACAAAAAATATAAACATTTTATTTGAGCTTGTCACGCATACTATGTATTTCTGTGGAGTACCTGTCGGCGGATGGCCCTAGAAGGTCGCCTGTTTACGAGCAGTCCCACAATGGAAAGGGATGCGGATCGCCAGTATCGTCCGAAATGTTCGTCCGCTGCGTTCCTACCAACGCGAACATCTTCGAGAACGTTCGTACGCCCTGTTCTGTTCATGTTCGTGGCGGTGTGGACACGACGAAAACGTTCACGAACAATGTTTTCGTTCGTGTTCGCCTTGATGGAGACCCGTGGTAAGACTCCTGTGTGCTGTGTGGGGTATATTCCAAGGCAGGCCCTGAGGCATTTACGCTCAAGGCATCTAAGTTTCTCCATAATTAGTTAATTAGTTAGTTAGTAGTTAGAGCGGGGGTGGACAGCCCGGTAGCGCCACTAGGCCTCAGTTAGCTATAGTAGTATTTCTGAGAGTTGACACCTGTGGCCGGCTCCTCACGGACGGAGCGTGGCTTAAGGAGAAACCAATGGCACGCTACGGATTGCGTGCGGCGTTGCCAAGTTTTGCGGCAGATCGGCTGTCTTTTTCGATCTTCAAGCGTAATTGCGTTTCTCCCACCTTGGCGGGAACTTCCTTCCCGCGGCAGTTCCTTTATCCATTCCACAAAGAAGTATTATACAGTCGTGCTTAGTTTTACATTAATTTTTAGTTTTAGCTTTTAAAATTCGTTGACTTTCAGTAGTATTACTTGAAGAATATACCTTCATATGACAATACATGTTGTGCTACTTTATGCGATAATAATTAAATTCCTATAGTTGCAAGCGACACTTATTTGAACAGTACACAATGATTAAATAGTAAGCGAAATATGTGAACCCCTATGATCAGTGATCAGCGGGCTTAAGCTACATTGATGGAGGGGTAAACACCTACAGGAGCGGTGGTAATGTGTGCGTGACTAACGGAGGCGCAGTTCATGCACACATTACCACCGCTCTTGTAGGTGTTTTCCTCTCCATCCAGCGTAGCTTAAGCCCGCCAATCCCTGCCTATGATTAATCGACGGTTGCAGAAATCTTTATACCTGCAACAATGACGAATTGTCGCTATCTGAGGGGTTCTCTTAATTTTATTTAATATAAGAACGTAATTTAAACTGGTAATGGTTATTTATTATTTGAGTTTAACCTTCGTACACTATTTAAATAACTGGTAACATTCAAGTATTTATAATACATTTATTTTTATCGCATGTGCTAGAGAGTGTACGGAACGATTTGAAGAAATTCGAGAATGATTTAAGAGGGTTGATTTATTTAGTGTCGCTCGGTGGGTACTCCGGAACTGAGGTTTGAAAAGGAGAGGTCATGGAAAGAAGAATCGAGGAAGTAGGGAGAGAACGGACATACAGCGGAAAGACAAGGATCGAGAGAGACGAGGAAGGAGGACAAGCGGTGTTGACGCGAGCGTCACGATCAAGTCGCTACAAAAAGCTGATCGGTACCGATGAAGGCGCATTACAATTGCCGCCGTTTTGAGCATTCCGCCCGCTTCGACGCTGATTGCATCGCGCATGAGACAGTGTCGACAATGAAACGGTTTCGTCGCCATCGTAGTGAAGCTTAGTTGAGAGGTGATGGCTCGATAGGCAATACTAAAGTTTTGCGATAGATCGACGACACATCGAAGTGGCCGTGCTCACCATGACTACTCGATTTAAACCATCTTCGTCTGGATGCAGGTTGACTATTCTCGCGAACTGTAACTTAGCTGGCGGATACCGTTCGTCGGTGATGAGGACGAGAGCGTCGAGTTTGATCGAGTTATCGCGAAACTACTCTTTGTTCACGTATTGTAAACGCAGTAAATATTCTAATGACCAGCGCTTCCAGATCTGCTCCGTCATCTGCCGGACGAGCTGCCACCGTGATAATCGGTTGGGTGGCTCGTTGATTAGAGCAGGTTCCGGGACGAGAGTAAGAGTTTTTGGATAGTTTTTGGATAGTTCGACAGAGGACAGAGAGGTCTGGAATTTAAGATTTCCTCAATTTGAGTCAGCAACGTGTTAAATTCTTCGTACGTGAGCAAAGTGGTCTCGATAGAGCGACGTATATGGAATTTAACCGATTTGACCGCTGATTTCCACTTGCCACGAAGTGCGGCGCCGCGGGGGGGGGGGGGGGGGGGGTAAAAGTTCCAATTGGTCCTTCAATTCTCCGAAGTCGCGCGTTGCGGAGGTAAACAGTCGGCGCAGCTCGTTGTTGGCCCCGACCAGATTCGTGCCGCAGTCACTAGTGATTAACGCGCTACCGCCTCGTCTGCCAGAGAATCCGACGGTACACGGCGAGCAACCCTGCAGTCGAATAGTCTGTCGCGAGTTCGAGGTGCGCCGTGGACGTCGCGAAACAAACGAAAACGATTAGGAAAGCCTTGTACGTTTTTGCTGATCTCCCACGCCTCGTTTTAATGATGAACGGGCCCGCGTAGTCAACCCCGATGTTGAAGAACGGACGGGTTGTCGTGGGAGCCGTCCCATTAATTGGTGAGAGGTCCGCGCTGGCTGACGAGTACAAATTACGCACCGAAAGATATACGATTTAACGGTCACGCGCCCACACAATATACAGAATTTGCGCCAAATTGTCGCGAGAGTTAGTTGAACGCCGTTGTGGAGTATCCGTCGATGTGCTTCATCCCCCACCAGGTAAGTGCGTCAAAGTTTCCGCGGTAAGATCGCGGGGTGTCGAGTGTCGTAATCAAGCGTGGCGTTTTTAACGCGACCTCAGACGCTCAGGATTCCGTCGCTGTCCAGGAATGGCGTGTTGATTGAGCCCGGCAACATCCGCTGGAGACGCCATGGTTCGGGTGATTCTCACCCATACCTGACGTGCTGCGGCCAGCTCCTCTGCAGTGATGGAGGTGTCAGTGGTGGTGGGGAGAGTGCGACGGAATCTGGAGACGGCCCAACGTATCCACCCTGTGACTCGTAGCAGCTTGTGGAGTGTGGAATAGCTGTAAATTACTTCCCACTCTGAGGTTAATCGGCTTACTGTCGTGTTTTCGTTCTTTCAATTCGGATTGCGAATCGAGGGCTGGCTTTGTGCTAGGCCAGTGCGTAGAGTGTCTACTCAACCACGGTGGACCCTGCCACCGGAGAGTGCAAGATTTTAGGGTTTCTGCTGAGATGCTTCTGGACGTGAGGTCGGCTGGGTTGTTCTCTCCTGGAGTATGATGCCACTGTGCTCGAGGAACCAATTCTTGGATGGTGGCGACCCGATTTTCCATGAAGTCCTTCCACCGTATACAAACACGAAACGCCGAAGCTTCGAGCGCTCGCGAGGCAGTGTTAGTTTACGGATTGGATTTAACTTAGCGTATAAGGTAGTATTTAGGATAGTCGGTAAGCTAGAGTCCAAAATCACAGTCACATGTATTTACAGCACGATCACCAAATATTACAAATTGCGTTTACTTATAATCTAACACTTAATAGAAATAGAAACCTCTTTAAAGCCGCGCGGATGAATGCGAAGATTTCCGAGCCGTGTTCGGGAAAGTTCCCGATCGGCGAGAGCATGCGAATCGCGGTACAACGTGACGGTTCAGATCTTTCGGTAGCGAAAGCACTGACTAAACCCCGCACAAGTAGTCCGCAATTCTGACCTTACTTATGGTTATTAGTCTTGATCAGCGTGATCGATCAGGTTGAACGGGCCGAAGTAGCGGATGTAGCTGGAAAGCTCTAGAAGGCGCGAGTCCGGACGGTAAAGTGTAACCGTGTTACCTATTCAACGACTCGCAGAAGGTGAGAGTGAACGCGGTGCTAGATCGGGCCGTTTCGCTGAACTCTGTGACGCCAGCATTCCACCAACCAGATGTTCGTTCTGAGCCAGACGAAGCTCGTGCCAGTGAAACATAGCCGTCCGTGCGAAGGACAGAGGCAGCTGACTAATTAGGTGAGGTGCGCGTCAAAAGATGGCCGAACCGATCCCATCATCGCGATTGTGCATACCACGATCTGGTCGCGTTAGCTGTTTCAAAACGTGTGCCGGAATCGGCAGCGAATCCGAGGCGTCTTGATCTGTGGCCGTTTGGGCCAATCCCAAACACACCGAGACGGGTTGTTTTGTATCCAGACGAGAGTGGCCGTGGGATCCAACCATAATTGCACCGGGGCAGAATCCATTTCAAGGTTGGAACAGACGTTAACTCGGCGTGCTAATAGGAGTTCTGTGGACAGTTCGAGTCGAGGAACCGTCACACGTTTGAGGGGTGCGACCTTGGTTTTCGCGGATACGAGCATTATGTAGGTCTGTGAAGATAGCACCCCCAAATTCGAATTTTTGGAAAAACTCAACGGCATTCGTTTGTCCATCGTTTGCCCACGTTTCCCAACAAAAATTTTCGTTTGCCCACCCTTCAAAAAGAAGTTATGGCAAAAAAATTTTTATCAGCACCCCCCATGAAAATATTTTAATGATTTGATAGTGGGAAATGATTGCCCATCGTATGCCCACGTTTGCCCACCCTTCAAAAAAAGTTATGAACAAATTAAAAAATTTGTCTTCAGCACCGATCATAAAAAATTTTGAATTTTTTAAAAGTAGGATACGATTATCCACGATCTGGCCACGTTTGCCCACCCAATGATTTCGTTTGTCCAACCTCCAGAATTGAAATATTAATAAAAATCGCCAAAATAAGGGTACTCGAAACGCGATCACGTATAAGTTCGATTTTTTTCGATTATATTATCAAAATCATTCTTTCAACGACGCAGTTCGTTAGTCTAGATGTAGAAGAGATTTGCCCACTCAATAATTTCGTATGCCCACCCTCCAGAATTGAATTAAAAAATAAAAACGAAAAGAAGGGTCCCCGGGACGCGATCACGTATAAGTTCGATTTTTTTTTCGAATATATTATCAATGTCAAATGTTCCTACCATAAAGGTTTAAGGTGATTGGTGGTATATTATCCAAAAAATTTGCGCACACATCTTCCCGTCACTTTATTCGAACGACACTTCAATTTGTAACTCTCATCGAATATTTCACACTTTTCCAACATTTGCAGCATATGCAGAATAACACCAGATTCTATCAATGCGTTTCTAGGCATTTGTCACTAATCACCACAGTGAAATCGCAAAACGGGAAATAATATAATCTTCTCAAAGGTAAGCCGTAAATGGACGCACGATTTTGCAAGAGGTGTGTCCGAATTCTGAAGACTGACTAACTTTCGTGCGCCGTTGGAAAGAATTGGAGAGTGTCGCAGACATCTGTTTACGTTTCAGCAGTGGCACTTGACGCCGCGGCCTTTTAGAGCCCTTTACACGGACGTTCCGGCGCGCGGTCCAGCGCGCCACACGCCGCGCGGCACGCAAAAGTACGTGAAGCCGAATCGCGGCGCTCTTTCACGCAGGCCAGAAGGTCGTACCCGTCACTACTTAGAGACAGCGAGTTCGGGCTCCCATTTCTACGTCGACTCCACATGCTTTTTACACGATCCAGCGCAGTGGTATGTGACATCCCACTATTTTTCGCGCGGTCCTAATTAACATCTTCCCTACTATCTATAAAATAGCAACTTTTAACCCTTTCCCAATCATCAATCGCCTGGACGATGTACCTTAGCGGTCCCCATCTCCAGACGATTAAATACAAAAACCCCCTCCCCTCTTCGCCCTAGAAGGCACGATCTTTTCCCTCACAAGTCCCTCGTCCCAAAGCCCTCTTAAATAGACCTCTTCTCCTCCCCTCTTTACCAATCATCATGAAATACAAGCCACTCTCAAACTCCTCAATCAAAACCCACAAAATCCACCCAACGGTTTGAGTACCCCCTTTTCAAAATCCCAAAGGACCGCCAACTAAGCTATTGCGACGTATATTTCGCGCAGGACTCGTCGAAACATTCCGATTACATAACACATACTTTAAGCATGAGTCATCGCGCATACCGCAAATTCCCCGCATACCTGACATTCCATCGCTTTGTATAAAAACCTCGACTCCAGAAGAGTTTACATAAGAGACAGAAAAGGTAGTTACAAAAGGAAAACGGCACTTGAAATCAAGGGATCGGCACGCGCTTCAGGATTTCTGCACTGCCGGAAATCCTGAAGCGCGCGCCGAGCCTGGCAGCCAAGCCTCTGCGAGCCGCTACAAGCGGTAGGAAGTGAACGCGAATTTTTTAAAACCAAACAATTAAATATATTTGCTTTCAGCTTTGTGCCTTCATTTGTCAATCTTTAGAGAATATGTAAAAAAATTTTATGCAAAAATAGTGGTTATATCCGGAGTTGTAGAGCTTCAAATGGAGCGCCTTACAAAACCCCCATGCGCAATTGATAGCATAAAATAAAATCAGTCGTTGTAGTTGTCTGAAATAGAAAATTAAAAAATTTGTGTAATCTGTATGAACGTGGCTACCGCCAGAACTAGAATAAATGAGAAATGCTGAAAATTAAAAAAAAATGGCAGTTTCTAAAACGGACATCGATTTCTGCAAAAAATTCGCTGGTTTTTTAAGTCGCAAAAGTCTAATTTCGCAACAACCGACTCAGTTTTAGTACCAGCGAGAATGGGACATTTACTGAAGATATATGTTAAGTTTGAAGTAAATCCGGTGATTGGTTTTTTCAGATATGCTAGCAAATTCGAAAAACATCGTTTTGAGAAAAACGCGTATAAAGTTTTAGGTACCGTTTTTTCTTAAATTAAAGGTTTTTAAATGTTGCCTAAATATGTACAAATATAGGCATAAAGTTTTCAATTAATATTGAATTGTACTTTATTGACTCCCCGCGGGGTTACAATCTCCTTTTTTCCACCACTTTCAGCATCCTCTCTTTCCCTTACTTCTACCTTATATCTACCTTAACCTATCTTAACCTATCTTAACATATCTTAACCTATCTTATCTTATTTCCTCTTTCTCCTCTCCCCCTCCCCTCTCGCTCGCCCTCCAGATCCGTCCCCGCCGCTCGCGCACGCACCCCCGTCTTTCCCGGACCTCCGCTTCCACTCGTCTCCCCTTTCACTCTCATCTCATCACTCATTCGTCCATTCCTTCTCTCCTTTCCTCAATCTTCCTCATCCATTCCTCCCCCTCCCCCTCACAATCCAGCACTTCCCCTGCCATCTCCTGCCACCCCCTCTCTCCTCCCCACCCCATACAAACCTCCCAGACGTGCTCCCACGTCTCTTTCCCCCCTCTGCACACACTACATGTCCTTTTTTCCTCCTCCTCCCAGTACCTCCCCCCTTCATTTCATTTCTTAACCTAAATGTTGCCACCCTTCTCCATCTACTTTCTCTCCATCCCTTCTTCAAATACCCCGGCAGCCCTTCCCCCTTCACCCTACCATACCACTTATTATACTTGGATTCCCTTTTCTACCTCTCCTCTTCCTGCAATTTCCTTTTCCTGCTCACCACCTCCTCTCCTCTTACTCCCCCCGTTTCCCTCACCCCTTCCATCTCCTCCACCGTCCAGCCTCTTTCCTCGTAAAACTCTTTCCTTTCTTCTTCCCACCCCTCCAAAACCTTTCCTCTCCTTAACCTCCCCTTTATTTCTTCCCAGCATCTCCTCGCCAGCTGTCCCCCTTGCCCCTCTTCCAACTTTCTTTCGTATCCCCACGCCCTCATCCCTGTCCTCCCCTTCAACATCACCTTTTGCACCTCCTCCCTCACCATATAACCCGGCGTACCTCTTTCCACCCCCAACACCCACTTCAAAAACCTGTCCTGCAGTCGTTCCACCTTCTGCCTTTCCCTCCACCCCCACACCTCCGCTCCGTACCCCACCACCGGCCACACCAACTTATCAAATAGCCATAACCTCCTTTCCCAATCCTTCCCAAATAACCTTTTCACAATCCCCCACACCTTCCCCATTACCGCCGCTCCTTTTTTCACCCTTTCCCCCACATGCTCCTCCTGCCCCCCGTTTCCCATCACCGTGTACCCCAAATATTTAAAACTCCTCACCTCCTCGATCTCCTTCCCCTTCCATCTCCATGTCACTCTCTTCCATCTCCCCCCTCCCTTTCTACATCTCATCACCTTTGTTTTTCCTACGTTAACCTGTAATCCCTTCCCATCCACGTACTTTTCCAGCTTCCCTATCAGTCCCTTCATCCCCTCCTCATCCTCCGCCAACACCGCTACATCGTCGGCATACGCCAACGCGTAGACCTTCCCCTCCCCAGCTTCACTCCTCCATCCTCCCTTTCTCAACTCCTCTTCCATATCCGCTATGAGCAGTGTGAAGAGGCTCGGGCTCAGCGGGCACCCGTGCCTCACCCCTCTCGCCGTCCAAAACCTCTCCCCCTCCGCATCCCCCACCCGCACCCTACACGTCGTTTCCCTAAGAATCTCTTCATACCTCGCCATTAGCTGCTCCCTCACCCCCCTCCTCCTCATTGCCCTCACCAGTACCTCCCTGTCCACCGAGTCAAACGCCGCTTTCATATCTATAAATATTACAACCATTCCCCCCCCCCTTTCTTCCCAATTGCCCGTTCATCAAATAATTTAACACATATATGTTATCCATACACCCCACCCCCTCCTAAACTCCGTTTGACTCGGTGGCAGCAGTCCCTTCCCCTCCACCTCCACTCTTAACCTCTCCGCTAACACAGACGCGTACACCTTGTACGCCGTCTGTGTTAGGGTTATACCCCTATACTCCTCTACCTTCTTCCCCAGCCCCTTCTTGACTACTGGCACCACCACCCCCTCTTTTCCCCCTTCTACCCAGCCTTCCCTCCTCCACACCCTTTTACACAGACCCCATAGCCAATCCTGCACTTCCGCGCCTCCATACTTCCACACCTCATTCTGAATCCCATCCCCCCCTCCCGCCTTCCCATCCTTCAAATTCATTATTACCTTTCCTATTTCCTCCCTTCCTATCTCCGCCTCTCCGTCCTCCCTCCTCCTCGTCTCCCCACCCCTTCTCACTTTCCACTCCACCCCCCAGCAATTCCCTGAAATATCCGTCCCATTCTCCCATTGTTATGCCTTCGTTAACCCCCCTCTCCTTTTCCTCCCTCTATTCACCACCTTCCAAACTTGCCCCTCCGTTCTTACTCCCTCCACTTCCTTCACCCACCTCTCCACCTCCTTCCTTTTTTCTTCACACAACCTCCCATATTCCCCCTTTCCTCTCCTTATATTTAATCCCATCCCATCCTTCCTTGCTCCATTTTCTCAATTCCCTCCTCACCTTACTTTTCTCCTCCCTACACTCCTTATCACACCCTCCCTTCTTTACCCTCTCTCCCCCCTTCCCCATCTTACCCATCGCGCCCTTAATCATTTCCCGTAGCTCACACCACTCCTCCTCTACCCCCCTCTCCCCCACCCCTTTTTCCAACCTTTCTCACAAACTCAATTCTTCCCTCTTCCGTCCAGTCTCCCCTACCCCCTTCCCTTGCCCCTCCTTTCCCCCCTCTCCCTTCCCTCTTCATCACTCCTCTCCCCTCTCAGCCACACCACCACCGGGCGGTGATCTGATTCCACTCTTTCCCCTACCTCTAACCTCTCCACCCTCTTCCTTGTATCCTCGTTCCCTATGATATAATCTATTACTGTATTCCCCCTTCCCCCTGTGAGAGTCCACTCCCCCTCCTCGTCCCCCTCTGTATTTCCATTCATTATTCCCCACCCCCTTTCCTCCAAGCACCCACACAACCTCCGCCCCTCCCCATTCTCCTCCTTATCCTTAGATCTCCTTCTCCCTCCCACTCTTCCTTCATCCTCCTCTTCCTCCCGTACCTCCCCCCGTTCTCCCCCGTGCGCGCATTAAAATCCCCCCTATCACCACTCTTATCTCCCCCTCTCTCTCTTCCATCCACTCCCCAAGATCCTGTAACTTCTCTTTCACGTCCCTATTCACATATACCCCAACTATCTTCCCCCCCCCCCCCCCAATCTTCACTTTCTTCGCCATCATCCCCTCCTTCCCTCCCGACCCCCCACCCCCTCTCCCATTTCCAACTCTTTCCTCACCCCCATTATCATACTCCCTATCGCTCTTCCCTTCTGCCTTTCCCTCCTGGGCCACTGCTTTTCCCATACATACCCCCTAGGTAGCCTCCTTTCCACGTACCCCCAATCTTTCTCCTCCACCCAGGTCTCACTCAGTACCATCACATCCCACTCTTCCAACCCCCTCCAAAAGCCTACATCCTTCCTCTTCACTCCTGCCACATTCCAGAAGGCCACCTTCCAACTCACCCCCCTTCCATTTCTTTCTCCCTCTTCTTTCCCCCTTCCCACTTCAATCGTTTTCCTGCCCCTCATTTCATTTCTCCCTTATCTCGTCCCACCTTCTTACCTTCCCATCCACCCACATTTTCATATACCCCACCTGCACCTTCCTTCCTCTCTCCCTCTCCATTTGCGCCTCTCCCTCTATCTTCCATTTCGCCCTCCTTTCCTCCTCTGTGAGGTCGTCCTCTATCCTCTCCCTTCTTCCTCTCAGTTTTTTCTTTGCTTCCATCACCTTCCTCTTTTCCTCCCTCCTCCTCAACCTCACCAGCACTATTCCACTCCCCTCCTTTCCTGTCCTTCCTAATCTCACCACCTCCTTTATCCCCTCCGTTCCCAACCCCATCCTTTCCCATAATCTCCCCACTCCCTCCTTCGCCTCAGTTCCTTCCAACCCCATCCCCCTTACCCCCACATTACTTCTCCTCTTCTCCCTTTCATTCTTATCCTGCATCACCTCTAACCTTCTGAGTCTTATCCTCCATTCCTCGTCTTGTCCTTTCCCCCTCCCCCCTCCCCCTCACTCCCCATTCTTTCCTTTTCCCATCTCCCCACCTTCTCCACCACCTCCTCTACCCTCCTATCTCATTCTTCTATCTTCCCATCTCCCCACCTTCTCCACCACCTCCTCTACCCTCCTATCTCATTCTTCTATCTTCCCTATCTTCTCTCCCAGCCTTTCTCTTCCTACCCTCTCTTCCCTCATCTCCTCCTTTCCCCTCTCCACTTTTCCTCCCTTCTTCTTCTATCCCCCCTTTCCCTTTTCATCTCCTCCCGCTCCTTCCTTATCTCCTCCTCCATCCCTCTTCTCTCTTCCCTATCCCTTCTCATTTCATCCCTCCTCCTCCTCATCTCCAACATCATTTCCCTTATCATCCCCTACAGCCCTATACTCTCCCTTCCTCCTCTACTTCTTTCTTCCCGCCTTTACCCCCATTTTCCGGTGACCTCTGCGTCTTCCCACTTCTCTTAAACCTTCCCACCTTTTCCTCCTCTATAGCCCCCGCATCCTCCTCTCTCTCCCTCTTTTTTCCCCACAAACTGTCCAAGCTCCCCGCGCTGCTCCCCGCGCTGCTCCCCACGCTGCTCACACTGTCCTTTCTTTTCCTTTCTTCATTCGCCACCTTTGCCACTTCTTTTTCTCCCCGCCTTTTCACCGACATCTCTTGTTTTCTTTTCTTACCCCCTTTTGTATTTTTCCCCTTTCCCCTTTTCCTCGCTCTATTATCCCTTTATCCTACCTCTCTAATCCTTTTTCTCCTGCTCCTTTAATCCTTTACTTTCTCTTCTTCCTTCCTCACACCTCTTGCCGTCTCTCTTTTTTGAACTTCCCGCCTTCCCACCAGCTCTTCCCTCCCGCCCGCGTCACCACCTGTTACTCTTCACGCTCCTTCCCGCCTTTCTTTTCCTCTCTCTACCACCTAACCTCCAACGCCTCCCTTATCCCTTCTGTACCTCTGCCACCCCCTATCACCGTCCTTTCCCTTTATCCCCTGTATCTTCCTCACCTCTCCACTACCCTTCACCCACACTCTCCACTCTCCCTCACCACTTCGCTCGCCTTTCAATCCTCCACAAACTCCACTCACTCTTGCACGCACCTGCCACTCACGCGACCGGAAACGGAAGTCCAGTTTCCAATTAATATAATTTGTGGGTTTCTCGTAAAAAAATCCCAAATATCGCGCTCCTTTTCAGACCGTCAAGGTAGGGTGACCCCTTAAGAAAGGGTGAAAAATGATTTGCGCAGCGTTTGGTTTCCTTAAACGGTTCTTGTCCTTGACATCAGCAAGCCCATGCTAGTATATTTTAAGAAATACCTGATATAAAACGGCCAATACCCTTCGCGTAGGGACCGGGGAACAGGTAGTTTGCGCGCGCGGGGTCCCGCCAGCGCTGTCCTCCCTTCGAATTACAAACGGATCTCTTATCGTTCGTGTCTATACACGCACTCGAATATCAAAACAGAAGGACGCGCGATGATTCGGTGCAAGAAGTGGTGGAAGCTGCAAGGAATGCAGCTCCGATTGGTTATAATATAATCTCCTTCATACGGCTTACCTTCTGTAGCAACGCATACGAGACATAAGGGAGCCGTCTTTAATTTGAAGGGAGGACGACGCAGGCGGATTCACGCGCGGTCAGCGGTCTACCCTTTCTCTTCCTGTGTCTTGTCTCCGCGAGGCGTATTGATTGTGGATAATAGTTTTTAATTGCAATAGGTATTGGTGACATCTTTTTTGGTAAGCACCACAATATTTCCCGAATGGAAACCTCGAACCAAGAGTATGTGGCAATATAACGTCCGCACAAAGAGGAATGTTATATAACTATTAGTAAATAAGTGCGAACCATTTACATTATTTGTAAATTATGCCTATAAATTTGTTTAATTTTTAATACAAAATAGAAAGTATGCAAAAATAGCGAGAATTGCCGATGCTATGAGTTTCTGCGAAATCACATGCACAGCGCACTCCTGTGATTATGTAGGAATAACAGGTAAAGTAGCAAAAAATTGTAGCCTATCTTTACATGGCTGTTAGTAGATGCTATCTGGTTTGAAATAGTACTACGTATCTATAGCTTGAAGGAACGTGGAGCTTTCTTTATTAATCCTAAACAGTGACGTGTTTTTCAAAAGTAGTTATGTCATAAATAAGCTTAGACTATGCACATTCGAAATATATGAGATACAAAATTATACATATCTACAGAAATTCTGAAAAATATCGACATTGTGGTTTGAAAATTGGCACGATTCCCGTTCGAATATGAAAGGTCAACTTCAGATCAATTTTTTTATAAGTAACATGAATATGACATATTTGTTTGCATGGTTACCTACTTTGTTCATTAGCTATCAGAATAGAGTGATGGATACACAAAAATACAACTTTCATACTAAACTACGTCTTTGCTATATTTCTTTTTTCTGTTTCTGCAGCTATTTCTAACTTTCACTTTTACTCCTTTGTATGTACCTACTTCTTCCTGCCGTCTACCTACTTAATTTCAAGAGTTCGCACAAGCCTGGTCACCGTCAGGAATATTTGGCGACCACGCTTTTACGAACCGGAGGACAGTATTCTTATCCCACGCTTTCTCTTCACCTCCTCTATGTTTTTTCTCCGTTTCTTCCTATTCCATCTATCTTCTATTTTCTTTTATTCGCTATCTCTAACTCTTTAGTTTAGTCTTTCCTTTTTATCCCGCGAAAATTCACGGAGCGGACACTTGGCCTCGAACCAGCTCTCAGACATCACGTACCGCGCACGCATTTTTACTGTTTTTCCATTTTTACTGTTAATTTATTACTATTAATTGTTACTTTTAATTATTTCTGTTAATTGTTACTCTTAGTTGTTACCGTTAATTATTATCGTTACTTGGCAGTGTTAATTGTTTCTGTTAATTGTTATTTTTAATTGTTATTGTCAATTGTTATTGTTAACTATTATTTTTGGTTTATCTTGATTGAGTTGTGGGTATTATCCTTACACCAAACCACTTCAAGTGTAAGAAGCAGTAAAGTTCGCAAAAGGCGAAATTTATTCGTCAGAAAATATCTGATCGGCGTGTTGGCAGCTAAGCCTGTGTGAAGAACGCAGTTTAAGAAAGTGTGAAAAGTTTTGTCATGTTCGCGATGAACAGTAATCGTGACCGGAACTTAGCTGTTGTTGTTGTTGCTGCTGCTGTGCATTTAACAGTAGCAGACCGAAGAAGAAGCAGAAGAAGAAACCGCCAGGTTTGGGTGAAAGAATACCACGGAAATTGCAATAATCAGCCCCTTCTTGGAGAACTGAGAGAAAATTATCCAGAGGACTACAGGAATTATTTGAGGATGGATTGCGAAGCGTTTGATGATCTACTTAGTTTAGTTCAAAACAGAATTAAGAAAATGGACACCATTATGAGACAGAGCATCACCGCAGAGCAACGTCTTATCGCCACATTAAGATTTTTGGCAACTGGGCATTGTTATGAAGATTTAAAATTTACAACAGGAATATCAGCTCTTTCGCTATCTAAAATAATTCCTGAGACGTGCAAAGCACTGTATCATGCCCTGCGGACAGAGTTCTTAAAGGTAAGGGTTAAAGATTAATAATACGTGTAGACTAACAATAATACTTTATTAATGAAGTGATGTATGTAGTATCATTATTAACGGGGAAAGGCTAATCCACGATCGCGAATTCATATGAAAATTTGAGTATTGTATTTATTTAAACTATTTTCAGACGCTCCGTTTGTTCTGTTTATCTGATACAAAACACCAAAAAGAGTTTTGTTCTTCAGGAAATTGCGCAGATAATGAAGGTCGATTGGGAGGATAAAAACTGCAAAATTCACAAAATAACGGCAACTCTTATTGCGTTCCGAGGTTCATTACTTGCGCAATTTTCTAAAAAAAATTCTTTTTGGTATTTTGTTTCAGATAAATAGAACAGCCGCTATCCTGCACACCGCACAGCAATTTTTCAATCAGAGCGCCTGGCAATTGTTTAAATAAAAAAAATACACAGATTTTCATATGAATTCGCGCTCGTATCTATAAAACTCTAATAACTCCTACTATGACTTCCTTGAACATTTGACGCATGTTGATTCTGACTACAATAACTATCAATGGTGAAGTTCGTCGTTTCCCGGATCGACACAGCATAGAGCTTGCACTCGTTATCACACAAATCTGTGTGAGGCTTTAATGATTTCAATAACCCCCTTCTCAAAACGGCTGTTATTATGGTATCCGTATATATGGCCTGCTCTGGATCCATTCTCTCTAATTGTTTGGCAACTTTTATGCCTGAAGTCTCGTACTCCGAGATCTCGATTCTGGTGGTGGTGGTGGTGGGGTTCTTCAACGCGACAGCGCAAGTTTTTAAAACTTCAATCACGCTGTCATCCTTTTTTTTTTGGCGTAGCGATTGATTTCGCCAGCCGGCCGTTTATTCATGGTTTCACACGGTTGCACTTCTTCGTCCTTTATACAAAAAAACAAAAATAATTTAATAAAATAAGAAATAACAAAGGATTTAAATTTTGTTTATTTTTGTATTGTATTTTGTTTTGTCATAGTTCCCGAATAACAAGGACGAGTGGAAAAAACTAGCGGAAGGATTTCATAACAAATGGGACTTCGTCAACTGCGGAGGTGCTATGGATGGAAAGCACATCCGAATTGTTTCACCACCGGATTCCGGGGCTTTTTATTATAATTACAAGAATTACTAATAGTATTGTACTAATGGCGTTAGTCGATTCTAATTACGAATTTATTTTTGTCGATGTCGGCCAAAATGGAAGGATATCGGATGGTGGTGTTGTCGAACATACGGAATTTATGAGACGTTTAAATAACGGGCAGTTGAATTTGTCTGATAATACTGAAACAGTAAAAAATTTAAACTTCGCCTTTTTAGGCGATGAAGCGTTTGCTTTAACTAACAATTTTTTAAAGCCTTATGCGCAAAGGGAACTGGACCACGATAAAAGAATATATAATTATAGATTATCGCGAGCTAGAAATGTAGTCGAAAATACATTCGGTATATTATCCTCGCGATTTCGAGTATTACATACAGCAATCAATATGAAGGTGGAAAATATATCCTATGTTGTATTGGCTACTTGCGTTCTCCATAATTTCTTACGGAGACGGAGTGCAGCATATATGACGAACAACAGGAGTATGCAGGAGGGGAATTGTCAAAACGATGCAGTACAGATGGATAATTTGCAACCCGTTAATCATAGGAATATAAATAACTCTGCGAAACAAAATAGGGACCGTTACACAGAGTATTTTATAGGAGAAGGAAGTGTTCCTTGGCAGGAAGATATGTTGAATGTGTATAGAGCGTAAGTGTTTGATGTAATAAGGGGTTAGGCCACCTTGGACGAAGCAAAATTGCAGTCATTTTTGGCATTTTTTTAGGAAGATAATGAAATAAACAGAAAATTTTATATGAAGCCTGTTATTATACAACTTTAAAAAATACTAAAATGTGACATGAGTGCGCGATAGGATAATTGTCAAAAGGAGCAAAAGCAGGTGACAGAGTGGGAGAGGAAAAATTGTATTGAATATGTATTGAATAAGAAGAGTATGAGAGAGCTTAAATGAAGTCGAGCGAGCATCGTGCAATTGTACAGTTATGCTATTTCAGTTGCACCGCAATTTAATAACATAACAATTAAATTACGCCGTAATTGAATTACATAACAATTAAATTACGCCGTAATTGAATTACATAATTCAAACTTTTCAATTAATTGAATTGCTAATTACTGTAATCATCTGAGGAATTGCGATAAATGTTTATATTTATCTTTCATGTCTATATGACTATAATATGTACTCGTGTAACAAACTTCCATTAGCGATATGTCCCTTTCTTTTATTTACTGTCTCTCATTTGTTGTACAAGCGAATTTAATGTGTTAAATAGTATTAATATATATGTTAATAATTATTTGTGTAGACTGTACAACAGGGATGCACAGACTTATTAAGACCAATGGCCACATAGATTCACTGTGACTTATGGGAGGGCCGCCAAAAAACATGAATGTTACCTATCATATATTATTTGTTTTATTTATATGTATCATATAATATGACTTGTTAAAATTAAAATAACACATGGTGAATAAGCCGCCAGCAAATCACCGGAGGGCCGCGGTCTGTGCATCCCTGCTGTACAGAGTGTTCAAAAAGTAATGGTCACTGGTTTGGGGGGTGAATGTGCACCTCTGGACCAGTGGAGATTTGTTAAAAAAACTTGCTAGAAAATTTGTTATAGCATTGAAAATGATGTTTCAACGATTCGATTGTATAGAGTTGCACATATAGGCATGGACCTACCACTACTCTGCCGCTTTGGCAGTATCTACCCAAATGGTGGGGCCTGGCACAGTGCGTACCCCTAAACGTAAACAAACACAATTCGACGTTTAAAGGGACAGAAGGTAGTGCCAGGTGTATTGACCTAATTTGAGCCACTGTGCCAGACCCCACAGGTACATACTACCAAAGCGGCAGAGTAGTGGGTAGGCCCATGCCTATACGTGCAACTCTATACAATCGAATCGTTGAAACATCATTTTCAATGTTATAAACCATTTTGTAGCAGGTTTTTTTTAACAAATCTCCACTGGTCGATCTGCGCATGTGTTAATATTATTGTTTGAATACTTGTCACGTCCCGGGTGAAGGTCTTTTTAGGGGAATGACATTTCAGGGGTAGGTAGAGAGGGAAGTTTGGCACGAAAACCAGCTTCGCGACACAAGGCAGGTTAGAAGGTTTTGGCACGAAAACCAGTTTCGCGACACAATGTAAGATGGGAGTTTTTGGCACGAACACCAGTTTCGCGACACAAGACAAGATGGGAGTTTTTGGCACGAAAACCAGTTTCGCGACATAAGGGAAGATGGGAGTTTTTGGCACGAAAACCAGTTTCGCGACACAAGGCAAGATGGGAGTTTTTGGCACGAAAACCAGTTTCGCGACACAAGGCAACCAGGGAAGGTTAATCAGTAATCATGTACCAGAGTGACACCCGTTACAGTACTGGTGGTTAGTATTAACGACGCGATAATTGGATTGAGATAAAAAGGCACGCATTAGATTTCTTCACAATAGGCGTGTCTATATGGGGCGTACAATGCTTAAGCGAAAGTAAGCCTTGTAAACACTATAAAAAGTCTCTGCGTTCGTTGACAGAGATCAGCTATTACCGTAGCTTGTTATGATTTGAAGGTTCTGCAGCCGAAGGATCGATGGAATAATTCGAAGCGTTATTGAAAATAAGAACGTTTATATATTTTTTAGCACGAGAATATGTTATGCACTGTTAGCAATAGCTTGGTAGATTAATATAATAATGCGTTAGACATTAAGCATTGGCACACTGACATTTATATAAATGGTAATCAATAACAATATATATGTGCATGTACGTGAGATATATGAGTATTAGCAATAAACAGTAATATGAAAGGTCTCTTGGCGGATTTGGATGAGGAGCTGGAAAAGGGTGGATGGGGAGGGGTGAGGTTAGGGGGTAAAAAGGTTTACACCTTTGCGTATGCGGATGATGTGGCAGTGTTGGCGGAGGATGAAGAGGGAATGAAGGGGATGATGGCGAGGTTAGAAAGGTATATGGATGGGAAGGGGCTGCAGTTAAATGTGGAAAAATCAAAGATGATGAGATGTAGGAAGGGGGGGGGGGGGAGGTGGAAGAAGGTGGTATGGAGATGGAAGGGAAAGGAGGTGGAGGAGGTGAAGGAGTTCACGTATCTGGGGTATACCTTAATGGCGAGTGGGGGGCAGGAGGCGCAAGTGAGGGATAGGGTGAGGAAAGCGGCAGCGGTGATGGGGCAGGTATGGAGTATTGGGAAGAGGAAGTTTGGGAAAGATTGGGGGAAAAGGGTATGGCTGTTTGACAGGTTGGTGTGGGCCACGATGGGGTATGGAGTAGAGATTTGGGGATGGAAAGAGAGGAAAGGGGTGGAGGGGATGCAGGAGAGGTATTTGAGATGGGTGCTGGGGGTGGATTGGTGTACCACAGGTTATCTGGTGAGGGAGGAGTTGTGTAGGGATATGTTGAAAGGAAGGGCGGGGATGAGGGCATGGGCATATGAGAGGAAGTTGGAGGAGGGGCAGGGGGGGGAGCTGGCGAGGGATTGTTGGGAGGAGCTAAAAGGTAGGGCGAGGAGGGGAAAGGTGTTGGGGGGATGGGAGGAGGAAAGAAAGGGATTTTTTGAGGAGAGAGGGTGGACAGTGGAGGGAGTGGAAGTGGTGAGGGGGAGGGGAGAATTGAGGGGGAGGAGCTGGTCTGCAGGGGAAGAAGACGAGAGGAGACGGAAAGATGGGAAAAGATAAACGAGTCCAGATATAATGAGTGGTATGGAAAGATAAAAGGAGTGGGGGTGCCTGGATATTTGAAGAGGGGGTGGGGTGAGAGTAGGTGGAGAAGATTGGCAAGGTACAGGTTGGGGAATGAGATGAGAGGGGGGAGGTATTGGAGGGAGGAGGAGGAGAGGAAGTGTAGGATGTGTGGATGGGGGGAGGAAACGTGGCAGCACGTTTGGGAGGTGTGTACGGAATGGGGGAAGGAAAGGGGTTGGCAGGAAGTAGTGGGGGAGGTATTGTGTGACGAGGGAAGTGGAGAGGAATGGATAAGGAGGGTGGAAGAAAAGAGGGGGGTTGCAGTGGAAGAGTGGAAGAGCAAGGATTGTGAGAGGAAGGAGGCGAGCGGAAGCGGGGGTCAGAGGTTGGGGTGGGTAGGGGAAGGAAGGGCGTGCATGGCGGGGGAGGGAGGGAGAGGGAGCGAGAGAGGGAACGGAGGGGAGAGCGGGGGAGCGAGCGGGAGAGAGAGCGTGCGAGCGGCCGAGCGAGCGAGCGAGCGGGCGGGAGAGCGTGAGAGCGGGCGAGCGAGCGGGCGAGAAGGATTGGGGGGGAGGGCAGAGTGTAGGGCGGATAGGTGTTAAGGTTTAAATGTAAGAGTAGTTTTAAGAATTGTTAAGAATTGTAAACCCTGAGGGGAAACAATAAAGTATTACATTACAGTAATATGAAAGGTGATATGCAATTAGTAACAAGAATTATAATAAAAGCAATAAACGTTTGACAATAGATATTATAAATATGCGTTAAGCATGAGCAAAGAAAATGATATAACACAATAAGCAATAGATAGTCAATATAAAGCGATAAGTAATAATACGAAATATGAAAAGCATAAGCAATACAGAATATTATTTATATGAATGAGGATGATATGCAATCTTAAATGGTAATCGTAATTGCTTACAGTCGATGTCGTAGATTTATATTTTGTAGTGCACTGAATTGAGATATTCACTTTATAAATATACTTGATCCTTAGAAGGATTCTGTCGAAAAGTCGTTCCAGCCTCTGGGGCCCTTGTATTTATGTGTTTCGCAGGAATGCCCGGTATGCACCATGATTCATGTGTGAAATATGTGGTCTATAATTAGCCGTGTTTATGATTCATGCGCGAAATATGCATTGCAATAGGACTTCCGGGGTTTTTGTTTGGGGCGTTCGAAAAGGAATACTCAACCCATTTGATGGATTTTTGGTGTTTTAGTTGGAAAGGGGTGAGAGTGGCTTTGATTAGGAGGGTCGTAGAGAGGGGATGAGACGTGGTCTCGATTTAAGAGAGTTTTTGGTACGAGGGACTTGTTTAAATTTAAATTTGATGGAGGAGATGATGCCTCGTGGGGCGAAGAGGGGAAGGGGTTTCATACTTGACCATCTCGAGATGGGGACCGCGAAGGTACATCGTCAAAAATGATCAGTGATTGGGAAAAGGGGTAAGATTTGATTTTTAGGGATTTTGGTAGAGTTGTGGTGTGGTTTATGGGGAACACTTTAAATTATACCGCACGAAAAATAGTGGGACGTCACACCTCCCCCCTCACATGAAGAAATGAGTACATTTCTTAACAGTAAGGAGCGGGATGGATTTGTTTGAGCATTATTTCCTCTTGCGCTTTTGTAGTTGTTCGTCCAAAGGGCAAGCACCGGACAAAACATTTGAATTTAGAGAAATGAACGGTAGCTTACGTCGTAAACCAAAAAAATAAAATATGTATCTGGCCAAAAGGGCGTTTTAAACAAAAAAAGAAAAAATAAAACATATACTTGGCCAAAAGGGTGTTTTAAACAAAAAAGGAAAAATAAAACATATGTTTTGCCAAAAGGACGTTTTAAACCAAAAAGAAAAAGACGTTAACAATAATAATAATAATAATAATAATTATAATTTTAAGTGGGAATGGGGAATCTATGTACAGGGGAACTGTTTATAGGGTAAGGATTGGAAGGACGGTTTGATGGGGATGGTACTATTTACGGGGGATAGGAATAGGAAAAGTTTTGGAAGGTGGCGTCGTCCAGGATGAAGTTGAGGTCCTGACCGCTCTGATAGAGGTCATCGAACCATTTTAAGAACTCGGGTGTCAGCTCTTCGTGATTGGGCACTTTGGTGGCTGACCCCGTGTCTCAAATTTCCACGACTCCTGGCCAAGGTGGAATGGTGGAGGGAACAGGGTTGTAGGGAAGTTGGGGTGGAGATTGGTAAGAAGGTGGGGGTGGACGGTTGATTGTTTTCCCTTTTACCCACATATATGGGGGAGAGCGGTACGGGGGCGGCGGGGTTACGGCCGCCTGCAACGTCTCCCTGTTGATAGGTGTCGGTGGGGGCGAGTCATCAATGGTGATGACCTCTATAGATGGCGTCGCCTCCCTGATGATGACGGAGGAGGCGATCCTAGGGAGGAGGGGCGACAGCCTCCTTCCTTCTGTGATCGCTTGCCGGCGCCGCCATCTTAATTGGGCCAGTCTTTTCCCATTTCCTCCTCCTTTGTGTGGTCTTCTAGAGGAAGGCCGCTTTTCTCGGGAGGAGGGCATTGCAGTTTGATGTAGGATCTAGGAGTAGATACTGATTAAAGACTTGTATTTGGGTTATTACGGTCATCCGGGACTGTCGCGCATGTGACCAGGGCGCGCTTTGTTCGCATGTATTACTTTTGTTTTGCCCTTCCACGTGATTTTTAGATTCTGTGAAGGGATTACTTCTAATATCGTGTGCGGACCAGGGTACTGGTTCCCAAATTTTCCTTTTCGCGGTTCTATGAGTACGAAAACTGGGTCGCCCGGTTTGAAGGTCTCTTCATTTATGTGACGATCATAGTATTTTTTATAACGAAGTTTTGATTGGTTTAATTTTTCTGCTGCAGCGCTTTGTTCTTGCACCCTCGTACTTAATTTCGAGAGGTAGTGATTATACGTCTTGTTTTCAAAATCTTCAGGTACCCGATTTCGGCTGGGTACCCGAGCTATTTTCCCGAATACCAACTCATATGGGGTGTAACCAGTGCCCTCGTGGACGCTGGTATTATAAGAGAACGCGGCCAAATCGGTCCATTCGTCCCAGTCACTGTACCTACCGATAAACATTTTCAAATACTCGGTTAAAACGAGGTGCGATCGTTCTAAAGAACCGTTAGTCTGTGGGTGAAAGGCTGTGGTTCGAAATTGTTCGATTTTGAATTTACGCGCAATAGCTTTCATAAAATTACCAGTGAGATTCGCTCCTTGGTCGGTGAGGATGGCTCTGGGAGCTCCGAATTGACAAATAAATTTTTTTATAAATGCATCTGCTACTTTTATTGACGTGGATTGTTTAAGGGGCTCGCATACGAAATATTTTGTCAGTAAATCTTGCATGGTTAATATGTAGGTGTTGCCTGCTCTCGTAGTAGGTAGTGATCCTACTATATCCAGTGCGATTTTATCGAAGGCGCGTCCAGGTGTGTCAGTGAGAATCATTGGTTGCCTGGTTTTGACACGGACGAGTTTTTTCCGTTGACAGTCCGCGCAGCTTTGAATGTAGACTTCCACGGTTTTCTTCATGCCTTTCCAAAAGTAGTGGTGACGAATTCGGTTATACGTTTTAGTTACCCCTTTATGTCCGGCTAATGCGGATGCATGATTTTCTGTAATTATATTTCGTCGTTCCGATTCCTCTGGGATTCGGACTATTTATAAACATATGGTGACACTGATGTCTTCTTCGTTGACGGCCTCGAGAATATCCATAATGACATTCTGCCAGCTTAGTTGATCGATGTTTGCCGTTTTGGCTATACTGAACGAATATATTATAAGCTCACGCACTACGTCTTTAAGGGAAGAAAGGGCTTCGTCCCATGTCCTAGTGGTTAAAGACGTATTTTGCGTTTCCTTAATAACTAACCCAACGAGAATTTGTCCCTTATTATAAGTTACGTGGGCTCTGCCTAGTGTGAGGTTGTTTGTTATTTTCAGGATTCCCGTTTCCTGCAGCTGTTTAGTTCCGTCGTCACAAGTTTTCCCATCGGCGCTTAAAAAGAACACGAGTGTTTCCTTTCGTAGGGACAACGGGTCGCGACTGATTAATGGCGTTATCCTGATGTCCCTATCAGGTTCTGCTTCGTATGCTGCCTCCGGGAAATCGTTCAACTTGATTATCGATGATTCCGATTCTGACGTCGATTCGTACGAAGCGTTGGATCCTACCTCGGAATCAGAGTCGTCCTGTTCCTGCGGTGTTGGCGATTGCGGAGGCGAAATGACCGAATAGGGTGTATCCACCTGTTCTCTTCCTTCTTCTGGGTCTTCCTCCTCTACGCTACTTGTTGGTTCTTGTAGGTTTAACGGGGGAGAATCCGGCGGCGCTATTGTAGGTGTCGGAGTTTTGCGTATCTTTCGGCGCGGCTGAATCCTCGTAGGTGCCGTCCTTAGGCGGGTTTTACTTGTGTGTTTTGACGCGGAGGTGAGTGCTTTAGAGACCCGAGGCCTCCCTGGTCCTCGTTTAGGCGGGGGCTGATCCTCTCAGTCATCGTCGGCTTCCTCTCGTGGTCGTATTGGGCATGCTTCCACGGTAGGTGGATTACGGGATAAAGCGTCGGCAAGTTTGTTGCTTTTTCCCGGTTGATAGCGAATTTCATAATCATATTTAGCTAGTTTTAGGCGCCACCTAACGAGGCGCGACGTTGGGTCCTTTACCTTATGTAACCAAATTAAGGGTTGATGGTCCGTGTATAAAATAAATTTCCTTCCATAAAGGTAAGGACGGAAGTATCTGACACAATAAACTATGGTTAAGAGTTCTTTTTCTATGGTCGCGTAGTTGATTTACGCTTTGTTTAGGAGACGGGACGCGTAAGCAATCGGTAGCTCTTTTCCCGCAACAGCTTGACTCAATATTCCTCCTATAGCATATTCAGAGGCGTCTGTTGTGACATGGAATTCTAACTCAAAATCAGGGTATTGTAGGATAGGTTCCTTCTGCAAGGCTGATCTTAAGTGATCGAAAGCGGCTTGCTGGGACGGTCCCCAGTCAAATTGTGTGTCCTTTTTTAACAGTGAGGTTAATGGGCGAGCAATTCTAGAGAATTCAGGGATAAATCTTCGGTAATATCCGGTTAGTCCAAGGAATTCTTTAATTTCTTTTTGTGTGCCAGGTGCTGGGTAGTTCCGGACAGCTTGGAGTTTCTGTTGGTCCGGTCTTACGCCTTTCTCGGTGGTTACGAGGCCCAAGTATGCAACTTCTTTGTGCAGAAACTTGCATTTTGAAGGTTGGAGTTTAAGATTCGCCTCTCGTAGTCGATTGGCAAGTTTTTTAAATTTTATTTAAACTACGGTTTCTTTGGAATTTTTCATAATTTTCATAAATAGGAGCTGAATTTAAGTAAATTTAGTTAAAATTTACTTCGATTTTGTTGGAAATTATTAAAATTTATAGATGTAGGATATGAAATTGAGTAAATTTAGTTGAAATTTACTACGATTTCTTTGGAATTTCTTATAATTTTTATAAATATAAGCTGAATTTGAGTCAATTTAGTTAAAATTTAGTCCGATTTCTTTGGAATTTTTATAATTTTTATATATAGGAGTTGAATTTGAGTAATTTTCGTTAAAATTTACTACGATTTCTTTGGAATTTTTTGTAATTTTTATAAATAGGAGCTGAATTTTAGTAAATTTAGTTCAAATTTACTCTTATTTTGTTGGATTTTATTAAAATTTTTAGTTGTAGGAGCAGGATTTGAGTAAATTTAATAAAAATTTACTCCGATTTCTTTGTAATTTTTATAATTTTCATATATGGGAGCTGAATTTGAGTGAATATAGTTAAAATTTACTTCGATTTTGTTGGAATTTATTAAAATTTATAGATGTAGGATCTGAATTTGAGTAAATATAGTTAAAATTTACTCCGATTTCTTTGGAATTTTTATAATTTTTATATATAGGAGTTGAATTTGAGTAATTTTCGTTAAAATTAACTACGATTTCTTTGGAATTTTTTGTAATTTTTATAAATAGGAGCTGAATTTTAGACAATTTAGTTAAAATTTACTCCTATTTTGTTGGATTTTATTAAAATTTTTAGTTGTAGGAGCAGGATTTGAGTAAATTTACTAAAAATTTACTCCGATTTCTTTGTAATTTTTATAATTTTCATATATAGGAGCTGAATTTGAGTGAATTTAGTTAAAATTTACTTCGATTTTGTTGGAATTTATTAAAATTTATAGATGTAGGATCTGTATTTGAGTTAATTTAGTTAAAATTTAGTCTGATGTCTTTAGAATTTCTTTATTTTTTATAATTTTTATAAATAGGAGCTGCATTTGAGTAAATTTCGTTAAAATTTACTACGATTTCTTTGGAATTTTTTTATAATATTTATAAATAGGAACTGAATTTGAGTAAAATTAGTTTAAATTTAGTCCGATTTCTTTGGAATTTTTTGTAATTTTTATAAATTGGAGCTGAATTTGAGTAAATTTAGTTAAAATTTACTTCGATTTTGTGGGAATTTATTAAAATTTATAGATGTAGGAGCTGTATTTGTGTAAATTTAATTAAAATTTACTACGATTTCTTTGCAATTTGTTATCATTTTTATAAATAGGAGCTGAATTTGAGAAAATTTAGTTAAAATTGACTACGATTTCTTTGGAATTTTTTTATAATTTTTATATATATGAGCTGAATTTGAGTAAATTTATTTAAAATTTAATCCAATTTCATTGGATTCTTTTATAATTTTTATAAATAGGAGCTGAATTTGAGTAAATTTAGTCAAAATTTACTTCGATATTGTGGGAATTTATTAAAATTTATAGATGTAGGGGCTGAATTTGAGTATAATTAGTTTAAATTTAGTCCGATTTCTTTGTAATTTTTATAATTTTTATATATAGGAGCTGAATTTGAGTAAATTTAGTTAAAATTTACTTCGATTTTGTTGGAATTTATTAAAATTTATAGCTGTAGGATCTGAATTTGAGTAAATTTAGTTAAAATTTACTCCGATTTCTTTGGAATTTTTTATAATATTTATATATAGGATCTGAATTTGAGTGAATTTTGTTAAAATTTACTTCGATTTTGTTGGAATTTATTAAAATTTATAGACGCAGGAGCTGAATTTGAGTAAATTTAGTTAAAATTTAGACCGTTCTCTTTGGAATTTTTTATAATTTTTATAAAAAGGAGCTGAATTTGAGAAAATTTAGTTAAAATTTACTTCGATTTTGTGGGAATTTATTAAAATTTATAGATGTAGGAGCTGTATTTGAGTAAATTCAGTTAGCATTTAGTCCGATTTCTTTGGAATTTTTATATATAGGAGCTAAATTATTGTAAATTTCGTTAAAATTTACTACGATTTCTTTGGAATTTGTTATAATTTTTATAAATAGGAGCCGAATTTGAATAAATTTAGTTAAAATTGACTACGATTTCTTTGGAATTTCTTATAATTTTTATAAATAGGAGCTGAATTTGAGTAAATTTAGTAAAAATTAATCCGATTTCTTTGGAATTTTTTATAATTTTTATAAATAGGAGCTGAATTTGAGGAAATTTAGTTCAAATTTACTTCGATTTTGTGGGAAGTTATTAAAATTTACAGATGTAGGAGCTGTATTTGAGTAAATTCAGTTAAAATTTAGTCCGATTTCTTTGGAATTTTTATAATTTTTATATATAGGAGCTGAATTTGAGTAAACTTCGTTAAAATTTACTACGGTTTCTTTGGAATTTTTCATAATTTTCATAAATACAAGCTGAATTTGAGTCAATTTAGTTCAAATTTAGTCCGTTTTCTTTGGAATTTTTATAATTTTTATATATAGGAGCTGAATTTGAGTAAATTTAGTTAAAATTCACTTCGATTTTGTTGGAATTTATTTAAATTTATAGCTGTAGGATCTGAATTTGAGTAAATTTAGTTAAAATTTACTCCGATTTCTTTGGAAATTTTTAAAATTTTTATAAATAGGATCTGAATTTGAGTCATTTTAGTTAAAATTTACTTCGATTTTGTTGGAGTTTATTAAAATTTTCAGATGTAGGAGCAGGATTTGATTAAAATTATTAAAAATTTACTCCGATTTCTTTGGAATTTGTTATAATTTTTATAAATAGCAGCTGAATTTGAGTAAATTTAGTTAAAATTTTCTGCGATTTTGTGGGAATTTATTAAAATTTATAGATGTAGGAGCTGTATTTGCGTAAATTTAGTTGAAATTTAGTCCGATTTCTTTGGAATTTTTATAAATAGGAGCTGAATTTGAGTCAATTTAGTTAAAATTTACTACGATTTCTTTGGAATTTGTTATCATTTTTATAAATAGGAGCTGAATTTGAGTAAATTTAGTTAAAATTTGGACCGATCTCTTTGGATTTTTTTATAATTTTTATAAATAGGAGCTAAATTTGAGGAAATTTAGTTAAAATTTACTTCGATTTTGTTGGAGTTTATTAAAATTTTCAGATGTAGGAGCAGGATTTGATTAAAATTATTAAAAATTTACTCCGATTTCTTTGGAATTTGTTATAATTTTTATAAATAGCAGCTGAATTTGAGTAAATTTAGTTAAAATTTTCTGCGATTTTGTGAGAATTTATTAAAATTTATAGATGTAGGAGCTGTATTTGCGTAAATTTAGTTGAAATTTAGTCCGATTTCTTTGGAATTTTTATAAATAGGAGCTGAATTTGATTCAATTTAGTTAAAATTTACTACGGTTTCTTTGGGATTTTTCATAATTTTCATAAACACAAGCTGAATTTGAGTCAATTTAGTTAAAATTTAGTCCGATTTCTTTGGAATTTTTATAATTTTTATATATAGGAGCTGAATTTGAGTAAATTTCGTTAAAATATACTACGATTTCTTTGGAATTTTTTTAAAATATTTATAAATAGGAGCTGAATTTGAGTAAAATTAGTTTAAATTTAGTCCGATTTCTTTGGAATTTTTTGTAATTTTTATAAATTGGAGCTGAATTTGAGTAAATTTAGGTAAAATTCACTTCGATTTTGTGGGAATTTATTAAAATTTATAGATGTAGGAGCTGTATTTGAGTAAATTTAATTAAAATTTACTACGATTTCTTTGCAATTTGTTATCATTTTTATAAATAGGAGCTGAAGTTGAGTAAATTTAGTTAAAATTTAGTCCGATTTCTTTGGAATTTTTTATAATTTTTATATATAGGATCTGAAGTTGACTGAATTTTGTTAAAATTTACTTCGATTTTGTTGGAATTTATTAAAATTGATAGACATAGGAGCTGTATTTGAGTTAATTTAGTTAAAATTTAGTCCGATGTCTTTAGAATTTCTTTATTTTTTATAATTTTTATAAATAGGAGCTGCATTCGAGTAAATTTCGTTAAAATTTACTACGATTTCTTTGTAATTTTTTTATAATTTTTATATATATGAGCTGAATTTTATTAAATTTATTCAAAATTTATTCCAATTTCATTGGATTCTTTTATAATTTTTATAAATAGGAGCTGAATTTGAGTCAATTTAGTTAAAATTTACTTCGATTTTGTTGGATTTTATTAAAATTTTCAGATGTAGGAGCAGGATTTGAGTAAAATTATTAAAAATTTACGCCGATTTCTTTGGAATTTGTTATAATTTTTATAAATAGCAGCTGAATTTGAGTAAATTTAGTTAAAATTTTCATCGATTTTGTGGGAATTTATTAAAATTTATAGATGTAGGAGCTGTATTTGCGTAAATTTAGTTGAAATTTAGTCCGATTTCTTTGGAATTTTTATAAATAGGAGCTGAATTTGATTCAATTTAGTTAAAATTTACTACGGTTTCTTGGGAATTTTTCATAATTTTCATAAACACAAGCTGAATTTGAGTCAATTTAGTTAAAATTTAGTCCGATTTCTTTGGAATTTTTATAATTTTTATATATAGGAGTTGAATTTGAGTAAATTTCGTTAAAATATACTACGATTTCTTTGGAATTTTTTATAATATTTATAAATAGGAGCTGAATTTGAGTAAAATTAGTTTAAATTTAGTCCGATTTCTTTGGAATTTTTTGTAATTTTTATAAATTGGAGCTGAATTTGAGTAAATTTAGGTAAAATTCACTTCGATTTTGTGGGAATTTATTAAAATTTATAGATGTAGGAGCTGTATTTGCGTAAATTTATTTGAAATTTAGTCCGATTTCTTTGGAATTTTTATAAATAGGAGCTGAATTTGATTCAATTTAGTTAAAATTTACTACGATTTTGTTGGAATTTATTAAAATTTATAGATGTAGGATCTGTATTTGAGTAAATTTAGTTAAAATTTACTACGATTTCTTTGGAATTTTTTATAATTTTTATAAATAGGGGCTGAGTTTCAGTAAATTTAGTTAAAATATAGTCCGATTTCTTTGGAATTTTTATAATTTTTATATTTAGGAGCTGAATTTGAGTAAATTTATTTAAAATTTAACCCGATTTCATTGGAATCTTTTATAATTTTTATAAATGGGAGCTGAATTTGAGTAAATTAAGTCAAAATTTACTTTGATTTTGTGGGAATTTATTAAAATTTATGGATGTAGGAGCTGTATTTGAGTAAATTTAGTTAAAATTTACTATGATTTCTTTGGAATTTCTTATAATTTTTATAAATAGGAGCTGAATTTGAGTAAATTTAGTTAAAATTGACTACGATTTCTTTGGAATTTCTTATAATTGGTATAAATAGGTGCTGAATTTGAGTAAATTTAGTTAAAATTTAATCATATTTCTTTGGAATTTTTTATAATTTTTATATATAGGATCTGAATTTGAGTAAATTTTGATAAAATTTACTTCGATTTTGTTGGAATTTATTAAAATGTATAGACGTAGGAGCTGAATTTGAGTAAATTTAGTTAAACTTTAGACCGATCTCTTTGGAATTTTTTATAATTTTTATAAATAGGAGCTGAATTTGAGGAAATTTAGTTAAAATTTACTTCGATTTTGTGGGAAGTTATTAAAATTTATAGATGTAGGAGCTGTATTTGAGTGAAGTCAGTTAAAATTTAGTCCGATTTCTTTGGAATTTTTATAATTTTTATATATATGGGGCTGAATTTGAGTAAATTTCGTTAAAATTTACTACGGTTTCTTTGGAATTTTTCATAATTTTCATAAATACAAGCTGAATTTGAGTCAATTTAGTTAATATTTAGTCCGATTTCTTTGGAATTTTTATAATTTTTATATATAGGAGCTGAATTTGAGTAAATTTCGTTAAAATTTACTACGATTTCTTTGGAATTTTTTTATAATATTTATAAATAGGAGCTGAGTTTGAGTAAAATTAGTTTAAATTTAGTCCGATTTCTTTGGAATTTTTTGTAATTTTTATAAATTGGAGCTGAATTTGAGTAAATTTAGTTAAAATTCACTTCAATTTTGTTGGATTTTATTAAAATTTTAAGAGGTAGGAGCAGGATTTGAGTAAATTTATTAAAAATTTACTACGATTTCTTTGGAATTTTTTGTAATTTTTATAAATAGGAGCTGAATTTGAGTCAATTTAGTTAAAATTTACTTCGATTTTGTTGGATTTTATTAAAATTTTTAGATGTAGGAGCAGGATTTGAGTAAAATTATTAAAAATTTACTCCGATTTCTTTGGAATTTTTATAATTTTTAAATTTAGGGGCTGAATTTGAGTAAATTTATTTAAAATTTAATCCGATTTCATTGGAATCTTTTATAATTTTTATAAGTAGGAGCTGAATTTGAGTAAATTTATTCAAAATTTACTTCGATTTTGTGGGAATTTATTAAAATTTATAGATGTAGGAGCTGTATTTGAGTAAATTTAGTTAAAATTTACTACGATTTCTTTGGAATTTGTTACCATTTTTATAAATAGGAGCTGAATTTGAGTAAATTTAGTTAAAATTGACTATGATTTCTTTGGAATTTCTTATAATTTTTATAAATAGGAGCTGAATTTGAGTAAATAAAGTTAAAATTCAGACCGATTTCTATGGAATTTTTTATAATTTTTATAAATAGGGGCTGATTTTGAGTAAATTTAGTTAAAATTTAGTCCGATTTCTTTGGAATTTTTATAATTTTTATATTTAGGAGCTGAATTTGAGTAAATTAATTTAAAATTTAACCCGATTTCATTGGAATCTTTTATAATTTTTATAAATAGGAGCTGAATTTGAGTAAATTTAGTCAAAATTTACTTCGATTTTGTGGAAAGTTATTAAAATTTATTGATGTAGGAGCTGTATTTGAGTAAATTCAGTTAAAATTTAGTCCGATTTCTTTGGAATTTTTATAATTTTTATAAATAGGAGCTGAATTTGAGTAAATTTAATTAAAATGTTCTTCGATTTTGTGGGAATTTATTAAAATTTATAGATATAGGAGCTGTATTTGAGTAAATTTAGTTAATATTTAGTCCGATTTCTTTGAAATTTTTATAAATAGGAGCAGAATTTGAGTCAATTTAGTTAAAATTTAGATCGATTTCTTTGGAATCTTTTCTAATTTTTATAAATTGGAGCTGAATTTGAGTAAATTTAGTTAAAATTTAGTCCGATTTCTTTGGAATTTTTATAATTTTTATATATAGGAGCTGTATTTGAGTAAATTTCGTTAAAATTTACTACGGTTTCTTTGGAATTTTTCATAATTTTCATAAATACAAGCTGAATTTGAGTCAATTTAGTTAAAATTTACTCCGATTTCTTTGTATTTTTTATCATTTTTATATATTGGAGCTGAATTTGAGTAAATTTAGTTAAAATTCACTTCGATTTTGTTGGAATTTATTAAAATTTATAGCTGTAGGATCTGAATTTGAGTAAATTTAGTTAAAATTTACTCCGATTTCTTTGGAATTTTTTAAAATTTTTATAAATAGGAGCTGAATTTTAGTCAATTTAGTTAAAATTTACTTCGATTTTGTTGGATTTTATTAAAATTTTCAGATGTAGGAGCAGGATTTGAGTAAAATTATTAAAAATTTACGCCGATTTCTTTGGAATTTGTTATAATTTTTATAAATAGCAGCTGAATTTGAGTAAGATTAGTTAAAATTTTCATCGATTTTGTGGGAATTTATTAAAATTTATAGATGTAGGAGCTGTATTTGCGTAAATTTAGTTGAAATTTAGTCCGATTTCTTTGGAATTTTTATAAATAGGAGCTGAATTTGATTCAATTTAGTTAAAATTTACTACGGTTTCTTTGGGATTTTTCATAATTTTCATAAACACAAGCTGAATTTGAGTCAATTTAGTTAAAATTTAGTCCGATTTCTTTGGAATTTTTTGTAATTTTTATAAATTGGAGCTGAATTTGAGTAAATTTAGGTAAAATTCACTTCGATTTTGTGGGAATTTATTAAAATTTATAGATGTAGGAGCTGTATTTGCGTAAATTTATTTGAAATTTAGTCCGATTTCTTTGGAATTTTTATAAATAGGAGCTGAATTTGATTCAATTTAGTTAAAATTTACTACGATTTTGTTGGAATTTATTAAAATTTATAGATGTAGGATCTGTATTTGAGTAAATTTAGTTAAAATTTACTCCGATTTCTTTGGAATTTTTTAAAATTTTTACAAATAGGAGCTGAATTTGAGTCAATTTAGTTAAAATTTAGATCGATTTCTTTGGAATCTTTTATAATTTTAATAAATTGGAGCTGAATTTGAGTAAATTTATTTAAAATTTAGTCCGATTTCTTTGGAATTTTTGGTAATTTTTATAAATAGCTGAATTTGAGTCAATTTAGTTAAAATTTAGTTCGATTTTGTTGGATTTTATTAAAATTTTAAGAGGTAGGAGCAGGATTTGAGTAAATTTATTAAAAATTTACTACGATTTCTTTGGAATTTTTTATAATTTTTATAAATAGGGGCTGAATTTCAGTAAATTTAGTTAAAATATAGTCCGATTTCTTTGGAATTTTTATAATTTTTATATTTAGGAGCTGAATTTGAGTAAATTTATTTAAAATTTAACCCGATTTCATTGGAATCTTTTATAATTTTTATAAATAGGAGCTGAATTTGAGTAAATTAAGTCAAAATTTACGTTGATTTTGTGGGAATTTATTAAAATTTATGGATGTAGGAGCTGTATTTGAGTAAATTTAGTTAAAATTTACTATGATTTCTTTGGAATTTCTTATAATTTTTATAAATAGGAGCTGAATTTGAGTAAATTTAGTTAAAATTGACTACGATTTCTTTGGAATTTCTTATAATTGTTATAAATAGGTGCTGAATTTGAGTAAATTTAGTTAAAATTTAATCATATTTCTTTGGAATTTTTTATAATTTTTATATATAGGATCTGAATTTGAGTAAATTTTGATAAAATTTACTTCGATTTTGTTGGAATTTATTAAAATGTATAGACGTAGGAGCTGAATTTGAGTAAATTTAGTTAAACTTTAGACCGATCTCTTTGGAATTTTTTATAATTTTTATAAATAGGAGCTGAATTTGAGGAAATTTAGTTAAAATTTACTTCGATTTTGTGGGAAGTTATTAAAATTTATAGATGTAGGAGCTGTATTTGAGTGAATTCAGTTAAAATTTAGTCCGATTTCTTTGGAATTTTTATAATTTTTATATATATGGGGCTGAATTTGAGTAAATTTCGTTAAAATTTACTACGGTTTCTTTGGAATTTTTCATAATTTTCATAAATACAAGCTGAATTTGAGTCAATTTAGTTAATATTTAGTCCGATTTCTTTGGAATTTTTATAATTTTTATATATAGGAGCTGAATTTGAGTAAATTTCGTTAAAATTTACTACGATATCTTTGGAATTTTTTTATAATATTTATAAATAGGAGCTGAGTTTGCGTAAAATTAGTTTAAATTTAGTCCGATTTTTTTGGAATTTTTTGTGATTTTTATAAATTGGTGCTGAATTTGAGTAAATTTAGTTAAAATTCACTTCAATTTTGTTGGATTTTATTAAAATTTTAAGAGGTAGGAGCAGGATTTGAGTAAATTTATTAAAAATTTACTATGATTTCTTTGGAATTTTTTGTAATTTTTATAAATAGGAGCTGAATTTGAGTCAATTTAGTTAAAATTTACTTCGATTTTGTTGGATTTTATTAAAATTTATAGATGTAGGAGCAGGATTTGAGTAAAATTATTAAAAATTTACTCCGATTTCTTTGGAATTTTTATAATTTTTAAATTTAGGGGCTGAATTTGAGTAAATTTATTTAAAATTTAATCCGATTTCATTGGAATCTTTTATAATTTTTATAAATAGGAGCTGAATTTGAGTGAATTTTGTTAAAATTTACTTCGATTTTGTTGGAATTTATTAAAATTTATAGACGTAGGAGCTGAATTGGAGTAAATTTACTTAAAATTTAGACCGATCTCTTTGGAATTTTTTATAATTTTTATAAATAGGAGCTGAATTTGAGGAAATTTAGTTAAAATTTACTATGATTTCTTTCGAATTTTTTTATAATTTTTATAAATAGGAGCTGAATTTGAGTAAATAAAGTTAAAATTCAGACCGATTTCTATGGAATTTTTTATAATTTTTATAAATAGGGGCTGATTTTGAGTAAATTTAGTTAAAATTTAGTCCGATTTCTTTGGAATTTTTATAATTTTTATATTTAGGAGCTGAATTTGAGTAAATTAATTTAAAATTTAACCCGATTTCATTGCAATCTTTTATAATTTTTATAAATAGGAGCTGAATTTGAGTAAATTTAGTCAAAATTTACTTCGATTTTGTGGGAAGTTATTAAAATTTATTGATGTAGGAGCTGTATTTGAGTAAATTCAGTTAAAATTTAGTCCGATTTCTTTGGAATTTTTATAATTTTTATAAATAGGAGCTGAATTTGAGTAAATTTAATTAAAATGTTCTTCGATTTTGTGGGAATTTATTAAAATTTATAGATATAGGAGCTGTATTGGAGTAAATTTAGTTAATATTTAGTCCGATTTCTTTGAAATTTTTATAAATAGGAGCAGAATTTGAGTCAATTTAGTTAAAATTTAGATCGATTTCTTTGGAATCTTTTCTAATTTTTATAAATTGGAGCTGAATTTGAGTAAATTTAGTTAAAATTTAGTCCGATTTCTTTGGAATTTTTATAATTTTTATATATAGGAGCTGTATTTGAGTAAATTTCGTTAAAATTTACTACGGTTTCTTTGGAATTTTTCATAATTTTCATAAATACAAGCTGAATTTGAGTCAATTTAGTTAAAATTTACTCCGATTTCTTTGTATTTTTTATCATTTTTATATATTGGAGCTGAATTTGAGTAAATTTAGTTAAAATTGACTTCGATTTTGTTGGAATTTATTAAAATTTATAGCTGTAGGATCTGAATTTGAGTAAATTTAGTTAAAATTTACTCCGATTTCTTTGGAATTTTTTAAAATTTTTATAAATAGGAGCTGAATTTGAGTCAATTTAGTTAAAATTTACTTCGATTTTGTTGGATTTTATTAAAATTTTCAGATGTAGGAGCAGGATTTGAGTAAAATTATTAAAAATTTACGCCGATTTCTTTGGAATTTGTTATAATTTTTATAAATAGCAGCTGAATTTGAGTAAGATTAGTTAAAATTTTCATCGATTTTGTGGGAATTTATTAAAATTTGTAGATGTAGGAGCTGTATTTGCGTAAATTTAGTTGAAATTTAGTCCGATTTCTTTGGAATTTTTATAAATAGGAGCTGAATTTGATTCAATTTAGTTAAAATTTACTACGGTTTCTTTGGGATTTTTCATAATTTTCATAAACACAAGCTGAATTTGAGTCAATTTAGTTAAAATTTAGTCCGATTTCTTTGGAATTTTTATAATTTTTATATATAGGAGCTGAATTTGAGTAAATTTCGTTAAAATTTACTACGATTTCTTTGTAATTTTTTTATAATTTTTATATATATGAGCTGAATTTTATTAAATTTATTTAAAATTTATTCCAATTTTATTGGATTCTTTTATAATTTTTATAAATAGAAGCTGAATTTGAGTAAATTTAGTCAAAATTTACTTCGATTTTGTGGAAATTTATTGAAATTTATAGATGTAGGTGCTGAATTTGAGTAAAATTAGTTTAAATTTAGTCCGATTTCTTTGTAATTTCTATAATTTTTATATATAGCAGCTGAATTTGAGTAAATTTAGTTAAAATTTACTTCGATTTGTTGGAATTTATTAAAATTTATAGACGTAGGAGCTGAATTTGAGTAAATTTAGTTAAAATTTAGACCGATCTCTTTGCAATTTTTTATAATTTTTGTAAAAAGGAGCTGAATTTGTGGAAATTTAGTTAAAATTTTCTTCGATTTTGTGGGAAGTTATTAAAATTTATAGATGTAGGAGCTGTATTTGAGTAGATTCAGTTAGAATTTCGTCCGATTTCTTTGGAATTTTTATAATTTTTATATATAGGAGCTGAATTTGAGTAAATTTCGTTAAAATTTACTAGGGTTTCTTTGGAATTTCTCACAATTTTCATAAATACAAGCTGAATTTGTGTCAATTTAGTTAAAATTTAGTCCGATTTCTTTGGAATTTTTATAATTTTTATATATAGGAGCTGAATTTGAGTAAATTTGGTTAAAATTATTCCGATTTCTTTGGAATTTTTATAATTTTTATATATAGGATCTGAAGTTGAGTGAATTTTGTTAAAATTTACTTCGATTTAGTTGGAATTTATTAAAATTTATAGACATAGGAGCTGTATATGAGTTAATTTAGTTAAAATTTAGTCCGATGTCTTTAGAATTTCTTTACTTTTTATAATTTTTATAAATAGGAGCTGCATTTGAGTAAATTTCGTTAAAATATACTACGATTTCTTTGTAATTTTTTTATAATTGTTATATATATGAGCTGAATTTTAGTAAATTTATTTAAAATTTATTCCAATTTCATTGGATTCTTTTATAATTTTTATAAATAGGAGCTGAATTTGAATCAATTTAGTTAAAATTTACTTCGATTTTGTTGGATTTTATTAAAATTTTCAGATGTAGGAGCAGGATTTGAGTAAAATTATTAAAAATTTACTACGATTTCTTTGGAATTTTTTATAATTTTTATAAATAGGGGCTGAATTTGAGTAAATTTAGTTAAAATTTAGTCCGATTTCTTTGGAATTTTTATAATTTTTATATATAGGATCTGAAGTTGAGTGAATTTTGTTAAAATTTACTTCGATTTTGTTGGAACTTATTAAAATTTATAGACATAGGAGCTGTATGAGTTAATTTAGTTAAAATTTAGTCCGATGTCTTTAGAATTTCTTTACTTTTTATAATTTTTATAAATAGGAGCTGCATTTGAGTAAATTTCGTTAAAATTTACTACGATTTCTTTGTAATTTTTTTATATTTTTTATATATATGAGCTGAATTTTAGTAAATTTATTTAAAATTTATTCCAATTTCATTGGATTCTTTTATAATTTTTATAAATAGGAGCTGAATTTGAGTAAATTTAGTCAAAATTTACTTCGATTTTGTGGAAATTTATTAAAATTTATAGATGTAGGTGCTGAATTTGAGTAAAATTAGTTTAAATTTAGTCCGATTTCTTTGTAATTTTTATAGTTTTTATGTATAGGAGCTGAATTTGAGTAAATTTCGTTAAAATTTACTAGGGTTTCTTTGGAATTTTTCATAATTTTCATAAATACAAGCTGAATTTGTGTCAATTTAGTTAAAATTTAGTCCGATTTCTTTGGAATTTTTATAATTTTTATATATAGGAGCTTAATTTGAGTAAATTTCGCTAAAATTTACTACGGTTTCTTTGGAATTTTTCATAATTTTCATAAATACAAGCTGAATTTGAGGCAATTTAGTTAAAATTTAGTCCGATTTCTTTGGAATTTTTATAATTTTTATATATAGGAACTGAATTTGAGCAAATTTCGTTAAAATTTACTACGATTTCTTTGGAATTTTTTTTTATAATATTTATAAATAGGAGCTGAATTTGAGTAAAATTAGTTTAAATTTACTCCCATTTCTTTGGAATTTTTTAAAATTTTTATAAATAGGAGCTGAATTTCAATCAATTTAGTTAAAATTTACTTCGATTTTGTTGGATTTTATTAAAATTTTCAGATGTAGGAGCAGGATTTGAGTAAAATTATTAAAAATTTACGCCGATTTCTTTGGAATTTGTTATAATTTTTATAAATAGCAGCTGAATTTGAGTAAGATTAGTTAAAATTTTCATCGATTTTGTGGGAATTTATTAAAATTTGTAGATGTAGGAGCTGTATTTGCGTAAATTTAGTTGAAATTTAGTCCGATTTCTTTGGAATTTTTATAAATAGGAGCTGAATTTGATTCAATTTAGTTAAAATTTACTACGGTTTCTTTGGGATTTTTCATAATTTTCATAAACACAAGCTGAATTTGAGTCAATTTAGTTAAAATTTAGTCCGATTTCTTTGGAATTTTTATAATTTTTATAAATAGGAGCTGAATTTGAGTAAATTTAGTTAAAATTTACTTCGATTTGTTGGAATTTATTAAAATTTATAGACGTAGGAGCTGAATTTGAGTAAATTTAGTTAAAATTTAGACCGATCTCTTTGCAATTTTTTATAATTTTTGTAAAAAGGAGCTGAATTTGTGGAAATTTAGTTAAAATTTTCTTCGATTTTGTGGGAAGTTATTAAAATTTATAGATGTAGGAGCTGTATTTGAGTAGATTCAGTTAGAATTTCGTCCGATTTCTTTGGAATTTTTATAATTTTTATATATAGGAGCTGAATTTGAGTAAATTTCGTTAAAATTTACTAGGGTTTCTTTGGAATTTCTCACAATTTTCATAAATACAAGCTGAATTTGAGTCAATTTAGTTCAAATTTAGTCCGTTTTCTTTGGAATTTTTATAATTTTTATATATAGGAGCTGAATTTGAGTAAATTTAGTTAAAATTCACTTCGATTTTGTTGGAATTTATTTAAATTTATAGCTGTAGGATCTGAATTTGAGTAAATTTAGTTAAAATTTACTCCGATTTCTTTGGAAATTTTTAAAATTTTTATAAATAGGATCTGAATTTGAGTCATTTTAGTTAAAATTTACTTCGATTTTGTTGGAGTTTATTAAAATTTTCAGATGTAGGAGCAGGATTTGATTAAAATTATTAAAAATTTACTCCGATTTCTTTGGAATTTGTTATAATTTTTATAAATAGCAGCTGAATTTGAGTAAATTTAGTTAAAATTTTCTGCGATTTTGTGGGAATTTATTAAAATTTATAGATGTAGGAGCTGTATTTGCGTAAATTTAGTTGAAATTTAGTCCGATTTCTTTGGAATTTTTATAAATAGGAGCTGAATTTGAGTCAATTTAGTTAAAATTTACTACGATTTCTTTGGAATTTGTTATCATTTTTATAAATAGGAGCTGAATTTGAGTAAATTTAGTTAAAATTTGGACCGATCTCTTTGGATTTTTTTATAATTTTTATAAATAGGAGCTGAATTTGAGGAAATTTAGTTAAAATTTACTTCGATTTTGTTGGAGTTTATTAAAATTTTCAGATGTAGGAGCAGGATTTGATTAAAATTATTAAAAAATTACTCCGATTTCTTTGGAATTTGTTATAATTTTTATAAATAGCAGCTGAATTTGAGTAAATTTAGTTAAAATTTTCTGCGATTTTGTGGGAATTTATTAAAATTTATAGATGTAGGAGCTGTATTTGCGTAAATTTAGTTGAAATTTAGTCCGATTTCTTTGGAATTTTTATAAATAGGAGCTGAATTTGATTCAATTTAGTTAAAATTTACTACGGTTTCTTTGGGATTTTTCATAATTTTCATAAACACAAGCTGAATTTGAGTCAATTTAGTTAAAATTTAGTCCGATTTCTTTGGAATTTTTATAATTTTTATATATAGGAGCTGAATTTGAGTAAATTTCGTTAAAATATACTACGATTTCTTTGGAATTTTTTTAAAATATTTATAAATAGGAGCTGAATTTGAGTAAAATTAGTTTAAATTTAGTCCGATTTCTTTGGAATTTTTTGTAATTTTTATAAATTGGAGCTGAATTTGAGTAAATTTAGGTAAAATTCACTTCGATTTTGTGGGAATTTATTAAAATTTATAGATGTAGGAGCTGTATTTGCGTAAATTTATTTGAAATTTAGTCCGATTTCTTTGGAATTTTTATAAATAGGAGCTGAATTTGATTCAATTTAGTTAAAATTTACTACGATTTTGTTGGAATTTATTAAAATTTATAGATGTAGGATCTGTATTTGAGTAAATTTAGTTAAAATTTACTCCGATTTCTTTGGAATTTTTTAAAATTTTTACAAATAGGAGCTGAATTTGAGTCAATTTAGTTAAAATTTAGATCGATTTCTTTGGAATCTTTTATAATTTTTATAAATTGGAGCTGAATTTGAGTAAATTTAGTTAAAATTTAGTCCGATTTCTTTGGAATTTTTGGTAATTTTTATAAATAGCTGAATTTGAGTCAATTTAGTTAAAATTTAGTTCGATTTTGTTGGATTTTATTAAAATTTTAAGAGGTAGGAGCAGGATTTGAGTAAATTTATTAAAAATTTACTACGATTTCTTTGGAATTTTTTATAATTTTTATAAATAGGGGCTGAATTTCAGTAAATTTAGTTAAAATATAGTCCGATTTCTTTGGAATTTTTATAATTTTTATATTTAGGAGCTGAATTTGAGTAAATTTATTTAAAATTTAACCCGATTTCATTGGAATCTTTTATAATTTTTATAAATAGGAGCTGAATTTGAGTAAATTAAGTCAAAATTTACTTTGATTTTGTGGGAATTTATTAAAATTTATGGATGTAGGAGCTGTATTTGAGTAAATTTAGTTAAAATTTACTATGATTTCTTTGGAATTTCTTATAATTTTTATAAATAGGAGCTGAATTTGAGTAAATTTAGTTAAAATTGACTACGATTTCTTTGGAATTTCTTATAATTGTTATAAATAGGTGCTGAATTTGAGTAAATTTAGTTAAAATTTAATCATATTTCTTTGGAATTTTTTATAATTTTTATATATAGGATCTGAATTTGAGTAAATTTTGATAAAATTTACTTCGATTTTGTTGGAATTTATTAAAATGTATAGACGTAGGAGCTGAATTTGAGTAAATTTAGTTAAACTTTAGACCGATCTCTTTGGAATTTTTTATAATTTTTTATAAATAGGAGCTGAATTTGAGGAAATTTAGTTAAAATTTACTTCGATTTTGTGGGAAGTTATTAAAATTTATAGATGTAGGAGCTGTATTTGAGTGAATTCAGTTAAAATTTAGTCCGATTTCTTTGGAATTTTTATAATTTTTATATATATGGGGCTGAATTTGAGTAAATTTCGTTAAAATTTACTACGGTTTCTTTGGAATTTTTCATAATTTTCATAAATACAAGCTGAATTTGAATCAATTTAGTTAATATTTAGTCCGATTTCTTTGGAATTTTTATAATTTTTATATATAGGAGCTGAATTTGAGTAAATTTCGTTAAAATTTACTACGATTTCTTTGGAATTTTTTTATAATATTTATAAATAGGAGCTGAGTTTGAGTAAAATTAGTTTAAATTTAGTCCGATTTTTTTGGAATTTTTTGTGATTTTTATAAATTGGTGCTGAATTTGAGTAAATTTAGTTAAAATTCACTTCAATTTTGTTGGATTTTATTAAAATTTTAAGAGGTAGGAGCAGGATTTGAGTAAATTTATTAAAAATTTACTATGATTTCTTTGGAATTTTTTGTAATTTTTATAAATAGGAGCTGAATTTGAGTCAATTTAGTTAAAATTTACTTCGATTTTGTTGGATTTTATTAAAATTTTTAGATGTAGGAGCAAGATTTGAGTAAAATTATTAAAAATTTACTCCGATTTCTTTGGAATTTTTATAATTTTTAAATTTAGGGGCTGAATTTGAGTAAATTTATTTAAAATTTAATCCGATTTCATTGGAATCTTTTATAATTTTTATAAATAGGAGCTGAATTTGAGTGAATTTTGTTAAAATTTACTTCGATTTTGTTGGAATTTATTAAAATTTATAGACGTAGGAGCTGAATTGGAGTAAATTTACTTAAAATTTAGACCGATCTCTTTGGAATTTTTTATAATTTTTATAAATAGGAGCTGAATTTGAGGAAATTTAGTTAAAATTTACTATGATTTCTTTCGAATTTTTTTATAATTTTTATAAATAGGAGCTGAATTTGAGTAAATAAAGTTAAAATTCAGACCGATTTCTATGGAATTTTTTATAATTTTTATAAATAGGGGCTGATTTTGAGTAAATTTAGTTAAAATTTAGTCCGATTTCTTTGGAATTTTTATAATTTTTATATTTAGGAGCTGAATTTGAGTAAATTAATTTAAAATTTAACCCGATTTCATTGCAATCTTTTATAATTTTTATAAATAGGAGCTGAATTTGAGTAAATTTAGTCAAAATTTACTTCGATTTTGTGGGAAGTTATTAAAATTTATTGATGTAGGAGCTGTATTTGAGTAAATTCAGTTAAAATTTAGTCCGATTTCTTTGGAATTTTTATAATTTTTATAAATAGGAGCTGAATTTGAGTAAATTTAATTAAAATGTTCTTCGATTTTGTGGGAATTTATTAAAATTTATAGATATAGGAGCTGTATTTGAGTAAATTTAGTTAATATTTAGTCCGATTTCTTTGAAATTTTTATAAATAGGAGCAGAATTTGAGTCAATTTAGTTAAAATTTAGATCGATTTCTTTGGAATCTTTTCTAATTTTTATAAATTGGAGCTGTATTTGAGTAAATTTAGTTAAAATTTACTCCGATTTCTTTGGAATTTTTTAAAATTTTTATAAATAGGAGCTGAATTTGAGTCAATTTAGTTAAAATTTACTTCGATTTTGTTGGATTTTATTAAAATTTTCAGATGTAGGAGCAGGATTTGAGTAAAATTATTAAAAATTTACGCCGATTTCTTTGGAATTTGTTATAATTTTTATAAATAGCAGCTGAATTTGAATAAGATTAGTTAAAATTTTCATCGATTTTGTGGGAATTTATTAAAATTTGTAGATGTAGGAGCTGTATTTGCGTAAATTTAGTTGAAATTTAGTCCGATTTCTTTGGAATTTTTATAAATAGGAGCTGAATTTGATTCAATATAGTTAAAATTTACTACGGTTTCTTTGGGATTTTTCATAATTTTCATAAACACAAGCTGAATTTGAGTCAATTTAGTTAAAATTTAGTCCGATTTCTTTGGAATTTTTATAATTTTTATATATAGGAGCTGAATTTGAGTAAATTTCGTTAAAATATACTACGATTTCTTTGGAATTTTTTTATAATATTTATAAATAGGAGCTGAATTTGAGTAAAATTAGTTTAAATTTAGTCAGATTTCTTTGGAATTTTTTGTAATTTTTATAAATTGGAGCTGAATTTGAGTAAATTTAGGTAAAATTCACTTCGATTTTGTGGGAATTTATTAAAATTTATAGATGTAGGAGCTGTATTTGAGTAAATTTAATTAAAATTTACTACGATTTCTTTGCAATTTGTTATCATTTTTATAAATAGGAGCTGAATTTGAGTAAATTTAGTTAAAATTTAGTCCGATTTCTTTGGAATTTTTTATAATTTTTATATATAGGATCTGAAGTTGACTGAATTTTGTTAAAATTTACTTCGATTTTGTTGGAATTTATTAAAATTTATAGACATAGGAGCTGTATTTGAGTTAATTTAGTTAAAATTTAGTCCGATGTCTTTAGAATTTCTTTATTTTTTATAATTTTTTATAAATAGGAGCTGCATTTGAGTAAATTTCGTTAAAATTTACTACGATTTCTTTGTAATTTTTTTATAATTTTTATATATATGAGCTGAATTTTATTAAATTTATTTAAAATTTATTCCAATTTTATTGGATTCTTTTATAATTTTTATAAATAGGAGCTGAATTTGAGTAAATTTAGTCAAAATTTACTTCGATTTTGTGGAAATTTATTGAAATTTATAGATGTAGGTGCTGAATTTGAGTAAAATTAGTTTAAATTTAGTCCGATTTCTTTGTAATTTTTATAATTTTTATATATAGCAGCTGAATTTGAGTAAATTTAGTTAAAATTTACTTCGATTTGTTGGAATTTATTAAAATTTATAGACGTAGGAGCTGAATTTGAGTAAATTTAGTTAAAATTTAGACCGATCTCTTTGCAATTTTTTATAATTTTTGTAAAAAGGAGCTGAATTTGTGGAAATTTAGTTAAAATTTTCTTCGATTTTGTGGGAAGTTATTAAAATTTATAGATGTAGGAGCTGTATTTGAGTAGATTCAGTTAGAATTTCGTCCGATTTCTTTGGAATTTTTATAATTTTTATATATAGGAGCTGAATTTGAGTAAATTTCGTTAAAATTTACTAGGGTTTCTTTGGAATTTCTCACAATTTTCATAAATACAAGCTGAATTTGTGTCAATTTAGTTAAAATTTAGTCCGATTTCTTTGGAATTTTTATAATTTTTATATATAGGAGCTGAATTTGAGTAAATTTGGTTAAAATTATTCCGATTTCTTTGGAATTTTTATAATTTTTATATATAGGATCTGAAGTTGAGTGAATTTTGTTAAAATTTACTTCGATTTAGTTGGAATTTATTAAAATTTATAGACATAGGAGCTGTATATGAGTTAATTTAGTTAAAATTTAGTCCGATGTCTTTAGAATTTCTTTACTTTTTATAATTTTTATAAATAGGAGCTGCATTTGAGTAAATTTCGTTAAAATATACTACGATTTCTTTGTAATTTTTTTATAATTGTTATATATATGAGCTGAATTTTAGTAAATTTATTTAAAATTTATTCCAATTTCATTGGATTCTTTTATAATTTTTATAAATAGGAGCTGAATTTGAATCAATTTAGTTAAAATTTACTTCGATTTTGTTGGATTTTATTAAAATTTTCAGATGTAGGAGCAGGATTTGAGTAAAATTATTAAAAATTTACTACGATTTCTTTGGAATTTTTTATAATTTTTATAAATAGGGGCTGAATTTGAGTAAATTTAGTTAAAATTTAGTCCGATTTCTTTGGAATTTTTATAATTTTTTATATATAGGATCTGAAGTTGAGTGAATTTTGTTAAAATTTACTTCGATTTTGTTGGAACTTATTAAAATTTATAGACATAGGAGCTGTATATGAGTTAATTTAGTTAAAATTTAGTCCGATGTCTTTAGAATTTCTTTACTTTTTATAATTTTTATAAATAGGAGCTGCATTTGAGTAAATTTCGTTAAAATTTACTACGATTTCTTTGTAATTTTTTTATATTTTTTATATATATGAGCTGAATTTTAGTAAATTTATTTAAAATTTATTCCAATTTCATTGGATTCTTTTATAATTTTTATAAATAGGAGCTGAATTTGAGTAAATTTAGTCAAAATTTACTTCGATTTTGTGGAAATTTATTAAAATTTATAGATGTAGGTGCTGAATTTGAGTAAAATTAGTTTAAATTTAGTCCGATTTCTTTGTAATTTTTATAGTTTTTATGTATAGGAGCTGAATTTGAGTAAATTTCGTTAAAATTTACTAGGGTTTCTTTGGAATTTTTCATAATTTTCATAAATACAAGCTGAATTTGTGTCAATTTAGTTAAAATTTAGTCCGATTTCTTTGGAATTTTTATAATTTTTATATATAGGAGCTTAATTTGAGTAAATTTCGCTAAAATTTACTACGGTTTCTTTGGAATTTTTCATAATTTTCATAAATACAAGCTGAATTTGAGGCAATTTAGTTAAAATTTAGTCCGATTTCTTTGGAATTTTTATAATTTTTATATATAGGAACTGAATTTGAGCAAATTTCGTTAAAATTTACTACGATTTCTTTGGATTTTTTTTTTATAATATTTATAAATAGGAGCTGAATTTGAGTAAAATTAGTTTAAATTTACTCCCATTTCTTTGGAATTTTTTAAAATTTTTATAAATAGGAGCTGAATTTGAATCAATTTAGTTAAAATTTACTTCGATTTTGTTGGATTTTATTAAAATTTTCAGATGTAGGAGCAGGATTTGAGTAAAATTATTAAAAATTTACTACGATTTCTTTGGAATTTTTTATAATTTTTATAAATAGGGGCTGATTTTGAGTAAATTTAGTTAAAATTTAGTCCGATTCCTTTGGAATTTTTATAATTTTTATATTTAGGAGCTGAATTTGAGTAAATTAATTTAAAATTTAACCCGATTTCATTGGAATCTTTTATAATTTTTATAAATAGGAGCTGAATTTGAGTCAATTTAGTTAAAATTTACTTCGATTTTGTTGGATTTTATTAAAATTTTCAGATGTAGGAGCAGGATTTGAGTAAAATTATTAAAAATTTACGCCGATTTCTTTGGAATTTGTTATAATTTTTATAAATAGCAGCTGAATTTGAGTAAGATTAGTTAAAATTTTCATCGATTTTGTGGGAATTTATTAAAATTTGTAGATGTAGGAGCTGTATTTGCGTAAATTTAGTTGAAATTTAGTCCGATTTCTTTGGAATTTTTATAAATAGGAGCTGAATTTGATTCAATTTAGTTAAAATTTACTACGGTTTCTTTGGGATTTTTCATAATTTTCATAAACACAAGCTGAATTTGAGTCAATTTAGTTAAAATTTAGTCCGATTTCTTTGGAATTTTTATAATTTTTATATATAGGAGCTGAATTTGAGTAAATTTCGTTAAAATATACTACGATTTCTTTGGAATTTTTTTATAATATTTATAAATAGGAGCTGAATTTGAGTAAAATTAGTTTAAATTTAGTCAGATTTCTTTGGAATTTTTTGTAATTTTTATAAATTGGAGCTGAATTTGAGTAAATTTAGGTAAAATTCACTTCGATTTTGTGGGAATTTATTAAAATTTATAGATGTAGGAGCTGTATTTGAGTAAATTTAATTAAAATTTACTACGATTTCTTTGCAATTTGTTATCATTTTTATAAATAGGAGCTGAATTTGAGTAAATTTAGTTAAAATTTAGTCCGATTTCTTTGGAATTTTTTATAATTTTTATATATAGGATCTGAAGTTGACTGAATTTTGTTAAAATTTACTTCGATTTTGTTGGAATTTATTAAAATTTATAGACATAGGAGCTGTATTTGAGTTAATTTAGTTAAAATTTAGTCCGATGTCTTTAGAATTTCTTTATTTTTTATAATTTTTATAAATAGGAGCTGCATTTGAGTAAATTTCGTTAAAATTTACTACGATTTCTTTGTAATTTTTTTATAATTTTTATATATATGAGCTGAATTTTATTAAATTTATTTAAAATTTATTCCAATTTTATTGGATTCTTTTATAATTTTTATAAATAGGAGCTGAATTTGAGTAAATTTAGTCAAAATTTACTTCGATTTTGTGGAAATTTATTGAAATTTATAGATGTAGGTGCTGAATTTGAGTAAAATTAGTTTAAATTTAGTCCGATTTCTTTGTAATTTTTATAATTTTTATATATAGCAGCTGAATTTGAGTAAATTTAGTTAAAATTTACTTCGATTTGTTGGAATTTATTAAAATTTATAGACGTAGGAGCTGAATTTGAGTAAATTTAGTTAAAATTTAGACCGATCTCTTTGCAATTTTTTATAATTTTTGTAAAAAGGAGCTGAATTTGTGGAAATTTAGTTAAAATTTTCTTCGATTTTGTGGGAAGTTATTAAAATTTATAGATGTAGGAGCTGTATTTGAGTAGATTCAGTTAGAATTTCGTCCGATTTCTTTGGAATTTTTATAATTTTTATATATAGGAGCTGAATTTGAGTAAATTTCGTTAAAATTTACTAGGGTTTCTTTGGAATTTCTCATAATTTTCATAAATACAAGCTGAATTTGTGTCAATTTAGTTAAAATTTAGTCCGATTTCTTTGGAATTTTTATAATTTTTATATATAGGAGCTGAATTTGAGTAAATTTGGTTAAAATTATTCCGATTTCTTTGGAATTTTTATAATTTTTATATATAGGATCTGAAGTTGAGTGAATTTTGTTAAAATTTACTTCGATTTAGTTGGAATTTATTAAAATTTATAGACATAGGAGCTGTATATGAGTTAATTTAGTTAAAATTTAGTCCGATGTCTTTAGAATTTCTTTACTTTTTATAATTTTTATAAATAGGAGCTGCATTTGAGTAAATTTCGTTAAAATATACTACGATTTCTTTGTAATTTTTTTATAATTGTTATATATATGAGCTGAATTTTAGTAAATTTATTTAAAATTTATTCCAATTTCATTGGATTCTTTTATAATTTTTATAAATAGGAGCTGAATTTGAATCAATTTAGTTAAAATTTACTTCGATTTTGTTGGATTTTATTAAAATTTTCAGATGTAGGAGCAGGATTTGAGTAAAATTATTAAAAATTTACTACGATTTCTTTGGAATTTTTTATAATTTTTATAAATAGGGGCTGAATTTGAGTAAATTTAGTTAAAATTTAGTCCGATTTCTTTGGAATTTTTATAATTTTTATATATAGGATCTGAAGTTGAGTGAATTTTGTTAAAATTTACTTCGATTTTGTTGGAACTTATTAAAATTTATAGACATAGGAGCTGTATATGAGTTAATTTAGTTAAAATTTAGTCCGATGTCTTTAGAATTTCTTTACTTTTTATAATTTTTATAAATAGGAGCTGCATTTGAGTAAATTTCGTTAAAATTTACTACGATTTCTTTGTAATTTTTTTATATTTTTTATATATATGAGCTGAATTTTAGTAAATTTATTTAAAATTTATTCCAATTTCATTGGATTCTTTTATAATTTTTATAAATAGGAGCTGAATTTGAGTAAATTTAGTCAAAATTTACTTCGATTTTGTGGAAATTTATTAAAATTTATAGATGTAGGTGCTGAATTTGAGTAAAATTAGTTTAAATTTAGTCCGATTTCTTTGTAATTTTTATAGTTTTTATGTATAGGAGCTGAATTTGAGTAAATTTCGTTAAAATTTACTAGGGATTCTTTGGAATTTTTCATAATTTTCATAAATACAAGCTGAATTTGTGTCAATTTAGTTAAAATTTAGTCCGATTTCTTTGGAATTTTTATAATTTTTATATATAGGAGCTTAATTTGAGTAAATTTCGCTAAAATTTACTACGGTTTCTTTGGAATTTTTCATAATTTTCATAAATACAAGCTGAATTTGAGTCAATTTAGTTAATATTTAGTCCGATTTCTTTGGAATTTTTATAATTTTTATATATAGGAGCTGAATTTGAGTAAATTTCGTTAAAATTTACTACGATTTCTTTGGAATTTTTTTATAATATTTATAAATAGGAGCTGAGTTTGAGTAAAATTTGTTTAAATTTAGTCCGATTTCTTTGGAATTTTTTGTAATTTTTATAAATTGGAGCTGAATTTGAGTAAATTTAGTTAAAATTCACTTCGATTTTGTTGGATTTTATTAAAATTTTAAGAGGTAGAAGCAGGATTTGAGTAAATTTATTAAAAATTTACTACGATTTCTTTGGAATTTTTTGTAATTTTTATAAATAGGAGCTGAATTTGAGTCAATTTAGTTAAAATTTACTTCGATTTTGTTGGATTTTATTAAAATTTTTAGATGTAGGAGCAGGATTTGAGTAAAATTATTAAAAATTAACTCCGATTTCTTTGGAATTTTTATAATTTTTAAATTTAGGGGCTGAATTTGAGTAAATTTATTTAAAATTTAATCCGATTTCATTGGAATCTTTTATAATTTTTATAAATAGGAGCTGAATTTGAGTAAATTTTGTCAAAATTTACTTCGATTTTGTGGGAATTTATTAAAATTTATAGATGTAGGAGCTGTGTTTGAGTAAATTTAGTTAAAATTTACTACGATTTCTTTGGAATTTGTTAACATTTTTATAAATAGGAGCTGAATTTGAGTAAATTTAGTTAAAATTGACTATGATTTCTTTGGAATTTCTTATAATTTTTATAAACAGGAGCTGAATTTGAGTAAATTTAGATAAAATTTAGTCCGCTTTCTTTGGAATTTTTTATAATTTTTATATATAGGGTCTGAATTTGAGTGAATTTTGTTAAAATTTACTTCGATTTTGTTGGAATTTATTAAAATTTATAGACGTAGGAGCTGAATTTGAGTAAATTTACTTAAAATTTAGACCGATCTCTTTGGAATTTTTTATAATTTTTATAAATAGGAGCTGAATTTGAGGAAATTTAGTTAAAATTTACTATGATTTCTTTCGAATTTTTTTATAATTTTTATAAATAGGAGCTGAATTTGAGTAAATAAAGTTAAAATTCAGACCGATTTCTATGGAATTTTTTATAATTTTTATAAGTAGGGGCTGATTTTGAGTAAATTTAGTTAAAATTTAGTCCGATTTCTTTGGAATTTTTATAATTTTTATATTTAGGAGCTGAATTTGAGTAAATTAATTTAAAATTTAACCCGATTTCATTGGAATCTTTTATAATTTTTATAAATAGGAGCTGAATTTGAGTAAATTTAGTCAAAATTTACTTCGATTTTGTGGGAATTTATTAAAATTTATTGATGTAGGAGCTGTATTTGAGTAAATTCAGTTAAAATTTAGTCCGATTTCTTTGGAATTTTTACAATTTTTATAAATAGGAGCTGAATTTGAGTAAATTAAATTAAAATGTTCTTCGATTTTGTGGGAATTTATTAAAATTTATAGATATAGGAGCTGTATTTGAGTAAATTTAGTTAATATTTAGTCCGATTTCTTTGAAATTTTTATAAATAGGAGCAGAATTTGAGTCAGTTTAGTTAAAATTTAGATCGATTTCTTTGGAATCTTTTCTAATTTTTATAAATTGAAGCTGAATTTGAGTAAATTTAGTTAAAAGTTAGTCCGATTTCTTTGGAATTTTTATAATTTTTATATATAGGAGCTGTATTTGAGTAAATTTCGTTAAAATTTACTACGGTTTCTTTGGAATTTTTCATAATTTTCATAAATACAAGCTGAATTTGAGTCAATTTAGTTAAAATTTACTTCGATTTTGTTGGATTTTATTAAAATTTTCAGATGTAGGAGCAGGATTTGAGTAAAATTATTAAAAATTTACGCCGATTTCTTTGGAATTTGTTATAATTTTTATAAATAGTAGCTGAATTTGAGTAAGATTAGTTAAAATTTTCATCGATTTTGTGGGAATTTATTAAAATTTATAGATGTAGGAGCTGTATTTGCGTAAATTTAGTTGAAATTTAGTCCGATTTCTTTGGAATTTTTATAAATAGGAGCTGAATTTGATTCAATTTAGTTCAAATTTACTACGGTTTCTTTGGGATTTTTCATAATTTTCATAAACACAAGCTGAATTTGAGTCAATTTAGTTAAAATTTAGTCCGATTTCTTTGGAATTTTTATAATTTTTATATATAGGAGCTGAATTTGAGTAAATTTCGTTAAAATATACTACGATTTCTTTGGAATTTTTTTATAATATTTATAAATAGGAGCTGAATTTGAGTAAAATTAGTTTAAATTTAGTCCGATTTCTTTGGAATTTTTTGTAATTTTTATAAATTGGAGCTGAATTTGAGTAAATTTAGGTAAAATTCACTTCGATTTTGTGGGAATTTATTAAAATTTATAGATGTAGGAGCTGTATTTGCGTAAATTTATTTGAAATTTAGTCCGATTTCTTTGGAATTTTTATAAATAGGAGCTGAATTTGATTCAATTTAGTTAAAATTTACTACGATTTTGTTGGAATTTATTAAAATTTATAGATGTAGGATCTGTATTTGAGTAAATTTAGTTAAAATTTACTCCGATTTCTTTGGAATTTTTTAAAATTTTTACAAATAGGAGCTGAATTTGAGTCAATTTAGTTAAAATTTAGATCGATTTCTTTGGAATCTTTTATAATTTTTATAAATTGGAGCTGAATTTGAGTAAATTTAGTTAAAATTTAGTCTGATTTCTTTGGAATTTTTTGTAATTTTTATAAATAGCTGAATTTGAGTCAGTTTAGTTAAAATTTAGTTCGATTTTGTTGGATTTTATTAAAATTTTAAGAGGGTAGGAGCAGGATTTGAGTAAATTTATTAAAAATTTACTACGATTTCTTTGGAATTTTTTATAATTTTTATAAATAGGGGCTGAATTTCAGTAAATTTAGTTAAAATATAGTCCGATTTCTTTGGAATTTTATAATTTTTATATTTAGGAGCTGAATTTGAGTAAATTTATTTAAAATTTAACCCGATTTCAATTGGAATCTTTTATAATTTTTTATAAATAGAGCTGAATTTGAGTAAATTAAGTCAAAATTTACTTTGTTTTTGTGGGAATTTATTAAAATTTATGGATGTAGGAGCTGTATTTGAGTAAATTTAGTTAAAATTTACTATGATTTCTTGGAATTTCTTATAATTTTTATAAATAGGGAGCTGAATTTGAGTAAATATTAGTTAAAATTGACTACGATTTCTTTGGAATTTCTTATAATTGTTATAAATAGGTGCTGAATTTGAGTAAATTTAGTTAAAATTTAATCATATTTCTTTGGAATTTTTTATAATTTTTATATATAGGATCTGAATTTGAGTAAATTTTGATAAAATTTAGTTCGATTTTGTTGGAATTTATTAAAATGTATAGACGTAGGAGCTGAATTTGAGTAAATTTAGTTAAACTTTAGACCGATCTCTTTGGAATTTTTTATAATTTTTTATAAATAGGAGCTGAATTTGAGGAAATTTAGTTAAAATTTACTTCGATTTTGTGGGAAGTTATTAAAATTTATAGATGTAGGAGCTGTATTTGAGTGAATTCAGTTAAAATTTAGTCCGATTTCTTTGGTATTTTTATAATTTTTATATATAGGAGCTGAATTTGAGTAAATTTCGTTAAAATTTACTACGATTTCTTTGGAATTTTTTTATAATATTTATAAATAGGAGCTGAGTTTGAGTAAAATTAGTTTAAATTTAGTCCGATTTCTTTGGAATTTTTTGTAATTTTTATAAATTGGAGCTGAATTTGAGTAAATTTAGTTAAAATTCACTTCAATTTTGTTGGATTTTATTAAAATTTTAAGAGGTAGGAGCAGGATTTGAGTAAATTTATTAAAAATTTACTACGATTTCTTGGAATTTTTTGTAATTTTTATAAATAGGAGCTGAATTTGAGTCAATTTAGTTAAAATTTACTTCGATTTTGTTGGATTTTATTAAAATTTTTAGATGTAGGAGCTGTATTTGAGTAAATTTAGTTAAAATTTACTCCGATTTCTTTGGAATTTTTTAATATTTTTACAAATAGGAGCTGAATTTGAGTAAATTTAGTTAAAAATTTACTCGATTTCTTTGGAATTTTTTAAAATTTTTATAAATAGGAGCTGAATTTGATTCAATTTAGTTAAAATTTACTTCGATTTTTGTTGGATTTTATTAAAATTTTCAGATGTAGGGAGCAGGATTTGAGTAAAATTATTAAAAAATTTACGCCGATTTCTTTGGAATTTGTTATAATTTTTATAAATAGCAGCTGAATTTGAGTAAGATTAGTTAAAATTTTCATCGATTTTGTGGGAATTCATTAAAATTTATAGATGTAGGAGCTGTATTTGCGTAAATTTAGTTGAAATTTAGTCCGATTTCTTTGGAATTTTTATAAATAGGAGCCGAATTTGATTCAATTTAGTTAAAATTTACTACGATTTTGTTGGAATTTATTAAAATTTATAGATGTAGGATCTGTATTTGAGTAAATTTAGTTAAAATTTACTCCGATTTCTTTGGAATTTTTTAATATTTTTACAAATAGGAGCTGAATTTGAGTCAATTTAGTTAAAATTTAGATCGATTTCTTTGGAATCTTTTATAATTTTTATAAATTGGAGCTGAATTTGAGTAAATTTAGTTAAAATTTAGTCCGATTTCTTTGGAATTTTTTGTAATTTTTATAAATAACTGAATTTGAGTCAATTTAGTTAAAATTTAGTTCGATTTGTTGGAATTTATTAAAATTTTAAGAGGTAGGAGCAGGATTTGAGTAAAATTTATTAAAAATTTACTACGATTTCTTTGGAATTTTTTTATAATTTTTATAAATAGGGGCTGAATTTCAGTAAATTTAGTTAAAATATAGTCCGATTTCTTTGGAATTTTTATAATTTTTATATTGAGGAGCTGAATTTGAGTAAATTTATTTAAAATTTACCCGATTTCATTGGAATCTTTTATAATTTTTATAAATAGGAGCTGAATTTGTGTAAATTAAGTCAAAATTTACTTTGATTTTGTGGGAATTTATTAAAATTTATGGATGTAAGAGCTGTATTTGAGTAAATTTAGTTAAAATTACTATGATTTCTTTGGAATTTCTTATAATTTTTATAAATAGGAGCTGAATTTGAGTAAATTTAGTTAAAATTGACTACGATTTCTTGGGATTTCTTATAATTGTTATAAATAGGTGCTGAATTTGAGTAAATTTAGTTAAAATTTAATCATATTTCTTTGGAATTTTTTATAATTTTTATATATAGGATCTGAATTTGAGTAAATTTTGATAAAATTTACTTCGATTTTGTTGGAATTTATTAAAATGTATAGACGTAGGAGCTGAATTTGAGTAAATTTAGTTAAACTTTAGACCGATCTCTTTGGAATTTTTTATAAATTTTATAAATAGGAGCTGAATTTGAGGAAATTTAGTTAAAATTTACTTCGATTTTTGTGGGAAGTTATTAAAATTTATAGATGTAGGATCTGTATTTGAGTGAATTCAGTTAAAATTTAGTCCGATTTCTTTGGAATTTTTATAATTTTTATATATATGGGGCTGAATTTGAGTAAATTTCGTTAAAATTTACTACGGTTTCTTTGGAATTTTTCATAATTTTCATAAATACAAGCTGAATTTGAGT
>OX122890.1:26060536-26318036 GCA_944738655.2 Andrena hattorfiana
TAAAGTGTCCGAAGGAGGTGAGAGCATATGGTAGAAAGTCTTGTTGCAGGAAATTTAAAAAATGCTAATGGTAATTTAGCGAAAATGAACAAAGAGAATGAATATTTTTATTGGTGAATTGAAATATTGTTAATGGAAAACTAGTAAAAATAATGAATACCGTAGCAACTACTGTGGATTTTAATAAAGTATTACGAATATCTTTCATAAAAGATTGGAAAGTATCGAGGGAGATGCATTTTCAGCGTACTTTCTTCACTAATGTGACTTACTTTACATTGCAAGCAGTACGCCATAATTTTCTTAATTCTTAATGCTATGTTCTCTGACAAATTTTGTCGAATTTACCTTATTTGACAAATTTCCAGAAACTTGTGCGAAACAGGATGCTCTGTCTATCTAATCTTCTCCGGACAATCTCCAAGCCTGTGCATCCCCTTCACTTCTATACAAGCCTGTGCGTCCCCGTAATTTCTATCCAAGCCCGTGCGTCCCCTTCATTTTTATCCAAGTCCTGTGCGTCTCCTTCATTTCTATAATATAAGCTTTACATAAAAAGTCTAAATCGTTGGTATAAAAATATCTGGTGTAACATACACCATTAATAGAGGACGTAGAGTCGAGATGTGCAAACATAGTTGTATTTCGCTTATTCTTGTTTTATAGCCAAAATCAACTAGATTCTAGATTTAGGGATAATTTTTAGAACAATTGAGCAAACAGTCCGCGATAGAGTTATGAATTTCAATATTTCATGATTCTACTATACCCATTTTATCACAAATTGGATCGAGTTACATTTCGCTAATGCGCGGACTGTTCGCTAGCAAATGATAAGAAGCCGACTCATACCGTATTTCCTCGGATAGCAACCGCTATACGTGGAAGATGATTCTACGGATCGCGGGGTGGTTCGAGGGGTGTTCGTATTTCCTCGGATAGCAACTGCTATACGTGGAAGATGATTCTACGGATCGCGGGGTGGTTCGAGGGGTATTCGAATCGCCAGTCGCGGCGCGCTGATTGAATATCGATCGACTGTCACCAAGCGAACCCCACCATAATTGGCGCTCATGATCAAAACTATATAACAAGGCTGCAGGGATAGCTGGGGCAGTCGATGGGACTCCGATAGTCAACAGAGTTTGTTATAATCGCGCCTTTTTTTTTTATATATTTATAAATGTAAGTGCATAAATCAATAATATTCATCTCGATCGTTAAAAACACATTGTAATCCGCTTCATTTTATACAACTAAGGTAAGACCAACGATCTTATTGTTCCATTCTAAGTAAATCAGTTTATTCCCAAAGAAACTTGATAATTAATAAATCCCTCCCTCGATTAACAAGTTAGTCTAGATTAATCATTGGGTGGTGGACGTTAGAGGCCGTGTATTCGACCTGACGAGCTACCCTCAGTGACGAACCTGTTAAATTGTCATTTCAAATATTCCCGCCATTATTCACAAAGCTTCCATTACCCAGGACGTGACACTGGCAATTTAAATGCAATGCAATTTGTTACTACAGTATATTATTTTGTACATTGTTACGTCCCTACTTCCTATTCGGGGCGCGATTTTATGGAGTTCACGTATTTAACCGCTTTTGAGCTAATCCAGGGATTTACGCTCTGGGATAGTTGAGACGACATTTTTAGAAAATTATTATTATTCGATGAAGTACCGTAATTCACCCGCGGTGAGGGTAGGTCCACAGGAATCAACCTCCTCTCGATGGGACCTGATGGAATCCCGTTGATTTCGGGTGCGTTGATCAGATTCGGGGTTGCCCAATCTCCAGGGAACCGGGTATGACCGAAGTTCGGTGTTTTTTGGTCCTCTCTGATTGTTGGGGGCTTGATGACTCCCAGAATGTCTTCATTGGTCGCCGGGGTTTCTTGAAATTGTTTATACAATTTTCGAAGCTGAACACGTCGCCCCGCGCGATGGTTTCGCGGCATTCGTCTGTTAGAAATTAAAATAGCTATCATTTATTGACCGTTAATCACTCTCTATCCTCCGCACCAGGCGCTACCGCGGGCAACATTCTGCTCTTCAGCGTCACCATGGGACGGAGGCAAGGGTGATTTTTCACTTTCATTAAAATCTGTCCGTAAATCATGCGCTACGCCTGATCTCTGGTAAAACCACGGGCAACGTTCTGCTCATAGGTGATACCATTAGCCAGCGCAACTGTCAATGCACATTTATTAATATTTGAATAGACCGCATCGATCACGTTTACGCATAATCTCTGGTAAGACCGCAGGCAACGTTCTGCTCATAGGTAATACCATTAATCAGCGCGACCCGTAACCTGTCAATGGGCATTTTCGTAATTTAATTCACTTTTCCAAAAGACGAGCGCTCAATTTGGAGGATGGGGATTTGAGGTGGAAACACTTCACTCACTTTTAAAATGTTAACAATACTTTTATTTTCACTTAAGTTTTTCGTTATTTACACGTTTCTAAGTCTCGTAGAACAGTAATTAACTTTTACAATAAATATTAATTTGAACAGAATAATATTTTTACAATGAATATTAATTTGAACAGAATAATATTTTTACAATGAATATTAATTTGAATAATATTATTTTATAGAATAATATTTTTACAATGAATATTAATGAGCTCCGCGGGTGATCTGTCCCTTTTTATAGGGCTGTCGATCACTCCTTCTTCAGGTTTGTCACATGACAATTAGGATGGTGGGAGATGATATCTCCCAATCATCTGCCGTGGGATCCATCTAAAGAATTTGTTCCGGCGGGCTATCCGAGAGTTTTGTTTATTGCAGAATTTGAGCTATTGCGCACCTATTTCGGTGTCTTCTGCATTACTTAAGACGTATTTCTGCCGTTATACGACACCCTCAGCAGCGTCGATAGTTAAATTCTTATTTTAATTCATATTTTAGATTTTTACGCTATTGGGTTTTCGATGTGCTCTGTACGATTGGTTTCGTACAGCCCACATGCTAGGGATTGAAGTTAATATACATCGGTTCCGTATTGGAGCTCGAATTACGGGAAATAATGGGAGGGCAAACTTCTGGCAATGATCACGAGATCGTGAAGATGTTGACTCCGCTGGCGGAAGGGGCCTCTGACCCATCAGCTGGCGTCCACTGGTCCCCTTGGTGTGCGCGATTGGCTAGCTGGTGTGCAGCTAGTAGGTGTGCGGCTATCTCCTTCGTGCTGATCCTCCTGCTCACTGTTGCCGTTCGTCGATTTTTAACTTGATTTCTTCTTATTGTAGATTACGGATTACAATGCCTTATCGGCGATATGTTGTATACGAGGTGGTTATAATACACCAAAGTACGAAATAGTAAATATAATTGATTAAAGGTTAGTTAATAATAGATTCCACGTCGCGGGACGTGACAACATGCATGGTACAAATTTCCAGAAACTTATGCGAAAGAAGATGCTTCTCTGTCGAACCTTCTCCGGACAACTTATCTTGTTAATTGAGACAATAATTCAGTCTCCTATTTAATGTAAAAACTCCTGACATTTCAAAAAAATTGGACAACTTACATTATTCAACATTTGGAAGGATAAGATTGGTAGGTTATAAAGTTCCGTGGTATATATTTAAAAAATAGGTGTGTACAATGACGGACGACGGTGTTAGTTTCGTTTTGGCTGAAGGTGTGCGTGTAACGCGTATATACGTATTATATTTGACGAAAAATTTCTTGGAGGAAGAGAATCAGAAGAAAAATCTTACCGTTTCCAACTGATCCATGAGACGATATTACGATATCTCTGTCATGCGTGGACCGATTTTATTGAAGGGTTTAAGGTTTAAGGGTTTTATTTTCTCTCAGAATACATGTACATTCCGACAGATGGCATTTCAAGCAAAACACTTATTTAGCCCAACGAACATTAATCTATCAGTTTCATTGTTCACTTACTTCTATATCACATATTTCCGCCTCGCATCCTCATACTTTCACACAATCGTACTCCCGCATACATTCACACTCACGCACTCTTATTCGCTCTCTCTTATTCTAATATTTGGTATCTCGGACCACTACACATCCTTAACCCGATGAATTTCCTTCAGACTCTTCCTTCCCTTACCTCTATATACTATCTCTATTCACGTATAGTTATACCCTATCTCCTACATTTTATATGTCCCTTTTTATTTTGTTTAGGAACCCTATTATTATTTTCCCTATTGCTGGTTCTTTCTCATTTATTCTATTTACGATTTCCTCCCCCTCTCTTATCCCCTTCCCCGTCATTCTGGCTCTAAATTCTTCCCTCGTCTCCGCATATCTCTCACATTTCCATATGACGTGGTTCAGGTCCTCTATGCCCTCCCCACATTCGCATTCCGGTGAATCAATTATTCCTTTCCCATGAAGGGATTCTGCTAGGTTGTAATGATTTTACCTAATTCTGTTCATCGTAGTTATCGGCTTTCTCTCCAGGTTTCCCATTTTCTCAAACCAAGGGCCTCTCTTGCTCACGTTGTTCTCTTCCAGATTAAAGTATTTTCTTCCTTTTTCTTTACCCTCCTCCTGCATGTCCCTACTAAACATATCCCATGCTTTTTCTTCCATCGATGCCTTGATATCTTCTGCCGATATTTTCCACCAGTTATTTGGCGACCCTCCCGTTATTATCCCCTTAACAATTATTCCTTTGTGTGCTGGCACCCACGCTATCCTTATTTTACATGTAATTGTGCCTTCATCAGGGTTTCCTTCCTTATATCTTCTTTCTCTTTCTATTAGCTATTCCCTTATTTTTTTGATTCTTCTGTTCTGTCTTTTCTTTTTTTCCACACATAGCTTTTTCTATGGCTATAGCTTCCGTAGTGTATATTGTGGCTTTGTTACTTATACTGAGCCCTTCTTCCTGCCATCTGCCTGTACTGTTATTCTTTATTATAATTCCTACTCCGTTAACTTCGGCGTTCGGTATCTTTGACCCGTCTGTATATATATCCACCCGCATTCAAGCATTTATTCCAATCTTCTCTTTGATCTCTTGGATTAGCGTACTGTCCCCTTCTGTCCAGGACGTATTCATACTCTTCCCCAGCTCCCATTCTATAATTTGTTTCCATATCCTTCTCCTCTTCAGTGGTCTCCTCCCTTGACTCATTTTCCCATTCCTCCTCCTTTTCTATGATCTCCTCCACCTCACATGTGTCCTTCCACAGCTTAGCCACGTCCCATGGCCTCTCCTCCGTTTCCTCCCATCTAGCTTCCTCCAGTCTCCTGACTGCCTCCAGGGCTTCACTTCTTCTTTTGCTTCTCTGACTGGTTATATACCTCTGGGCCAGCAATTTCCTTCTGTTTTCCATGTCCATATCCGCCTCCACCATCATTACGTTTGTTGGGATGCTCATCCTATATCCCATCGCCGTCCTGATCCCTGCATTTTGGATTTTCTTGACTTTATCTCCTATTTTTTCGTTTTTATTGCTATAGGAGACTGATATTCCGTATTCCATAATTGATTTAACAAGCGATTTATACAGAATTAGCATTATTCCCGGGTTAGCTCCCTTTTTTATGTGGCCTATATATCTCAGTATATTTAGTCTCTTTTTGGCTTTATTCACCATTCCCTCCATGTGCTCCTCAAATTTGAGTCTTCTATCCAGCGTTATTCCTAAGAATTTTGTGCTATTTTCTTCTTTTACTTCCGTGCCCTTGACTTCTATCGTTATCCCGCCTCTTCTAGCTGTCCTATTTCTTTGTGTAAAATTAACCATTTTAGTCTTGTCTTCCGCTATATCTAACTTAATTTCGTTTAAGTTTTCCACTATTTTTTTAACAGTTTCTTCCAACGTCCTTACATTTATCTCCTCTGCGTTGCTGGTAGCGTATGCTACTATATCGTCCGCGTATTGCAATATGCTAACCTTTTGTCTATCTATGTTGCTTGCTATATCTGCTGTATATATATTATAAAGTGTGGGGCTCATTATTGCTCCTTCGGGTAGTCCTTTCCTTTGGATCCCAGACTTCGGTTCTGCATATCTTCTTATACACTTAATTTCTCTTTCTCTTATCCATTCTTCCACAAATTTGTTATCTTCTCAGGGCAACCTTTTTGTCTTAGTCTTCTCATCAAAATTTCCCCGTCTACGTTGTCGTACGCCGCCTTCACATCCATAAATACCGCTAGTGTATCTCTTCTAGTTTCAAATCCTGTCCTTATGTCGTTGGTCAAAATCATTAGATTGTCTGTTATCGACCTTCCTTTCCTGAAACCGTTGTGCGAGCTATGCATTATATCGTTTCTTTCCGCCCATCTGGTTAGTCTGTTATTCACTATCCGTTCCATGATTTTACCTATGCAATTTGTGAGTGAGATCGGTCTCAATGCCTTCTTGTTTGGCTTGTCCAAGAATATGACAATCGCCCTTTTCCAGCTCCTTGGAATTTCTTGCGTTTCCCACACTTCCTGATATATTTCTTTTAACATTTCCACATATTCTGGTATCAAATTTTTGAAAATTGCGTAATCCACTCCGTCTTCTCCTGGCGCCGATTTGTTGTTTGATCTTTCTATTACAGTGATAAGCTCCCTTAGAGTGATCTCCCTGTTCCATCCCACTCCGTTCGTTCCTTCTCTATTCCTTCTTCCTTCCTCTGTTCCTGTATTCGTACCAACCGGTTCAGCTAGCAGCTTTTTTATTTCATTTTCCTCCAACGCTTCCCTTTCCTCTACCGATATATTTCTATGATTAAAATTATTATCGCATCCCTTTTGTATATTCTTGATTTTTCTCCAGATTTCTGTTCCGTGAGTATGGTGGTTTATTGTAGTCGCCATATCTTCTCACGCTTTATTTCTTTTGTTTCTAATAGTCTGTTTCACCTCACTTTCCGTCTTCTTGTATCTTTTCCAATTTTCTTTAGTTGGGTTCTTGACAAACCGCTTTCTTGCGATCCTTTTTCTTCTCCGTGCATTCCTCATCCCACCATGGGTATTGCCTCACATATTGTTTTCGACTCCTCGGAGCTTTCCCTCTTCCGTTTCTTTCCGTTTCTCCCTCTCCGCTTCTACCACCATTCTCCCTTTTTTCCGTGTACGCCTTTGTCATGGCTTCTCTAATATTATTTGTTAACATCTCGCTTTTCTCTTCTATCGTTCTGCACCCGTCGATTCTCTTCTTCAGGTTTTCCTCTTCTCTTATCTGGTATAAATTAAATTCTCCCCAGTCCGTTTTATCCTTTTTAAATTTTCTTGTTGTGAACCATTTCTTGTCTCCTCTTATTAGCCGTCCGTTTATCTCCATTCCTATTACTTGGTGATCCGACCCTAGTGTTTCTTCCTCCTCTACGATGTCCGCTCCTTGGTAAACGTCGAAGGTAGCTATTATCAGGTCGATGTTGGAGGGTCTATATTTTCCAGATCCGGTTCTTGATGTTGTGTACTCATTTACTACAAACAGGTCTTCCTCTTCAATCCACTCCGCCAGAAGGTCGCCATCTCTGTTATTTTTTTTTCGCAGTTCCACAGTTTATTACTTGCGTTCATGTCCTCCATTATTATTGTTTCTATGTTGTCTCTTCGGTTTAGAAATAGCTTTCTCCATTCTTCTTTATTGAGTGTATAGTTTGGGTTTTTATATACTAATATGATATCCATTTCCCTTCTCTCCATATACAGTGTAACGGCCATTATTTCTGTTTTGCCCTGAACGCATCTAACGTCCTCTCTTACTTTCATTTTTATGTCATTTTTTATTGCTATGCCTATGTCTCCTCTTCTTTTGGTACTCTCCCTATCCCTCCTATATACATTATACTCATTAATCCTAAAGCTGTCCTTAGGTGTCAGCCACGTTTTCGTAACCCCATCAGGTCATATTCCCTGATCCTCTCCCTGAATTCTATTGATTTCCCTCTAATACTTCTCGCATTCCATAACGCAATTTTACATCCCCTGTGGTTATCTCCCATATTTTGTCTGTTATAAGCTGTGAGTTGCGTAAGTTTTGTATTAATAAACTATGGAATATAAAATAGAATATAAATTATAATATAGAATATAAAACTTAAACTATCAAATCTGGAAATCTGGAATATAAAATCAGCCTTTTAACTACCCTATGTATACTGGTCTTATATTATTCGAGACAGTCTTTTGTTATCTTATATTATCCTAACGCTTTCCCTCTTACCGTTCTTCTCCTCTTCGTCCCCTTTCATATTGTTGTCCAAAGTTCCTGGCTCTAGTTCTATTTCCTCCAGCCATTCCAGGAATCCCGCGCTCTCAAATTCACTTTCCGTGTATTCCATATCCTCTTCCACTGTTTCTATTCCCTTGTAGTCTGTCCTCATTTCTTCTTCAGTTGTTCTGCCCGCCCCGCTTGTCTCTGCTTCAGATGATTCATTGTTCCTTTCTGTCACTTTCTCGACGTCGCTCCCAGCTTTTTCCTCCGTATTCTCTCCTTTGTTATCCTTGTTCTCCCATTTCTCTGTGTTTGCTTCAAAGATTTTCTCCGCCTCCATTCCTCCGCTCTTCCCCTTGTTTTTATTATTATTTTTTTTAAGAAACGTCATCTCATATGGTTGCCTGTGATACTGTTCCATTCCTCCTCTGTGTCCTCTGGGATACCTTCGCCTTTTTCCATCTCGTTTAGTTTGAGGTTAAGCTTCTTCAGTAGATTTTTTTCTTTTACGATTCTCACTATTTCTTCTAATAGCTCTTCCTCCATTTGATTGTCCAGTCTGTCTTTGGTGTCATTGTTTTCCCTTCTCCTTCTTCTTTCCTCGTATCTTGCTCTCTCTTCTTCTTTCCCGTTGTAATATGTCTTGTATCTGACAGGTGACCCGACTTGTTCTGGGTAGATTTCTTGCTCATTAACCAGGTCGTGTACCCTTGGAATGTAGTGTAGTCTTTTTTCCTCTTCCTGTCTTCTATATCTTGTGTCCCTCTGTAATCGTCTCCGGTGGTGAGGCGGTTACCGGTGGGACGGAGAAGGGATTAGGTGCCGACTCAGTCGGTATGTCCGGGTTCGGCGAATGAGTAGATGCTGGGTAACAAGTAACAGTTCTTTATTAAGGCATGTATGATGTTACATTAGTACGGTAGTTCCGTACTAGTAGCGCAGCGGTAGAGCTTCGGTGCTCGAGCGGTAACGGCGGCGCGTCGGTTCGCGGCGGCAGCGACTTTCGGCGAGCGGTCAAGGAGGTGGGATGCGGAGTTGTTTAACGTTCTGCTCGGAATGGCCTTAAGAGGCGCGTTCATTCGAGAGTCGTACAATAGAGCTTCAGAGTGCAATAGGGCTCCGGCCTAATGGGCGCAGAGACACCTCTCTGACGTAGGTGAGGCGCAAGATAAATCTCGGCCGATTTCAGACGGAGGCTGGTGTTGGTACAGTGGTGGCGATGGCCGAACACTGACACACTTTGGAGGCTATCAAAAAGCGAGCGTCTTGTATTGCGTGAAGCCGTATAGCACAAGTGCCCCTGATTCCGCTCGCCGCGGTCCTTATATTGAGGGGCCGTACATGTTCGCACGCGAGATCGGTCGCTCTTCATTGGGTCAGTGTAAACCTCCTCATCCTTTCTATTTTTTGGTCTATATTCATTACTGTTTGTTAAGATTTTGCTGCCATGGCCCAATCTGTTTTGTTCTGGTCTTCTATCATCATACTGTAAACCTACCCTGCTTTCTTCTTCCCCTCTTCGGTAGGATCTGTGTTCCTTATTCCTCTCCCATGCCTTTTTAAGTTTTCCTATCTCTTTTTCTACCGGGTATTCTAACCTTTCCCAGTACTCTACTTTTTTCTTCTTCTTTAGGGCTGGGAAGTTATTATTTCTAACATCATTTGTTCTCTCCTGACTATTTCTGTCGCTGCTTTATATGAGATATTCTTAAAAGCCATGATTTTTTTAATCGCCGCTTCCTTTTGATAATGGGGACACTCTCTTGCAGTGCTTACGTGATCTCCTTTGCAGTTATAGCATCTCGGATTCTCTGTGCATCTTCCATGGTACACTTTTGTGCATATAAAGCATCTCCTGTTCGGTGCTTTGCACACTTTTTCTATGTGCCCAAATCTCAGACATTTGAAACACTGTTTCACCGCCTCTACGTATGGCTTGACATTCAACCACACATGCCCATATCCAATTAGTAGTCTCGTGGGAAGCGAATCGCCCTGCATCTTTAGTAAAATTGCCTTTCCCTCCTCCCATACTGCCTTTCCGTCCTTCATCCTTCTGTGCTTGAGCCTCTCCAGTATAAATACCCCGGGTTGGGCATCAATTGGTCTTCCAACTCTTGGATGGAGTCTTCCCATTCATTTATTACGCCTTTTCTGTACTTCCACCTCCCTGGTATATATTCCCCATAATCACATGGCTTCAGTTGGTTTCTCAGCATATTGTTGGCGTCCTGTCGGTTGTTGTAGGTCACCTCCGCTCTATTAAAACCCACCATTTTCAGACTCTGGAATTTTATTCCAGTATCCATTAGTAATTTATAAATTTTAAACAGATTAGCTTTTTTGCTTGTCTTAGTTTGTTCTTTATTTATCACCACCGTTATCAAATATTCGTCGCGGTGCGAATCCCATTCGTATTGGTCGCACGTTTTCTTATTACCCGTTTCTTGGTCGTAATGAACCGTGCTTTCCCTTACCCAGTTATTCTCGTCTCCCGTTCTCGCTTCTTCCGCTCCTTCTGTGTTCTCGTCTTCCACTCTGTTTCTGACCTTTTTGTTGTTCTCTCCTTCGTTTCTCACGTTTGATTCCTTCCTTTTCTTGTTTTTAATTATTACTTTGTATTCGTTCCTTTCCCATTCGCTTTGTGTTCCACGTTGTATTGCGTTTCGGTTTATTGCTACTTCCTCAGCTTTCCGCATGGCGTCGCTCTCACGCCCCTCTTCCGGTTTGTTGCCCATCTTTTCCTTTTGATGTCTTTCCTCCGTATTTCCTTTTTCCCTTATCTTTTCTTCCTCTTCTCTCATGTTCACCTCTCTCAGGCATTCCCATTTATTATCTATTTCCATCTCTTCTACTCCATTGTCGCATCCTACCTTCTTTTGTCTACCTTCCTTTGTGTCTTCCTTTCTATGTTTTTTCTTTCCCGCCATTTTCCCTTCTGCTTTGGCTTTATCTTGAATCTCCTTGTTTTCCTCCTCTATTTCATCTGTTTGCTTCCATGCTCTCTTTCTATGCCCTACCTCTTTTTCCTCATGCTTCTTCTCACTCTTTCCCTTTCCGCGCTCTCCGCGCTCCCCCTCCCTCCATGGGTGGTCACCGTCCTCCAACCTAACCTATCTCCTTTCCTCTCCTATTTATTTCTTCTCTCCGTATTTCCTTTCCCTACTCTGAACTTCCCTCCCCTCGTCCGATCTCACTGTTATTTATATTCGTGTATTCCCTTAAATTTTCACTTTTCTGTCTTGGTCAATTCCGCGCTTACAGCATGCTCCGCCATCCTCCGACTCCCTTTGCTTCCCGATTTTATTGAATTTGGTCTCATTCGAAAGCTTATATACAGTTTACATAAGAAAAATGCCTTTACATTTAGAAAATATATTTAATGAAATAAGTTTCAGTTTAGGTTGGATTAGCCGGGCGACGAGAAAATAAATGATAGCGGTAGCGACACTCGACATATACAGGGTGTCGAAACATGTACTTGGTGCCGAGACGCTACCGCGTCTCTAGATATTTTTTGGGGACCGAAATGAGTAGTACCTATCGATCAGGGAAACGAACCTTAACCCGTACCCGGTTCGGTACGCCGTATCGTCGACTAACCCGCTTAACCGGTAACCGGTTAACCGGGTTAATGCGGTTACAGTAATATGGTGAAAAACCTAGTAAGATGGTGCATGCACCTGAAAGTAATAAATAAGCGAGGTCAAAGATTAACTTGGCCACACCTAATTCGCGAGCGTTTGCTGACGCACTGTGTAAGATTTTGGACAAAAATCGCTCGACAGCGCAAATCTTGACCGATTTCAATACTTTCTTTTTTAAGATACTCGTAAAGGACTCAGCAATAACGGAGCACTGCAATAAAACCGGTGCCTGTTGTTCTAATCTATAAAAAATACTATTTAGCATAACATAATATAATATAAAATCATAAAAAAATAAATTTTGCAGATTAAAGATATTAAAAATTAATTTTTTGTATATTTAATATTCACTATGAAACAAAAAATATACTTTAAATTTACAAAATTTATGTTTTAAATAAAGTGTATAGCTGATTTAAATCTTATATTTATAAATTATATTATAAATTCAGTTACTACAAAATATTCGATTCTTATTACTCCGAATTACAATTACTAAAAAATTATTTTTAAATTTATATATTAAAAATAAAAACAAATCAAATTGAAATATAATTAAATAATATAAGATTTAAATCAGCTATACAGTGTATTTAAAACATAAATTTTTTAAATGTTAAGGAAATTTTTTATTTTACAGCTAATATTAAATTTACAAACAATTAATTTTTAGTATCTTTAATCTGCATAATTTATGTTTTTATGTTATGTTATGCTAAATAGTGTTCTTTATAGATTAGACCAACAGATATGGTTTTTATTGCAGTGCTCCGTTATTGTTGAGTGCTTTACGAGTATTTTTAAAAAAAATTATTGAATTCGGTCACGATTTGCGCTGTCGGCCGATTTTTGTCCAAAATATCACACCGTCACAACGGTGCCGGTTTACGACCTGGTTATTCATTGCTTCTTCGGTAGTACCTGCCGCACGGACGAGACCTACTGTTGACGAGATGACGGGAAATATTCGAATGCTAGAAAATATTAAACATTGTACGAAACGCGTACACGGCTGTAGAAGATATTGATGCTAAGAGATATTGGTGCTGAGTAATTCTTGAAGTTTAACAAATAAAGTATAAATTCCGTTTCTGACAACCCTCTAAAATTAATCAAATCTGCATGGATTATATACTCGTATATTTTAAACATTGTGTTTTTATTTGATCTGAATATGTATGGCCCGTATTAGATTTACATATCACTGACTTGCCTTAAGTGACTGTCCAGTCTAGACAAGACTCTCTCATTTCACTAGTAACCGGCTCGTAGCGGGTTAACCGGGTTACTTTGGTTTCTTCTAGAATTTAAGAACCTTCCTTCGCGGTTAGTATGTGTTACAGAAACCTTTCTTGGTTAACTGGGTAAGGATTAGGGTTACCAGGCGGTTCGGATCCCTGCTATCGATTCGGCAAAGTAATAGCAAATAATTAGTTCCAAACAGTTCTTTTTCCATACGGAACCCATTGAAAAAATATCAGTAATTATTGACTGTTTAGTTACTTTCCGGGAACTTCCAAGCAAATTTCTTTTGTGTTGTATAATCAACATATATTTGTCCTTGTAACTGTGAAAAAAACATTTTGAAATATTTGCTAATAATGAAGTAATTACCTGTATTCTATATCGTACAAAGGGGCTGAATCCCAAGAAATAGGGAGAAAATGCAACATCCCATTTTTTGCACTGAAAATGCCGAATATTATTAAGGAAGTTAAAAACAATGTTAATATACAACACATACAAAGGTTTGACGTTATATAAAAAAATAACGTCAATAATTCCAGTAAAACTAAAACAATTGGATAGATATACGTAACATGGAAGGTACAGAAATATTTGTAAACATGTAACCATGGTATACCTGTACCAATATACTAAATGGATAATTATACAATATTTGAGCTACCTTCCAATAAGGTAATTAGGTGTAGGGACCCAAGAAGCTAGAAATAAAGATTCTAAAAAGTATAGAAAAGATTTTATGCTCAAAATATTCTCATTGCAATACACATGAAGATATTTTAAACTTTTTATCGACTTCTTCAGATCCAGTACTAGATAGTTTAATAGGCATCTTTGTAAAAAAAACGTCGCGATGAGACACAGGAAGCAACGGCGTAGTCGACCGACTGCGCGTGTTCCCGCCTTCATCGTCCTCCCTACAAATTCGAAAGAGATCACTTATCTTTCAAGTATAAACACGCGCTTGGATACCAAAACAAAAGCATTCTTTGATGTATTCGGATTCGGTGCGAAAGAAGGTAAAGGTCGAGTTTCCTAGCCGCGTTTGACTCCAGCCACGCAGCGATCAGGGTCCCGCTTTGGTTCGAGGGCACTTGAAAGGGTCTACGGCTGAGGATTCGTACCTGTTTCGGAAATAAAATAATTCTTTATCTTTTCTCGTATCGATATGGAAGTGACACCACTGGATTCCTTATGTTTCCCCGATGAAAATCGTACCAGATTTGGCTAAATGAGGCTATTTTTGACGATGTTAAATGGCTATTATGAAAATCAATTTTTCATCTAATTTCCTTCATTATGCTCCGAATTATGTCGTTCTTGGTGTTAGTATCATCGGCGAAATATACGGAATCGATTGGTGTTATTTTCACAAAGATCTGATGAAAAATGCGAAAATCCTGGACATTTCTCACTTCTTCTTAATGGTATCCAACCCCTTCGAGGGTCGAAAGCCATAAAATTCGGTGTCGAAGACGGTTTTTGAGACCTCATACAACAATAGACCTTTTCACGTGCTCGGAAAGGGCCAGTGCGTCGCGTCGTGGGGCCCTGGCGTTGACGCTTAGGTATAGGAAATACCATCTGCGGCCGCACGAAGAATCCTGCAGCGCGCCGCTGCGGCGAGTCGCGCATTGGTAAATGCCACCTTAACAGCTTCTCGACGACGCGTCGAGTTCGTCTGTGAACTTCATCCTAGTAACTCCCCGACTTCGCATCGGGTTCGTTCACGACGAATCACCCTCCTGCGGCTTCCTGATTAATAAAGTCAGGTTCGTCCGCGTTTGGCTCCATTCCTAGAGCCTCCCTGATTTCGAATCAGGTTCGTCCGCGCCCGTAACTAACAAACTCATAAATCATATTCCTTGGGAAGTACTCTTCTCGCCGGCCTCTCACGTTGCCGCAACCCCAGCTCGTAACACATTCATCGGTAGTGCTGATTATAGTGTAATTTTTTACTACTAGACTTCAATTAAGTAAATAGTGATTCAATTAAATCTCTTCTCTTTTAGGATAAATTGGAAAATAATGGAATATTATTTTATTCGTCGTCACCTTTTCCAGCCAGCTACCACTACACGGCATATCTGAGACCTTTTAATTTTGGATATTGGTGCCTCTTCAATGTTTTGAGATTCCCTGTCTGTCAAGTACCCCTTGGTTTAGACAAAAATGGATTGCCTGTTGGAGTCCAGGTAAGAAAAATTGTGATTATTAAATTCTAACATGTTTGATTTCCTAAATTAACTTTTTAAATATAGTACTGCTCCAAAATCTACATGGGGTGTATGCTACAACAAAGGACGACCGATATCCCTACCAATTCTAACAAGGAAACGTTTTGAAGCCGTACGCACTGATTTTGATGAAAGTTTGCTGATTTGCAGGGCTGCCGAAAATATTCGACATATATTTTATTTTATCGGCAGTCATCCATATTGGAGGGGTGAAAATAGCCATCAAACTTGGGGGTTGATAAAAGCTACAAAACATACGTCTTTCTTATTTTGGTTCATAGTTTATACATACAAATTTACAGGAAAATCAGTTAACATTCTGACAGAAAAGTTGGCTGAAAAATATTAATCTTTAATATATTTTTTAAACAAATGAATTACTGTAAACGCTGTGCAGGGGAATCAATTCTTCTTCCATAAACACAATTTAAAAATAAATTTCTTCCTACGCTTAATAGTTCCCGATATAATCCAGAAAACATATTTTCCTCCGCCAACTTTGATAGCTGTTTTCACTCATTCAATATGGACGATCGCCAATAAAAAATTATGTGTCGAATTTTGTAGGCTACTGTACAAATCTGCAGTTTCATTAAAATCGGTGTGTACGAGTTCGATATATTATCTTGTAAGAACTGCTCAACGATCTATCCGTCGAAAGACTGCGCCGGCGTTTCAAGTAACTACATAATAATGCAACATGAAAATTTTTTCATTTATCACATCATTTGAACGAAACTTTTGTCAGTGGCCTGGAAAGATTTTTCTGATCAAAATGAGATCAAACACGACATATGCATGGACAATTTTCAGTTACACTTATAACAATGCTGAGTTTATTGACTTACAAGCAACATTACCCAACTGATACACCTTAGGTTTAACAAAACATAGCACATAGATAAAGTACCCGAAATTATTAGACACGTATTTTTTTATCGGCAGGCATTCGTGTATCCCCCTTGAAAGTTGGGGGACAGAAAGCCTCATTTTTTTTAAGTACTATCTTTGCGAAAGCCTGCCGTCTCCCTGGGCCTTGAATGTGTGCGTACGCTCACATAAGCGAAGTTGAGCATGTACGTATACGCGTGTAGTAAACAAACCGTAAATTCCATCTTTTGTCCTGGAATCGGCCAGAAGGAAGTATTTGCGGGTATAGTTGCCTCCAGTAGACATCTGTGCAGAATGGTGTAGTGCGTTTGAACGCTAATAAGCAGCGTACGTTGAAATAATGAATGATACTGATGGTATATTCTCGTCATGTAGTATCAGAACCGGTGGAAGTCCAAGCTAGTCGATAAATATAGGAAAGACATAGTGGTCGAGACGTATCGAGAGTCAGATCGCGCTGCTGCCGCATTTCCCCTATTACTATTTTGTCGTCAGGGAGGCTTGATTGAATCACGGCGAAGCGGCTGGAGAACAGTGATAGGCAAAGATAATATGCAAATAAACTCAAATAAAGATACTTTATGCTTATCCGTTATTCGAAGCTGCGAGTAGCACTAGTTATCTTTATTCCAAACACCACGGATAAATAATTTTATTTGGAGTGAATTTATTCGACGGCGAAAGATAATTTGTTTATTCGAAGTGAATTCATTCGACGGCGAAAGATAATTTTTTTCTTCGAAGTGAATTTATTCGACGGCGAAAGATAATTTTTTTATTCGAAGAAAGTTTATTCGAACCATCGAAAAAGGTTTTCATCTCTATCCGTAGTTTGTTCGGCTTTTATTCGAAAGCTTGGAAATTTCAAATAACTTTCGGCAGCGTGTTTACCGGACCCAGTGCGATCTCACTTCGTGCTGAGGACTTGGGCTGTTCGGCGGCGGCTTCTGATCTCGGTTCGATCCTCGGCTCGAAAGGCATACAGTGTTGCTTGCGATGGATTATGTATTAATAAAATGTAAAATGTAACGTTTTCAGTAACATATTACTGAGATTTTTCAGATTAAAATGAGTTCAAACACAGTATAAATCGGATTATTTTTAGAACAGTACTAGATAACACTAGTTTACAGTCATTTCTTGACGTTGACTCCGCTCTGAAATTCTTATGTAAAGTGGTCCCCTAAACTCAAAAATCGACATGGAACGAAATCCTATGAATACGTTTTTTGAGATATCGCCCGATGAATATTTTGGTATTTTTTTAAGAAGACGACCCGACGTTTTTGGCCATATCTCGCGTTGGAGTTATCCGATTTAATCGCGACTACTCTTAAATTAAAGGTAATTAAATTGCATACAATTATTTCCTACAATGTTTTCCAATCGGACCAATAGTTTAGGCGGATTCGAGCCAAACTTAGGAAAAATGTAATGTTTTGGGGCCGAAATTGAAATCGAAAATTCACTACATAGCCTGGAAGACAGAGAAACTATCATGTAACATCCAGTTTCTTATTTTTTATGTAGAGGTCGCACCTTTACGAACAAAAAAGGACAACTTGAACAAAATCCATGCACAAATAAGGAAGTTATATGCGATAGAGTGGGAGTGCCTATTTTCAACTTTTTCCCTATTTTTGCATTTCTTCCTGTTTCTTGGCGAATTACGTATTTGTCTTCAATGAAAACACATTTTTATGTATTTTATTTTATTTTATTTTTGAAAAGCAATTCTGGCTCTGTCTGTTTCTTTTGCCCGCATTGAGATCAGTTTCTTACAAGGAATCAGTCGCAGTCACCCATCATTGACTCATCCCAGAATCTTTTGTAGCGTCTCTCAATATTTTTCATCTGTTGATGAAATCTCTCGTCGTGTTCATCGTTTACAACACCAAAATTTGGTGGGAGGACATCCAAATGCGAATAGAGGAAATGGATCTTCAAAGACATGTTAACGCCTATATTGAGAGAATAAAGATGTAAAAAGCATGTTACAGCAGAAGAGGTGATTCATTCATATATTCGAAGATCATTTTTCCGAAACTTTCCGACGCCAAGTTCAAGGAAGGCGTTTTCGATGGGCTGCAAATCACAAAGTTGCAAAGTGAGCAATTTGAATTGCATTTATGGGGAAGTGAAGCTGCCGCATTCAATTCGTTTCGATTGGTCGTAGCTGGCTTTCTTGGCAACAATAAATGTCCTGATTTTGTGAAAATCATCAATGATTTGCTCAAGAACTATAAGAAAATCGGTATGTAGTGCTGTTTGTAATAATTTCATTTGTATCGATCTTCTGCTGAAACGTGCCTTTTACTTCTTTATTCTCTCAACATAGGTGTTAACATGCCTTTAAAGATCCATTTCCTCCATTCGCATTTGGATTTCTTCCCATCAAATCGTGGTGTCCTGTTTCCTTGCAAGAGAAACTGTTCTCAATGCGGGTAAAAGAAACAGAAAGAGCCAGAATTGCTTTTCAAAAATAAAATAAATTAAAATACGTCAAAATTTGTTTTCATTAAAGACACATATACGTAATTCGCCAAGAAACAGAAAGAAATGCAAAAATTGGGAAAAAGTTTGTGAAAGTTTTACATTCTATTAAAACAAACAAAATAAATAATCATGGAACAATCATATCATTATATTTTTTCACAAGAAAATATAAATATTGCCCTCACTGCATACGTTAAATTTCGCTCATTTTCTGCAACAACGACATATATAACTCAAAATTCACGATTTTGGGGGAAACGGGTTTTGTTAACGGGAAAAGTTTTGTTAGACAACAACCGCTTTTTCTATACTAATAACTCAAAAAACTGCAAATTTTGAGTTGTATCGTTGTTGCAGCAAATGAGCGATTTCATTACGAGCGATCTGGTAAAATTGTAGGAAGACCGTCAATGGAAAAGAGGAATTACAGAGAATGAAAGAAGATAATAAGAATTGCGAAGTTTAAAAAGGATATTGGTACGCAAATAAATATTGTTTCATATAGAGCAGGGCTGCACAAGGAGCTGCTTTCGGCACCTAGCGGTGAGCAACCCGCCTGTCCTATTGCTAAGGTTAGAGTCGGTGAGGAGAACTGCAGTAGTGTATGTGCGTGCTCGTAGGCTCTTAGCGTAAGTATATATATGGCTGGGTTCAAGTCATACCAAATGCACGTACACTACTGCAGTTCTCCTCACCGATTCTATCCTTACCAACGGCACAGGCGGGTTGCTCGTCGTTAGGCGCTGAAAACAGCTCCTTGTGCAGCCCTGATCTGGAGGTAGGCATTATACAGGGTGTCCCACCTAAGACTGGACAGCGCGATATCTCTTAAAATATTGTCGATAAAAATATAAAAAAAATAGTGCATTGCATGGTTCGAGGGGGCCAACTTATCAGCCCGAACGAATTTTGTTTTCGATTATTATTTTAAAAGATACGATGGTCAAGTTCGGTTTTTCAAATGGAACTATTTTTTTTGAAGTCCTGAGTTGATAGTGCGTTCCAAGACAAATTCAATAAGCTTTAATGTATACACTTGATTTCCACTGGTTTTCAAGATATTGCGCTTGCAAATTTACTGATTTTCACTGGAAGAAAACCCTCTGGAATAGCAAGGACTGGGGACGGTCTTACAGGCGCCACGGGTGGCCTTGCCTGTTGTAATAGATACCTACCTGCCAAAGGTCTACGCAGGCCCAAAGGCTGGACAATTCTTTTCCGTCAGAAATGCTACTTAGGTAGGTACATCTGCGGTATCGAGAAGCGCACCGTTACTTTTATTTCGCACTTGCTTCTACGCTTGGATGGCCGGTTCTTTTGGGAGGGATGCAAGTTGGATTGGTTAGGTTAGGAGGTGTGAAAGTTGCTAGACTAAATTTCAACCATAGGGAGCAGATTGTATTAGAACCAATCGGATTTGCATCCCTCATAAACGGCTGCTCTTTTGAAGAGGCCCTCTTCACAGCAATACCTCCTCCCCAATGCCCACCTTCTCTCGCACGGAATACGTCAACGCATGCTTTTGTTTTGATATCGAAGCTCGTGTTTATACTCGAGAGGACCACGCGACGACAGCGGGCTACCCCTTTTCTTCCTGTGTCTCTCCACGAGGAGTATTGCCGGTGGATTGTAGGAGCGTAGATGTCGGGATGCCAAGTTATTGAATTCAGGAGACGATAGAAACACTTAATTACAAAATACACATGTACTATAATTAAAGTAAATCGTATTCCTCTCGGGCGGGAGTCGCCCGACGCTCGTAAAGGACATGCGGCCTGGTACACCGTGGCGAGGGCTGCCCTTCGCAGTGCCTCACCCGATTTTTATGTCTTTTTCCGGAAAAAGGTACGAATCCTGGGCCGAACGTAACGAATTGGGGTCGAGCCCCCGCAGTCGAGGGTGAAATATCCATTACAGCGTATTAAGAAATTCTTTTCTTCGTCGTGTCGAAAGAGAAGTGACGCCAATGGATTCCTTATGTTTTTCTAATGAAAATCATACCAAATATCATGCAAATCGGACTACTTTGACACAAGTTATTTGTATTCCCAATGTAAAAGTTGTCCGATTTACACGACATTTGATATGATTTTCATCAGAAGACCCCAAGGAATCCATTGATGCCACTTTCATATCGATGCGAGAAAGAATAAAGAATTATTTTATGTCTCTTCAAGAGAGCAGCCGTTTGTGAGGGATGCAAATCCGATTGGTTCTAATACAATTTGCTCCCTATGGTTGAAATTTAGTCTAGCAACTTTCACACCTCCTAACCTAACCAATCCAACTTGCATCGCTCCCAAAAGAACCGGCCATCCGAGCGTAGAAGCAAGTGCGAAATAAAAGTAACGGTGTGCTTCTCGAGACCGCAGATGTACCTACCTAAGTACCATTTCTGACGGAAAAGAATTGTCCAGCCTTTGGGCCTGCGTAGACCTTTGGCAGGTAGGTATCTATTACAACAGGCAAGGCCACCCGTGGCGCCTGTAAGACCGTCCCCAGTCCTTGCTATTCCAGAGGGTTTTCTTCCATTGAAAATCAGTAAATTTGCAGGCGCAATATCTTAAAAACCAGTGGAAATCAAGTGTATACATTAAAGCTTATTGAATTTGTCTTGGAACGCACTATCAACTCAGGACTTAAAAAAAAATAGTTCCATTTGAAAAACCGAACTTGACCATCGTATCTTTTAAAATAATAATCGAAAACAAAATTCGTTCGGGCTGATAAGTTGGCCCCCTCGAACCATGCAATGCACTATTTTTTTTATATTTTTATCGACAATACTTTAAGAGATATCGCGCTGTCCAGTCTTAGGTGGGACACCCTGTATATTATTGGAATAACCTATCAAAAGAATAACCCATTAAAGAGACTTTATCTTTATTTGTCGTCGAATAAAAACATGTAATCCAGAGTTATTTTTATTTGAAACGCCACGGATGAATTAGTTTATTCGATGGGAATTCATCCGTCGGTCACAAATAATTTTTTTAATCGAAGGCCTTCGTTCTTGAGGTCCCCCGGGGTCACTGCCGATCGACATTGTATCGCTCACCCGTCTAACCTGCCGCCTGAAGCTGCTCGGCGATGTATATATCACCGATTATGCAGAAACATAATTTCTTTATTTTTCCACGTATCAGTATGAAAATGATTCTGCCGATTAAATTGACACAAAATAATTTGGTAAATTTGTCGATTAGCATGATCATCACCGATTTCGATGACCTTGAAATATATTAGGGAGCATGATTCTGAACAACTTTTTCCTATTCATGTAACCGTCGGTCGGCCTTACTTTCTAAGATATGCGCAAATAACTTTGGTAAACTTTTCCTCAGTGATTTGAAGAAAAATTTTTGTAATCACCTTACCACGATCGCCTCTCTGTACAGTATTTCTGTTGACTTATTCTGCCACAACGCATTCCACTTTCCAACTTGTCTCGGGTATTAGTATTGGTTGGGGCTAGATTAGCGCGGAGGGGGGGGGGGGGCGTAAAGCATAGTTGCGAACCGATGTGAGTTTAACTAAAACATGATTTTTTCGCTAGAAAGACGGTGTTTTCAAGAAGACACGTCGGACCATTTTCAGACCATTTTAAGCACACCTACTACACAAGTTGAAGAATAACATTATAATTTTTGTTTAAACAGTAGTGTGAATTTAAATTTTAATGTTTAAGGAAACGCAGTACATTAAATAGCATAGACTCGTTTTCATTTCAAATTCATTTCTAACAATGTTTTGATAAGTATTTACAAAGCAGATGACTTCACCGATTTCAATGATGTTGAAACTCCCCGAAACTAAAGCCGAGCGACGGGTGCATGTATGTATAGAAAAAAGTTGTTCAGAATATAATGAATATAAGACAATACATAAAATCTTACCTCTGCGAAAACTACTCTAATCGACGAGGGTGTGTGATCCAATATGTAGGTCATTGGTAATTACCCCGAAACGTGGCGATGGAAATCATAGCCATTCGGCAATAAATGTTACAGCTGTTAATAACTGTAAACGAACGTTTTCAAACCACGTGTCTGTCCTAATGGATTTCAAATAGTTATACAGAACGCTTTTCCTCTTTGTTTTATTTTTTACTTCCTATGATGTGACAAGACAGTGAAACAAGAATGTTTCGCGATTAAGTATTATTGCCTTCTCACATTTAGGACACTGAATAACGTTTTGAAAAATGTTTTTTCGATTAGATAATCTATACATTTTTCTTCGAAATTTATTTTGCGTACAAATTCAGTAAAAGTCTTCATATCTTGCATAAAATGTTTTCTCACTAGTCCTTCTATGAAACTGCTAACAAGGAGACTGCGGTTACACGCATCGCGCGACGGCGCGCAACAATTGTTTGCTTTCTGTTTCAATTGTTTGTTTTCTGTTTTTCTCGAAAACAAACAAATGTTACGCGCTGTCATGCTCAGAAATTTTGAATAAATATTTTTGCAAATATCTCGGAAACTAGGGCCGACCGAGGGTTACATGTGTAGGAAAAAGGTGTTCAGAATCATGCCCCCTACAACATATTTCAAGATCATCGAAATCGGTAATGGTTATGTTAATCGACAAATTTACCAATAATTTAAATCGGACTACTTTGAACGAACTGGGCTTTCAATTCTGCAAATAAATTTTATGTGTGATATGGTTAATAATGATAGTTCAAATTATGTCAGGTTTAGTATCTTTCCATCTTTCCTTCCTACACGCTCGGACCTCTCTATCTTTCATTATTGCTACGTTCAGCGAGGCTCTGGCTGTGTTTCAATTCCGCATTATGCGCATAGACCGCAGCGCAGTCGCTACGCGCATTCATAACGTTCCGTTTCCGACAGCGCATGAACCGCAGTAACGAAACGGAACGGTTTTCGATGCGTTTGATGCTCCTGAGGTTGCGCGGAAATGTTCAAACTTGCTTACAATTAGCTATACAGTTGAATTGATTACGTTAAATTTAATTTGAGACTTTTGGACGGTGGTCGAAGCACGCTTCCTAACTACATCGGTTACTTCGTCCTAAGGATCCGGGACCGACTCCTAACGAAATTTGATGACTTTATTGATTCGTGGATTTTCTCAATCCGAGTTTTTCTATTCTTCTTGAACAGCGGCAATTATTGAAAGCGAAGACCATATTTTATGAGTTTTACAAGACAAACTGGTGCTTACCCAGCGTAATTTGGTAAGCAGATGTGTAATGGACAAATGAAGTTATTTATTATCCGCGCCCGGGGTAAATTGAAGGTTTTGAAGGCTATTGAATACAATCGCAGGCTCTCGTACGTCTTCTGGATAAGAGTATAGTTGTAATCTTAGCATTATAAGAACACGTTCGAAAAAGTTAGCAGTAAAAGCCTTGAAGAAATAACAATGTGCGCCAGGTATTTGCTTCCTTTCGCATCTTCCGTTTCGATCTTGTCTAAAACTTTCTAGATGTGATGTTCGCTTCGAAATTGGGTCCGTTGCGTTGGTTGCGTTTCATGCAGCGAGTGCAAAGACGGCATAACTTGATTCGTAGAATTCCCTAGAATCCTCCAACTCCTAGCTCATGATGCGTGCAGCAACTACAGAAATTCAAAGCATAGGCAGCCAATGCGCATATTACGCGCATGCGTATTTGTCGCTTTACGTGTGCTTCTGTATTTCGAATTCTAATACTGCAAACAGGGGAAAACAGGGTAATTCCGGCTATATAGGCAAGAAACGCTATAAAATTTGAGCAACTTACACATTCACTAGTTTTTTATATGAATTGTTAGTTTGAAGTGTCTAGTTTTTATTAGTATGACCGAGAAAGCATAAATTTACGTTGTAACAAAGTTGGAAGCAATAACACAAAAATGTCCATTTGAATGGAATTACGGAATTAACGTGGAGTAATTCCGGCCATGATTTTTCTTTATAAAAGAAGTGGGAAACTGTTAAATTAATAAAAAAAATATTATTTTTTGTTTTAAAATTAATTACTACATGAATCACAAATATATTCTTCAGGGGTATTCCATCCTGAACATTCTTCATATGCCCATGGACCACATGCTCAATTCAAAATTTACTTTTTTCTTCCTCAGTTTCCTCTTACCTCCATTTTGTGTTTTTTATGTGGATTGAAGCGTGTTAAAAAATATTCCTGACTTCATTCTGCCTTATTCGTAATTCTTTTATGTCAATTGCATTTAAGCCAGAAAAAAGTAATGTTAAAAGCTGGCTACAATTACCCCTCAATTTTGGCCGGTCGTACCCCTCAAAGGCGAATTAGAATGTATTAAAACGCACGAATTTGGTAAACATAAACGAATTAAGCTAAAACATACTATTTCGACGAAATATACTCAGAAAATGACGTAATGAATGGAAATTTTGATTTCTTAACCACGAATAATTACACTCCTCGACTTCATAATCCGCTCCTCGAAGTGACAGAAAATGTAACCTATATGCTATACCCGATTTCTTAAAGATACTGTTGCCCGCGTAACAATAATATTTTGGAAGGATGTTAAGTTATAAAAAGTAGCGTAAAATAACGAATTATCCAATAAACATTTATTGTCATGTAGCATATATGTAGGTTATATTTTCTATCAGTTCGAGGACGGGACCACATAATTTGGTGTATGTTTTTCAAAACGTACGTAAAGAGATAAATACACATGCGCGCATAAACTGCACGCTTCATGCGCTAGAAGTGGGAGAATTCTAGAGAATCCTATGTGTCACCAAGGTACGCATAGACTGAAATGGAACGGTTTTCTCTGCAGTCTATGTGCATAATGCGTGAATTGAAACACACCCTCTGAAACTAGACGCAACTCTCGTGCCGTATTGGTGCAAGACTTATCAGTAGAAAGAGAGAACTCTGTGGCAACAACGCGGTAGAGACAGAAAGAACAGAAGTTGTGGCAACTGTGCGTAAAAAATTCGTCTACACGGAGTACCTAGCGATATCACTTCTGTAAAAGTTCTTTTTATCGACCGCAGTAGTTTCATTAGGGTCCGTTTGTTTACTGGGGACGCTTCGATTGATCCTTAACATAACAAAAATGAGACAGTAGCCTTAAGTCAGTGTCTGCATTATTATAAGTAAAACTGTACATAGTATGAATAATATGGTATTTCATCTGATTTTCACGAGGAAAGTACCACCAAATGATACTTACTAAAATTTTCCTGTTGCACTACTTATAATTAGTAGTTATTTGACACACTGACACGTTGTTCCGCCTTGTATCGATCTATTTCGGTGACTGTCAGCATATTTTATTCACTGCCCTTGTTAAAGGGTAGGCGCGAAGCAAGGCTCGGGCACAGAAAAGAAGGTCGTGTATTTAGGCCTAGAATGAAAACAGTATATTCAGTACCCTTGATTCTCAATGACGAATTGCACTCACACAATGAATGGAGTGGCCTCTCCTAGAGGAGAGGGACGACTCGCGAAGCAGGGGTTGACTCTCATTGTGCAATTGTGGTAAGTTTTCGAGCATCAAGGGAGCTCGGTGTCCCGCATTTGTTGCCATGATCTTATATCAAGTCATCCCGTAAGTAATGCGAATTATATTAGCCTAAGAGCTGGCTACATAGGGGTCAACGTGACTCAATGCAGTCATAGTTCTTATTTAAAAATGTTGGATTAGTGTTGCCGAATACGAAATCGCCGGTCTGCCGCGTCAGTGGCGGTGGGCGTCCAAACATGTAAAATTTCTAGCGCAATAACGTCATTCTTGTAGCTCTGAAATTTCATATACTTATTATTTACGCATTTAATGAACGATATGCAAAATGGAAAACCTCAAAGTGGAGGATAAGACCTTGGCAGACGTCGATGAAAAGCGCGATACGTGGCTTGCGCGTTGATGCAAGGGAGAAGTAATGCGACCGGTGGTGCGCGGTCCCACTACTGCAAAGGAGGAATATATGATATACTTCTCTTCGCTTTTCATCGACGTCTGTCAAGGTCTTATCCTCCACTTCAACTAAGGTGGCAGGAGATCATTTTTCGTTGTTTTATGGTGTCTATTATTAGTACAAAAATAATCAAATTTAAACGTGTACGGATTTAGCACAATATTTTCTTACATGATTGACACGCTGCTGTGAAGTGTTTTTCCGCTGTCGTGGTGACATGAAGTCGCTTTGTGCATATGTAGCGCAAATATAGTAGAAGAAAAAAGATAGACCAACTTTACACAAATGTGACATCAAAAAGTGACGCTGGCTCCCGGACTAAATGATTCATCCAGCCTATAGCCCAGATATTGTACCAACAGATTATTATCTGTTTAGGAGTTTGCAAAATTATTTAAGTAGCAAAAAATGATTAACGCCAACAATATTAAAAGTGTCCTGGATAACTTTTTTGAAACACAGCAAAGGAATTTTTATAAGACGGGGATTGGAAAGTTAGTAAAAAGATGGCGAAATGTTCCATAAAATGAGGGGAAATCCATAGAGGACTAATAGAGTCAGTTACATTTTTGTATTTCTCCTCCTACAAACATAAAAAAACTCGCATTACTTATGGGATATGCTTTGGTATGCTTTGGTATGCTTTGTATACATGAATAGCAATTTTTTTTAATGTTTGTTATTTCACTCATTGAATTGTTTACATTTTGTCTATTATTTCATTAAGGTGAACCCAAAGAAAAGATCGTAATTAGTCATCGATTTCAACGAAGTTGTGTATATGTATAGACTAAGTATAGCAAATCGAAAAATATTTTACTTATGTGCGATGTAGCGTACTTAGCGGGCACACGTTAGTCGGTGGTAAATGTAACTAAAAGTAAATCTCGCTCGGGAACACTGCGCATGTTAACAGTACAAAATTGCGTTGACAAAAAAAGATTATAAAAGAAATCTGGTTTATTTAGAATGATAAGGTATATTTGTGGGCCAATCATCTAGTCCTAATACAGGTCTAGTCGTATGCAATCAAAAATTCGACTTATTGTTCTTTGTTTTGGCGGAAGAGTATGCTCAATGAGGGATTTTCAGGACGCTAGGTGTTGTTGATGCATATTCCGCCAAAAAATTGCGTCAACACCTGTTTTGTGCACATGGACGTCAGAAACTCAAAGAATGGCGTGCTGACGGCTGACGGCGAAACTCTTATTGCCCTTCTTGGCTATTCACTTTGTCTTTTTCTTCACTTACTTATGCACTCATATTTTGCTAGTCTCATCTACTATTTCTATTTTCTATCTTTTTCTATCTTTTATACGCACACCAAATCTTTTGCAATACGTGCAAAAAGTTGACACACTCCGATAATTTACAAAAGTAGATCAATAGGGGGAGTTTGTGATTTAGTTTTGGCGGAGCAGGATGGATTGGAGGACCGAGATTAAGTTTGTGCGCCCTTGGTTAAATGAACAACTCCGAGTTGTCTGGGTAGTACAACGTCGTTTTATTTGTCCTTTATGGCTGCCAGTTTTGCTGGCTCCTGGCGGAGTTCTATACTCTATGCCCAATCTTTTGCAGTGAGTGCGGCTGGTACCGTCTCCGGAGCGGTTCCCGACACTCTTGGCAGAGTTTGTATTCTATGATTCTATAGACCTTGACTTCGCTAAGCGGCTAAGCTGCTACCTACTAATACGAGCAGCGCTTGAAACTTCCGTGAAGACAAAGTTCTCAACCTTACAAATGATAGACCCAAAGAGGAGCACCAGTACCTTTGTACGCTGAGAACCAGTCGCTACTGTCTCCGGAGCGTGCTGTAATTCTACTGGATAGTACATAAGGGGAAGTTCCGGTCCAGAGCCCATAAAAATAGGTGATCTTTAGGAATTAATTAAAGGAAAACTACTATATATAATTTATTGGAACTTCTTGCATTGTATTAAGGATGTCTTAAGTTATAGAAATATATTTTTTGTCTTATAATTAATCATTGCAGACGGCACTGGAGAGTCATTAAAGTCAATGCGTCAAAATATTCATCCAAATCGGTGGGACCTGTATCTCCAAAAGTTTTTATCAGGTTCGACTGAAACTTTTCTTATTTTGAAGAATCTACTTCTGGCTAGGGGCAAACCAGAAAAATTACAAAAATTACATTTTTTTGTTGAAAATAATAACATTTGAAGTTTGAAATCACTTTTTCCCTATATCTTTCATCCTTTGAACGTCTTTAAAAATGATAAATTTTCAATTTTTTTGTAACTTTTTCTGATTTCCCCCTTAGCCAGAAGTATATTCTTCAAAATAAAAAAGTTTCAGTCGAATCGGATAATAACTTTTAGAAATACAGGTCCCACCGATTTTGAGAACACTGTTTCGAGAAAAACGCGGTTAAGAGGACTAGGAAGTCGTTTTTCGTGAAAAAGAGATTCTGTCCTTTATTTATTTGTAAAAAAAATGAAAGCACATCCAGATGTATCCTTTTACCCAATGATTATTACTACCATACGGATTGAAAAATAAATGGTAAGAAATATATATGTGCTTTAAAAATGGCGCTGCAGACGGGTAAACATTTTAACGTTTTTCCGTCGTTTTGCCTTAACCCTTTGCACTCGAGCGGCGCGGATACGGCGCCCGGCTGATTTGAAGTGCCAACTCGAGCGGCGCGGATACGGCGTTATGGTCTTTAGTAACTCGATCTGTTTATTTACGATGTATGATAAGATATTTCTTTCGGAAATACTTTCGTGGACTAGGCTCGGCTTCCATTTATAACCAAATCTTAGCTCAGTTTAGTTAGTTTCAGCCTAGCATTCGCTTGAAAAAGTCTTGGCAGTGAATAAAGCAATTGAAAAGTTTTTGAGCCCTAAAAATATGGATAAAGATCAGATCAGCTCAAGTTCAGATGAATTCAATTTTGCCACTTTAGATGAAATTACATTGATTTCCGACGGATTACGCCACGCATCCAACGAATCCAGTGAAGAAGATAGTGAGGAAGTAAGAGGTGTAAGACGCCGAAAAATTAGAATTATCGAGAGCGAAAGTGAAGATGAAAGTGAAGTCGAAGGTGCAAGCAGTTCAAAATGGGTAATTTGCAGTGGGTACGAAGAAGTGCCGCCAAACGTACAATTTATACCTGGCCAAAACCCCATAGCACAACGAATAGTTTGTAATATGAAGCACCCAATAGATTTTTTTAAACTGTTTTTCACCAATGACCTCGTAGAAAACACTGTTTCTGAAACCAATATATACGCGAAAAAAAAATTGGATGGGAAGACGCTATCTGCGAATTCTATATGGCGAAGCTGGCGTGATGTGACGAACGCAGAATTCTGGGCATTTATTGCTGTTATAATCAATATGGGCACAATGCCGTTGGCTAATTTGCAAGAATATTGGTCGAGGAATATCGTCAGTCATATTCCTTTCTATTCGGAGACATTTACAAGAGACAGATTTAGCCAAATATTCTGGATGCTTCATCTAAAAACTATTTCCACAAGCAACACGACTCCCAGAACGCGCCTACAACGAGCAAATTGCTTTTTGGATTATATCAATTCAAAGTTCTTGGATTATTTTATACCGGGCGAGCATATATGTGTGGACGAGTCAACGATAAAATTCAAGGGTCGAATTTCGTTCCGAACATACAATCCTAAGAAACAGACAAAGTGGGGTATCAGAGTTTATACTCTAGCTGACTCGAATACTGGCTGCATTTGCTGCATTTTGCCATATTATGGATCACTTACAACAGAGCTCTTGGGCAAACCCGATTTACCTGTGTCATCAAGAATTCCGATACACTTATACAAAATGTTGTTGGAGAAAGTTCCAGGTGCTCAAGGGCACCATATGTACACCGATCGGTACTATACGAGTTACGTCTTAGCTCAAGAACTAGCTAAATTGAAATGCAATATCACCGGAACAATCTTAACGAACAGGAAAGAATTGCCCAAGGAAATAAAGAAGCCAGATTTTTCGAAAAAATCCACGGTCGCGTATCGACGGGATAACACCTTACTTTTAGGGTGGAAAGATAAGAGGACTGTCACTTGTTTGACTACGAGGGGTGACACAGGAATGTCGACAATCAAAAGGATTACACGAGGTGGTGTAGAAATAATGGTCAAGAAGCCCAATATTGTTTTAAATTATATAAAATATATGGGTGGTGTTGATCGGGCGGACCAATATGCATCAACATATTGTTTTCTGCGAAAATCGCTTAAATGGTGGTGTAAGCTTTTTTTTGGGGCATGGAAATTTGCCTCATAAATTCATACATTCTGTATAAACTAGAAATGACCAAAAAAGGGGAAAAGCCACTCAACCATTTGCGATTTCGAAAAACACTTGTCGAGCAATTGAGAGGATCATATCGCCAGCATCGTGAGCAAGCGTCTACGTCGCGTTCCAATGAAATCCGATTAAATGGGAAGCTTCACGTTGTACTAAAAGGGCCAAAAAGGGACTGCAAGGTTTGCTCTGACCGTAACACGCCTGGAGGTAGGCGGGAAGTAACGTATTACTGTGATACGTGTCCTGATAAACCTAGGATGCATCTTGGGTATTGTTTTACTAGATATCACACAAAAACTAATTACAGGGTGTAATATTTATCAAATTTTGTTGTTTTCGATATAAAAATAAATAAAATGGTGAAATTTTATTATTTGTATACGTTTGTTTATTTATAACTGATTTTAAAGTACTCGTAAAATGTTTCCCTAATTTGGCCGAAATCGCCTCGAGTTGCTGGTTCGCGCAAGCGAAAAAGGCCTCGAGTGCAAAGGGTTAATATCGGTCTTAAAATGTGACGCAATCCGATTTCAAAGGTGTGATTCTTGTTTATTGGATTCATAGTTTCCGGCCAAACCTATAAAAACAAAAATTAAATCAAAATTATGCGATTGGTGGCTGAAAAATGGCGATTTTTCCGAGAAAAATTTGTTCTTGTTTGTGCGCTACTAAAATCCGGTTATTTTTTAATTTTTTTATGAAAATCTCGAATTTTTACGGACCATATCAGCGGGTTGGCCAGAAATGGCACATGTTTTACACATCCTGTAATTTTTTTCAAGTTGATCTGAACCTCCATTCGTTTACAATCAGGAAAAAAGCAAGAGAAAAAAGATTTCGAGGAAAACGCGTTTAAAGTTTTTTTACGTCTTAAAATACTTTTACATTTATATACCTCGCTTAATGAGCTCCAGCAGAGTAGTATGAGATTTGTAATGCTTCCTCTGCATCAGCCTGTCGCTGCTGATTGATTCTTCTTTGGATCCGACCTGTTTTAGACCCATTTTGTAAGCTGATATCAGTGTCGTGCAAGCACCACTAAGTTCACTACGGCGCATACGGCTTCAACGCGCGCTCCAACTTTCACTCCTGTCTCCTCCAATAAAAAAAAAGCAGTGCTTTACAGCCGTCATTAAATGTAGCAGCTGATAGATAAGTAGCTATTTCTACTATTTCTTGGCCGCTAAAGGTCTTTTTTGAAGCTATTTTCCACACCATATTATTGAAGCTTTCGTTTGCGTTCTGTGTAAATCCACCGATACACCTAGTCAGAAGTTCTTCATTTGACAAGTCGTTATAAATTGGTAAGGTGGCTTCTTGTACGTCAAGGGGGAGAGCAGGCTTGTGTTTATACGTGCCTAAATTATTTTCGACCTTTGCCTTTTTCCATGAGCACCAACTCCCATCTGCTCCTTCCGGGCAAAGGTGATGCTGTAAATTGTCGTCCGTTGAACATTTGTAATAGAAGGTTGCTATAATTGCATCCTTCATCTTTTGCACATCATCGCAGTTATTTCGTATAGCCATACCGTAATATTTGCTTAATTCTCCAATAAGTTTGTCACTTAATTTACCTCTTCCACCAATACCTTTATGCTCCTTTTTAGTATTGCGCAGTCGTGTGCTCATCCGTTTCTGAACGTCGCCTACGCACTCTTTTTTTAAAACCTGAAACTCTTCTCCGTACGGGTGCTTGTTCAAAATAGATTTAAAAGTCTTTGAATCTCCATCCCCGACGTAATATTTATATTTCACACCATATAACTCGTTAGATTGTTGAAACATTTCGATTATCGCGTCCACCTCCATCTTATCGGTACCGGAACGTTTCTCCCATAATTTACAAGCTGCACAGTAAGACGATTTAATGATGACATCAACAACTTTTCCAGTATAATGTCCGATTAGTGATGCGATACCATGCAGATATTGAAACCCGCGTTATCACCAACTCCCGCCGCCCAAAACTATTAGGCTTTCTGTATTTTCATAATGCGAAGTTTCGTCAGTCATAGCTGAATTTAATGATAATTGGCAGACAGATTTTGTAATGTTACGCATACTTTTTATGAACACGTCATAGCTGCAACAAACTGTAACCAATACCTATATACCTCATTACTGCCATTATTCTTGAATTAATTTCAAACACAATATTCTTTTGTGTGACTGATGTTGGACAAGAATAAACAAATCTATCCGCACATTTTGAGCACGTAATTGTAATTTTGAAACCGAGGCCGCGATGGTAGTCTTTCTCAAACTTTACATTTTCACTGCATTCTTTGCATACTACAAATGTAGCAATTGTACTAAACACAGTTACAAAATTAACGATCTCATAACCAATTTTAGGATCAGTCGTAGTAGAAAAAGAACAATCCTTTAATTTGTTGTGTGCAGTAGAAGATTCATTGCAATCTGGGACAATAAATTGATTTCCATAAAACCGTCGATTCTTCACTTTTCTTCCCCGTTTTTTTCATCATTTCTAGATCTTTTTTCCATGTTGTACACACTTACTCAAAGGAGGCCCTTTCAACGTCCGCCTATAACGGCCCGGCTATCTGCGTCCGGCTGAAATCCCGTCCGTGCATCGATTGTCATTTTTAGCTGCCAAATCAACAATTTTGCGAATTTTAATATAAACCAAACGGTATTTTATTCAGAAAGGATAGTACTTCCCAAAAATGCAATAAAAATTTTGATTTTTCGACTGCTTAGTCCCCTTAAAGTTTTACGTGAGTGCCGAGTGGTCGGTTGTTACCCATGCATTTGACAGTACTCAAATGCCTATAACTTCGAGAATTTTACGAATTTCAACAAATCCTTTTAAACACGTATTCTTAAAAGGTTAAACATTCGAAAAATGAAATAAAAAAAATTGACTTTTAGAGCGCCCCCCCCCCCCCCCCCCCCCCTTAAGCTACCTCTAGGCTCGAGCATTCGTTTGGTCGTAAGAACGTATTCGAATTGAATGTACCGCTGTTTTTTTTGTATATACGCTGGATAAGGTTTCGTGGTACCTAGGCTTCTGTCGATAACCCACTTTCTTGTGGGTTATGCTACTTTCTGAAGAGTAACAGAAATGATTAATGCTCGGGATAAAACTTTAAAAAAACCCGATATCCTGTGTTATCTGCGTGTGCTCCGTGTGAATTACTTAAGAAGTCTTGGAGTTTTCTTTATAACTTTTAGCGGTATGGTGTCAGATGTGTATTTGCCGATGCCAATTATTAATGGATTGGTGTGATCAGATTTGTAAAGATGTTGTAGTTGGTGGTGAATGTAGTCTTTTATGAGATCTATGTTGGCTTCTTGATGGAGTGGGATGGTTGGATAGTCCCTAGGTTTGTCCATTATGATTTTCAGGAATTTGTTTTGAAGTTTTTGAACTGTCTTACGGTAGCATGGGGCTGCAGTTGCCCAGTTTGGATGCCGTAAGTTAGTATGGGTCTGGCGCAGGTTTTGTATAAAAGGAGCTTGGTGGTAGTGTTCAGTGCGCTATAGAGGCCAATAAGAGACCTAAGGGTTCTCAGGGCTTCATATGTTTTAGCTATTCGATCCTTGATGGTTGCTTGTCAAGTGAAGCTTTTGTCAAGCCAGAGGCCGAGGTACTTGGCTTGTTTGGCTCAGGGCACAGGGAGGTTGTTGATGATTATGGGATCTGGGTTCCTGATTTTCTTGGTGGAGAAGTAGGTGTTAACGGTTTTGTCGGCGTTGATATTTAGTTTCCAGTTCCTCAGAAATTCACAGATTTCCTGGAGATGAATACTGACGTATCTGGAAGCTTGTTTGATTTGCCATGACGAGGCGTAGATGTGCCGTCCGCAAAGAGGGCAAGGTGTGTGTTGCCGTTCCTGAGGATGTCATTCAGCTAAAGATTGAAGAGGATCGGTCCCAGTACAGATCCTTAGGGGATGATGTGTCATGTTTAATGAAGTTAGCTTGGGTGACTCTTATGTAACGTCCGGTTGCCCGGGGACGATTGAATGCTAACAGGTTCTCAAGAGGACTCACGAGTATAGGATAGGTGGGGGTTTGTTGGGAAGGAGTTAAGGATTTAAATCCAAACATTAAACTAAACAATGACTTCATTAACAACACTTAATCTAATAACGATAACAATTCTTACAATTACGATTATATATTCTTATGTTTTTGTGGTTTTTATGAGTTTTTTATTCTTATGCTAATTGATGCTAAATGCTACGTGGTTATGTACTAAAGTATATATGTGTGTGTGTTGCAGAGCGCGGCCGCTACCGTCTCCGGAGTGAGCTCGATGCCTTTGCGAAAGCAAGGTTCTTATAGTTTTAGAATGGATAGTCTAAAGAGGTGCACCAGTATCTTTTATACACTGAAGATCCGCCGCTACCGTCTCCGGAGCGAGCTGAATCTCACTGGTTGAAACTTAAGCTTCCTCTAGGGCTGAACATTCATCAACTAAAGGGCGTGTTTTTGAATGTAGCTTGAATGTTTCGCTGTGCTGCGTGCGCCTCCTTTTATACTGGAAAATTGGCGGGCTGGCGCATGCGCAGTGAGTCGTTATTTTGCATTTTGCTCACTTATTACATTATAATTTGTTTCGTACTTTCATCAGTCTTTAAATTAAATTATTCTTAACATTTCTATAGTATTTGCTTCTCTAATTAATGTATAAAGTATGTAAAATGTTTGTGCGCGGTAACATAGGTTGGCTTCGCGGTAATGTAGTACCACAGACGAGGTATAGAATAGACCTATCACCTTATGGGACTTCGTGTCACCACCCAAACTGTGTTACCGACCCATAATTTGAGGACTGAATTTAGCGACCTCTGTTCATGAACAGCGTCCAACTCAAGAATTACTCTGAAATGTATTGAAATACTGAAAGATGTGTGCGTGCTTGTATACATGTGACTTGTTCAGAGTGAGAGTTTAACATAGAGGGCGGGCTTTCGCTAAGCTACGCTTTAGCTCGATTTGTCAACGACTCACGCGGGATTCCTCTCTGAAAATCTATTTCGGTGATCAGGAGCCTATATGGCGCTGCAATATGGCACTTCTTCAGAGCTTATACAAACTATAAATTGCAAGATGAAATTGATTGTTAGTATTTTACATGTAGTGGAACATTTAACTAATAATTTCACGTGTCGTACGCCGAAAAATATTAAAAATTGACGCTATTACTAACATTCCCGCAAATCTCTGCACATCGCGCGTGTCTAAATAAACGGTGCCCATCTACAGCACGTAAAAATCATTGAAAATAATGAATTAAAACGTTTTTCTAAAATTTATATTCGTAGTTTTTGGGATCCGAGGCCCCTGAATCCCTACGTTTCGTTACAAATTGATTGGCTCTGTCCATATTAACTATTGAATGGATTTAAAAATGATAAAAAAAACATCTACGATGTAAATACACGAGCGTAGGTATCGCTTACGTTAAGATCTGGGCACACATAGCAGTTCCGTGTCAGTTCACGTAGAATTCAGGTATTCTTCATGACTTTCCTCAATTACTTTACTCCAAGTACTTTCCATTACAGTCATAAAAAATAATCATGATTTTATCAAGTTTGGTGTCATTTTCATCAGAAAAATACTAGTAATCCATTTTTGATACTTCTATGATGGAAATAGGCATACTCATTACTGAATGGCCTATCGCTGACTTTGTCTTTATGCCACTACTCTAGCGTTTATGACCCCCGACCCGCATCATTTGAAAGGTTTTACCTAAGAACCCATCACGGTCGTAAAAAAAGGTACGCGTTACCGGTCAACCGATTTCAAGAAAGCGTACAGTGAAAAGGCCAGAATGTTGTGGCCATCGAATTTTAACTTTCAAAATTTTAAGCTACGATAAGGTTGACCGCGGCAGTATACACCTGCACGGAGAGATTTTTCGCCTCCTGCGTGTAAAAGCCACAATAATGGCGCATCATTCCAAAAAAAATGGCATTAATGGAAGCCGGTATAAGCGTGGCGTTGAGTAACTAAAAATTTAAAACATTCAGACACAAAAATTCTAGAAAAAAAATTAAAACACCGCTACTATCAAAGACACGTCTGATTAGTTGCCCCTTAAGTCGTATCTATGCATACACTGCATTAAAGATAGAATTATGAAAATGAAAACCAGAACAACAGATTCTGAAGTCTGCAAACGCATTGTTGGACGTGGCCGAAACCGCGACGTCGAGCCCGTCGACATCGACAAAAGAACGAGATGGTCGGCGGCCGACGAAGGCAATCTCTTCGGAAAGCTGCCAGCGACCGCTGGACAGCAGTGATCCCCGAGCTTCTAAAATTTTGGGATGGTCTCTTTCAAATTCACGTGGCAAAGAGCTATTTGGAATTTTCTGGCCCAGGTAAGCGAGCTGCGCGCTCTGCTTTTATGATCGGTTTACCACTCACCCCAGATTACTGTAATGAGGTTTGAAAACAATGTTGACTGGTCTCGTACCCGTCTCAGTTTCAAAATTTTTAGCTACGACAGGGTTGACCGCTGCGCTATACCCCTGTACGGAGAGATTTTTCGCCACCTGCGTGTAAAAGCCACAATAATGGCGCATCGTTGCATAAAATGGAAAATTATAATTAAAACCGACTTCAAAAAAATAAAAATGCACTAAAAAGTAAGAAATAATTTTGTTCGTTATTTAATCTACGACGTTTCGGCGGTCGTTATTTAATCTGTACTAATCATTTGCACTGTGTAAGTCTGGCGCCGACTTAAAAAAATTGAGTGTCATAGATTAAATAAGGGACAAAATTATTTTTTACTTTTTATCGCATTTTTATTTTTTTGAAGTTGAGAAACCAGAACAATAGATTCTGAAGTCTGCAAATGCATTGTTGGACGCGGCAGAAATGCGACGTCGATCCCGTCGACATGGACAAAAGAACAAGACGATGGGCGGCCGACGAAGGCAATCTCCTGCAGAGATGGCCAACAAATTATTTGAAATAAAAATTTCGTACACAAATTTTTATTTCAAATAATTTGTTGGCCATCTCTGGTCTCCTGTAGTCGCTCGCATAGGACGGTAGTGTCGAGCACATTATGTATTCCAAACCTTAAATATATTCACTTCTTGCATTCTAAATACCGTACTCCTTTTTCCTCCTATACTATTCAGTTTCCTCGATCAAATAAAAAAAGTTTCATATGAAACATTTATTGCTTTTTCAATAGTTAGTAAAATAACAGCGCGTGAAAAATAATATACAAATAAATCGGACATAGTGTATAAACTTACTGAAACATCCGAACATCAGTTAACATTAGTTAGTCAACGTGAGTTAGTATATAGTATAAACAAATGAATTTTTCTAATAGTTATGGAGGAGAATGAATTCCTTCTTCAAAAAATATGTATCGAATATTTTTGGCTACTCTGCACACTTGCAAAATTCCACCAATATCGGTGTGTACGGGTTCGATATGTTCCTTTTAAATAATATAGTACAGTAGAAAGATATTATTATTATTATTATTATTATTATTATTATTATTATTATTGTTATTATTATATGTCTGTATTATATCATATAGACCATCATTAATGTATGCGCAAACACATGATGAATGGGTGGGGTTCAGCAACAGATGCTCTTAAAAAACATTAAAGCACAGTTTTTACAAATTACGTTATTGCAAGCGAATGAAATTTGTTTTGCGTTAAATAAACCGGAATAGGACAGCAAAGTTAAAAATCGAATGTAATATCGTTTTATATTCATCCTCTTTTCACTTCCGTTGAACGGAATATGTTCATAAGACGATTTTTAAATTGTTACTCTAACAGAAACATTTGTAAATCGCGGGCTTCGACTGTCAAAAAATAACCTTATTTTACCCGTGCTGAATTCTAATTCCTACCACGCGTAGCGTTACAAGATGTTTCGAGACTTCACCGGTAACGTTGCATGCGACACTGAAATGGTAAGGGGGTCCTAGGACCCCCCAAACCGGTGACAGAAAAATACATTGGTTGATAGGTCTATTCTATACCTGGTCTGTGGTAGTACAGTTCTACTTTATCGACGGTCGATAACGCTGGGTCCGAGTCCCATGGGACGTTACACCAGAGCTGGGCATAATCAATTACAAGTGTAATTGATTACGTAATCAATTACTTTCATTACAATTACAGAGTAATTCCGATTAAAAAGTAATTGCAATTACATGTAATTTCAATTACGATGTAATTGCTCTGCACAATTACAATTGTAATTGCCAAATGTAATTGCAGGGCAGTGACAATTACAATTATAATTGTGCGGAGCAATTACAATTACAATTGTAATTGTGCAGAATAATTACATTGTAATTGCCAGATGTAACTGTGGGGCAATTACAATTACAAATGTAATTGTGCAAGGCAATTACGATTACAATTACAATTAGCAAATAGTGGTTGCTGCGAAAACAACAGCATTTTTGAAAGGTTTTGTTATAGATACCGAATTGTAGGTCAGTCATGACTTTATCAAACTGGTGCAAAATTAATAATTTCAGTAAAGGATTATAAATTGTAAATAACTTAAAAGCATTTATGATGAAAGAAATATTAAATCTTGTATTTGTTAATATCTTGCTCCTAAAAATAATAATATACCTACTTTATATCATTCGAGGAATTTTCTTTTATTCCATTCAAACTTCATACTGAATGATCGCACCGGTCCCTAGCAATACTACTTTGATGGTACGTGATTTTCGGCAACAAGGGTACTGAAAGATGCGCTAAATACCAGAAAAAGAGGACAATTACATAGATAGCTGGCTAATTTTGCAGGGGGACTTGAATTAGCATCAGAACTGCAGTTGGCCATTTTCGTCGGTTACGTACAGACGTTCGCATAGTTTCTAGCGGTGTTTCCTCGAAGTTTATGACCAAACGCTTACTGGCATTCAAATTTTGATTTAATATATGGAAAGAGCATGAAAAGTTGTGTCTTGTACGCTCATAGCCCGGAGTCTAGATGCAAGCTCAATCAAATCTAGAGCGAAAAGGAAGTGGTCGATTACGTACGGACACAGTGGACATGCAATACGCAACGTCAAGACTCTTCCCCATATTTCTGCTAATGCTTTTCACTATACATAATGGCAATAGACATTCCTCATAGATTAAATCTTCCTGATCACGACCCTCTTATTGTTTTTTCAAAAACATTATACCTTACCCTCGGAATCTCAACATATTTGGAATTGCGTCTCTGGTAACGTACGGACATTCGCAGTAACGTACGGACATTCGCAGTAACGTGCGGACAAATCGTAGAAAGAACAACCAAACCGCCATGTAATGATACATAAGACTGATTTTATGTTTAATTATCATATAAAACACAAACATATTTCTTTATTATTATAAAACTAAACTTTTCTCCATCTTGTTCTATAGTTAACATCAGTGGCACTGATTTCTTTATAAGATATTAGGAAATAAGTGTATACAGTTTTTAATGAAAGGAAAAATATAATTATAATATCATAAAAATAACAATTTACAGTCTACACCAGAACAGCCTACAGCAGAATGTTGCGCTGTAATTTGTGCACCCTCCTTTCCACATCTTCAGATGTATGAGCCACGGATATAACATAAGGTGCTAATGTGTGGACACTATGCACATCTAATGTGTTAGGAACAGGTATCAGTTCCTGCCAGTGCTCATCTAAGACGCTTTGAAGGCTGACGACGCTGTCTTGGGAAATGTACATAATTCGCACATTCGGGCATACTTCTGAAGCCACGGTGGCGAACTCTTCAGCAGTGGCAACCTTATGCGTTCCAGCTTTCTTACGATTCCACACTGTGGCTTTCAGCGAGCCACCTATGCCATCCACTACTTCCTTCCCGTGGCTTGAAGCAAAAAAGTTCCAGAAGACATGAATGCCGTACTTTAATTCAAAGACATGAAGCGTAGCAAACAAAAATTTCTGTTTAAACTGACTTGATGCTCCATCCGAGAAAATATATACATTCCGAACAGAGACATGATCATCAGTAAGACAAGCCAGTAATTCATCCAGGAATTTAAAAACAGCAATTTTGTCATGACTTAAGTGGTCTGAAACTATGGCAAACCCTTGGCCCGGGGTGTGACCACTTGTCCAAGCATAAGCTGTGAAAATAGTACACTGCTTTTGGGCCCAGTGTGCACTCTGAATTTCATCCCTTTCTTGAATAGTGAAATTCTCTGCGAAGTCCACTTGAAGAACAATGGCACTTCCATCCAGTGAATTTTTTACCTTCTCAAAGTAATTTGCTTGAGCGCGCTTGACATATACATGTCGTAGAAAGTATGGAAAATTCTTCTTTAAAACCTTGAAACATTCTATAAGGGACCATTTATGTGTTTCTTTGACTGCTCTGCCTATAGTCCATTGTTCGCAAGTAACCAATATTTGGTCTGGATTCACACAAAATTTGTCTGGACTATAATCTTCTACCTTTGACTTACAGCCGTCACACTGTCCCATCATACACGATTTTAGCGTCTGGTCACATGTGACAGAAGAAATGAAATCCCGAAAAGACACAGACACACCGATGTAACGATTGAGAACTTCCAATAGCAAACGCATGTTCTCATGGTACCTACAGAGACAAATATTCTGAGGAATATATGCGTATGAGTATATCTCTGGAGGCTTGTAGGTGTAGAAGGTTGTGAAAGCAATCTGAGTGTCAGTTTCCTGTACGAACAGTTGAAAAGCTTCGTTATAGGACATCCTCATGAACCGTTTTATAACCGAGATTTTCTTTACGTTCCCCTCACTATTTGTCTCACGCATAAATATTTTGTGTTTTGCACAGGGACTTTGCCATGATATTTCGTCCGATCTGTAGAATTTATGGATCCGTGTTATAACTGCGGGGTCAGTTCTTCGCCCATTTTCACCAGGAAACGTTGCTTTCGGATCCATCACCACCATACCTATACTTTTGGCGAGGGTGACGACAACGGTCTTACATTTACGTGGACTTGACGGGAGTGCACGGCGGGCACGATGAACAGCTTTCCAAAGGGCTTGTTTACTATTATACGCGGCGGTGTCATCTTCGGAAAAGCTGCTGCTGTTAGATTCGTGCTGTTGGGCTCGGCTTGCTCGTTTGCACACAGCATTGTTTTTTTTACCTCCTTATAATGTGCAGGATTCTGCTGAATTGCTTTTCTGCGAATCTGTTGACGCTTTTTCTCCCTCCGTTTGTCAATTTCACTTAAACCTTGTGCCCTTCGCCTGGCCCGATATGCGGCTTGTTTTTGCGCGTTTGTCAAAGCCATGTTTAAGATTGATAAAAATGAAATACACTTTTGATTTCTCTACGCAACGATTTATTTTAATACTTTTCTCTTCCGCGTGCTTTTTGCGACTGTCTTCTGGAATCTCGGGCCTTGTCCACTACCATCGTTCGTCAATTTTTTGATCGCGCCATGCTCACTACTCCTATTGTTAGCGACAAAACACAATCGTCGCGTGCGCCTTCAATCAAGATGGCTATTTTACGAATCTTATACATTGCACTCTAAATCACGTCGGAGCATTGATCGTATTTTATATAATTAGAAATAATCACACCAACTCATCTACGCCGAAAGTTTCACCACAATATAAACACAGGCAGTAAAGTCTCCCCGCGGTTATATATTTATTAATTATAATTAAAAATAATTTCTTCATACAAATTTATATTAATATGATTCATTATCTAATAAATATTTTATTTTCATTTGAATTATTATTTTACTAAGCTTTCGTCTGCAGATCGGCAGACAATAGACAGGCCCCTACGAGTCGACATTTTCACGGTGTCCGTACGTTACCATATAAGATCGTGCTGTAGTCATGAGCTGCAGTTTCGCAATATTTACACATGTGCACAGGTAGCCCAGGAGACATTGAATCCGCGTTGGTGTGTATTTTAACCCACAAGTTTGGACTGGGTGATAATAACTTCACCTCGGACGGTAACGTATGGACATGAAATTTTGAATTTTGGGTACTCCTTTACACATCAGCCGAAAGGATGAATTGTTTTGCACGCACGTCTTTTTGTACCTTGAACAGTGTACAACAAGACACACGATTAGTTTTAGCGATAAACGCAGGAAATAACGGAATATCTTATCTAAAGAGATCCCTATTACTGGTTCATTGAAATCGTAGTACAAAGGGGACTTCATCATTGATTTCCGACCCTGTATACGAGTGGACTGATTCTGCCAGACTCATTTTTTGTTGGTATGGAGCATATACAACATAGTGGACCACTTCTCATGTGTGTCTATATATTTTGAAAAACATATCCCCATGTCCTAGTCCGCGCGAAAATGGCCAGTTACAGGATTTGTAGTGTAATACTTCAGGACACTTGGGGTACATTTTCCCGGTATCCCCTCGAGTCCATCTTTGACAATTGAAGGCTCGGATGCAATAAGGGAACTAGTGCTCGAAAATGGGAAGAATTATTGTCCAAACGCTAAGAATTATTGGAAAATTAAATGTTGTTAAACTGTATTTTAAAAAAATATAGTGTTGTAAAGCTCGTCACGACACACATTTTTTCTAGTTACAGTTTGTTTTATCGAATCATTACTATTCGAGCTAAAAATTATAAACAAAAAATTTTTCATCATCCAAAATCATTATTTCCTTAAACATAAATTGCGATAACTTGAGTAAATATTAAGGGATTGTTATGAGATTTGAAACATAACTTCAGAAAAATCTAGCGAAGCCGTAAAATGTATGCATAAAACCCTTATGTTAGAAAATGTAATAATATTTCACTAACAAAAAATACTGGACATAACCCATGGTTTTCAACGTCCGCCGTTAAAAAGTATCGAGGCAATTTTGAAGTACATATAACTTGCAAAGTTTTTTCTTAATATACAAGGAAGATTTTCTCCAATTTTCACACTGATTAATAAATAATTGCAGAAGATATGATGATATATATAAATCTCGCGCGCCACCAACAGTCAACAGCAGCCAGGGTGTAAGAAGGAAAGGTGGTCCGACTCCATCCCCAGTCTTGTGATCTAAAGTGTTTAGTTCGGCTACAGACCACTACGTTCGCTAGCGAGGTCGTGTACCCATCGGTGAGAGTTGTTACTATATGTGTGTAGAGCAAATCGGAACTTCTATAAGGGCCGAATTGTTCTACCTTTCGATAAATTACCTGATACCTTATCTGATAGTTAACCATTGCTAAATCATATGTTTAAGGTAAATGTCCTAGTACTTAAACAATCACTGGAATTTTTTTTTTATATTAAACTTCTTTACTGATACTTAGAATATTCAAAATTTTAAATGATATCTTTAACTGTACTACTATCATAAAATTTTAATAAATGTTTATATATGATGAAATACATATTCTACGATAAACAAGATACGTCTACCACGCAGATATCACATTAAATTTTGTTTTGTTTAATATTGGGCGCATGCACATGATAAAGACACATTTTTAAATTTATAAAATTTATTATATGAATAAAAATATTTATTAATTACAATATAATTTTGCCTGCTTTCGCTTCTCTTTGCATATATTTATTTCATTTCGATTTTTTATTTTGGCAAATTGTCGCATTCGCACAGTAATATAGTAATGTACGCAATAAGTGATGACATCCTCCTTATGCTCTTCACATGTTTTTGGAAGTATGATTCAATTTGATTGAATATTGTGACTAAATGTAAATTTGGGTGTACCCTCTAAAATCATAAAAGTTGTTTACTACAAATATAAGAAATTAATGATATTGACAGTCTCCTCGAAAAGTAAGGCAACCATATGCGAATAAACATATCTCATGAACAGACTACTACGGATGTTTATGCAAATTCACATTTTCATACACAAATTAAAAAAAAATCTTTCTGCATATCATGCGTATTTTGTACTTTTTTGTATATCCAAAATTCCTAAAAAGGCATAAACATCCGCAGTCTACTCGTGAATATGGCTGTAAAGTGTACAAGTGTATTGAGTGAATGTATCAGTAAAGCCAAGCACCAATGAACTGTCGTTTTCACATAAATGCAATAGAATAAAAAATCATATTGTAAATTTCAACAGCTGTCGGTATGTAAAACTCTATTTCTAAACCGGTCACTTACTAATAAATACACCCTTATTAATCTACAATATTATCACTATCTTTGTACCTCTAGACAATCCTGATTCATTTTATTGGTTAATATGTATTTAAAATTACAATGATTTAATAATTCATTGCATAAATGTAACGCAGAATGCAAGGATACTCTTAATCCCTGCGCTGTTGAAGAAAATAAAAATTCTTCCTTGTTAGTTGTTACCCTTTCCTAACCATCCAACCACTTTATTCCTTCATTTATTACCTGAAAAAAGAAAAATCGCAGCATTATAAAGGATATTATAAATGTTGGATACATTTATAGGAAGGCAAGTCACGGATAGAGCGTGGTCAGGTTGGCTCTCAATAACTGACGAGAATAAGATTAATGTGTCTTTATTCTTCGAATGATCTCGCACGGGACGGTTCTACCACCTAACGTCTTACGTCGGTCGCCAACAGAGAACTACTTCCCCAAAACCGTTGAACCTCTCCTCCACGGCCACATGATTCACCATCGTTCCGTCGCCAATACGCCATCGGCTGCGACGGTCGCTTGTTTATGGCACGGCCTGTAACCGTACCCCTAAAACTAACAGTCCTTTGAAACTCTCGGGCGACAATCGGCCGACTACCTGGCTAATCTCTCTCTCCGTTGACACTATCGTCATCAAAATGCCTACACATTAGTAACTATCGACATTTAATAACAAATATAAAATTTGAAATGTAATTAAAAACCATGCTGATAAAATTGACATATTTTATTTTTTTAAAGTAAAAATAAAAACAAGTTAGTTTAATTACAGATAAATACTATGTGGAAAATTGTATTCTTACTTCTAAATCTTTGCTGCCAAGCCAAATAGCCTCTGATGGATATGATCTATTTAAGGCATCGAACAATCGATTAATGTGCTGTGTGAATAGTTTGGTTGCTTCGTATCCCACAAAAGATTGTGTGTATGGCTGCTCACGTTTCTCGACTTGAGCATAATATTCCAATCCATCGGCCACCGAATTGCTGAAGATCTAAAAGTAAAAAAAAAGAAATTAATAGAAAGATATCATTAATATTACACAAATCATACAGTTTTTAATATGTTTTCAATAGAAAACAAATAAACTTGAAATGTGTTTCAAATGAATAGGAAAAAGAATAACATTTGTGAATTACTTGCGATAGTAAAAAAGCAACATACTTGAGTGACCAAAGACACACGCATTTTCATTGTCTGTGTAGGATAAATGTGACAACTTGTTAATCTAGTGCATACTCTTAAATTACTTTCGCAATCCCTATCGAATAAATGTTCATAGTACAACCATTGCACTGTGCCGTAATGTGTCTGTATAAAATTGTAAGAAGCCATGCAAAATTTAATACTTAGTATATTATGTTCTAATTTATTAAATACTAGTAAATGATCATATGAAATTAACCTTAAGATATTTCTTTTGTTGCAATCTATTTCGGATGCATTTGATTAAATGTGGCACGTCGGAAAATACGTATATTTGACGTTTTTCGTCAAAAGGATTTTCAAAAGAAAATTTACATTTTCCAAATTCCCCACAAATACCAAACTTTTTCCATAAATATCTATTTGTGGATGCCCCGTCAGAAACAATCCCCCGCACTCTACCTCCACACTTTTCTACTTCTAATATGGCTTGCAGTAATAAAGAAGCCAGAATAGTAGATGGCGTGCTACCTTTGGAGTCAAACATTGCTACCGATTGGTGGAAATTGTAGCTTAAAGAGGAATACATGAAAACTAGTGCGTGATCTGCTTGATCGTTCATATTGCTAGTTTTCATACTACTATCTCCAAAATCTGTCAAACCAGCAAAAGTCATAGTTTTGACATCGAGTTCGATGCTTTTACGAACTAGTATCTCGTCAAATGACAGGATACCTTCTTTGGCCATTTCTGGATAAGCCTGCAGCTTTTTCCCCAATAGTACGAAAAATTTTTCGTCAAAACCACAACCAACATTTGATGCATGTAAACATTGTGGATTTTGTGGGCAAAGGCAGCACCCCATTATTACCCAACATATTATATGTTGCTGAGCTTCTTATATACAACAGGAGACAAAGCAATAACCACTCATGACTATAACGCCGACCTTCTGCATCTGATGCTTTTCCAACAGCCAAGCATTCTCTAAGCAATGCAATCTATAAAGTAACATGCAAAAAGTAAAATAAAAAGAACACAAGAACCAAGAAGAAATATGATATATTAAATTTTACCCGATTTTCTGGAAGCTTTGAGGATAAATTTCTAATTTCTATGTCTATAGTGTTTTGCTTTACTTCAAGGAGGCGTTCATGCACTTTGGCCAGCTCTTCTGTTAAATCACTGCATTTTTTTCTCTTGCCTGTTTAACTGTTGTTGCATTATCCTCTTCTTGGCCGAAAGTATTTTCACTTTATTTTTCGTCCTTGGTGACAATGGTATTCGAACTCTTCTTGTTTTGTTCTGTCTCCTCTGATTGTCCTCATTTCTTGGTAAAGTACTATGCAAAGTTAAACAGTACTTGCATACAGTTCCTGCTTGTACAATAATAGGGTATTTATGATGTCTCCACCTCGTCTGACCTTTCGCTGCACACTCTGGCCGACTATTTTTAAAATATTTTATGGATGGTCCCCCCCCCCCCCCCCCACAAACTTGTATTTTGTCGATTTCTGTGAGTAAATTTTCTAATTCCTCAATACATTCTACGTTTTTTCTCACATTTTCAATCTGAATGTATTTTCCCAGGAAGCAGAATTGTATTTCCAGATGACTATTAAAAATTATCTAAAAATTCAATTTCAAGTAGGATCTTTTTAATTAGATACATGTATATATTAAACTAATTACTAATTAAGAACTTAATTAAAGTTATAAATATTATTATTATTATTATTCTGATTATGCTGGAATACCTGTTTTGTATATATCGGTAAGATATTTTCATTTTCAACTGGATCTGCCTCCAATTGAATTTGCGAAAAAATAACCAATTCTTTGCTTGAAGATGAATGGAGTCCCTATTCACACCTGGGTAGCTTAATCGTAGCTTCTTGTGTTGCAATTTTATGATACAAATTATTTGCAATGGAACGTACACCCATAATTCCTTCAAACTTAATATTGTTTAATTGCAGTAAATTACTTTTGTTATCAACTTCTTCAGTGTGCATATTTTGAATGCTTTCTTCTTCAGTAGCATGTAGTTCTTCATTCTTTATTGTGTTTTCTACAGATGAATGAAGCTTCATTATTTTCCTAGCAGGTTCACAGACGTTCATTGCCAATGGATTGTGATAGAAAGGCACAGCTTCTCGTACCAACTTTTTGGTCTTGAACTGGTACTAAAATGTTATAAAAATTGAAAACATAAGCACACATTTTAAATATTTGTATGAGTCCAATGACATCTAAAATGTTAATAATGCACAAATACTTACATTATACAAAATATTGCCAGCAGCATCCTTCACAGTGTCCGAAGTTTTTATGTATTGTTGATCAAAATGTTTCTCATAAACAAATGATTTGTCGGTTATTCGGCAGCCTAAAAGCTTTGACCATTGTTCTAATTGTTCAAAAGTCTTTGGACCTTTAAAAAACGAAGCTTTCTGAGGTCCTGTTTGTTTGCTGGAGCAATTAGTGTCACTACACTGTCTCCCCATTTTTTTATACAATAAGCACACAACCACGATGTAAGAAACCGACACGAAATATTAATATGCACTGAAACGCGCTGAAATTACACGGATTCTTCTCCGTACGACGCTACGAGCACAATAGAAATGGCGGGAGGCCTTCATGGCGTCGGCGTCCCCACGCTGCCTACAGTATGTACATGTATATATACGTGAGTCTATGCACACAGTAACACCTCTCCCCGACGGATACGCGGTCTCACTAGCGAACATAGCGGGCTTTGGCGGAACTATACACTTTAGATCACAAGAATTCAGTAGTGGGGGTAGCGGAGTTGGACCACCTTATCTTCTTACACCGTGGCAGCAGCGTATAATGCGCTACTTAGCAGTTTTAGCACTCGCGTTGATTGTTCGTGCCGCGCGGAATTTATATATATCGCTATATCTTCTACAATTAATTATTAATCAGTTTGAAAATTGGTGAAAATCTTCCTTGCATATTAAGGATAAACTTTGTCGGTGCAAGTTATATGTACCTAAAAGATGCCTCGATACTTTTTAATGACGAACGTTGAAAAACATGGGTTATGTCCAATATTTCTTTTTAATTAAATATTATTACATTTTTTATCATAAGGGTTTTGTGCATACATTTTACGGCTTCGCTAGAGTTTTCTGAAGTTATGTTTTAAGTCTCATCACGATCCCTTAATATTTACTCAAGTTATTGCAATTTATGTTTAAAGAAATAATGATTTTGGACGATGAAAAATTCTTTGTTTATAATTTTTAGCTTGAATAGTAATGATTCGATAAAACAAACTGTAAATAGAAAAATGTGTGTCGTGACGAGTTTTACCACACTATATTTTTTAAAATACAGTTTAACAATATTTAATTGTCCAATATTTTTTAGCGTTTGGACAATAATTTTTCCCATTTTCGAGCGCTAGTCCCCTTATTGCAATTTATTCAATTTACACATATGTTTTCAATCTTATGCATTAGGAACTACAGGTAAGGTAACCCCTAGTCTAGTATAAAGGGAATATTCCGATCCATAAAAATGCCGTGTTAAATCACGTTATGCGAGACTCACAATCAGATATAATAGGAAAAACGGGGTTAGGTTCCAATTCCAGAGAATAAAGAAAAGAAGCGGAGGGGATAAAAAAAGTCCAAAGAGAGTTTTAACGGACAGGAGAGGGTGCAATACGTAGGGTAAATAGTTAGTACAGGGAGATGGTGGATAAGTTTATTATTATTACTTTTTTTTATTATTAATCGTCTTTGTAAACTAAGTGAAACATATGTATATATACATATATTAATATTGTATCGTGGAATATACAAAAATTAATTGTACATATGAACTGAGATATAAACTAAAATATAAACTAAAATATAAACCAAAAATAAATTATAATATGTAATCTAAACATAAAATAGATAATTTAATTTTATAAAAGGAAACAATATAATTATTTAAGTAGTTGTTTGTTTATTAATTTTGATAATTTAAATTGGCTTTTAATATCACCCTTTTCTCAAACATAGAGTCTGATAACCTATTGACTTTAGGAGTATTAGTTATAGTTGCAAATGAAAAAAGTCTTTCCACTGGCGCCGAGGAAGGTAGAGGCGTGTTATATTTTATGAAAATACTTTTTATTTGTGGGTATCTTTCAAGTAATTCTATATCTCGACTTTCCTCGGTAAAATACTGGGTAATCAAAAGATCGGCTTTGAATCTTGGATGATTGTGTTCGAAAACATTATCGGAACCTGACTCGAAATTATAAAAGTCATCTTCCTTCGACTTGCTATGGGCGTTTCTTGTATTAGTAATTGGTTGCTGTATAAATTCTTTTGCTACAGCTGTGATAAATAAATTTTTAAATATTTCATGATTTTTTGGATCTACACACGCAAACCATTTGGTTTTGAATCTAGGGTATGACAACGCAGCTATTACTGCATTATCCGCCTGAGGGCTTGAAACATTGAAAAAATTAATAAAACGTGTTTCAACACTTTCCAAGAAAAGTTCGCAAAGCTGTTTACAGAATACAAAGTTCTTTTCATTCAATTTTTGTAAATTTTTCCTAAGGGCTAATAAAGTCGGTAACAAAATACCATAATATGTGTTATTTTCACCTTGAAGAATATCTAATGCGTCTGCTACAGGTTTCGCACACGACGGATATTCCTGAATGTAATTAAATTCTTGGTCTTGAAAATTATTTTTTAAGCCCAAACCTTTGTGGAGTGTAGCAGATTTGCCCTTAATGCTTAAAATTTGTGTTAAGGAATCATATAAACTATTCCAGCGAGTATCACCAGGTTTACTGAGTGCATGTCCGAGAATGTCCTGAATTATTTCAGCAGACTTGGGTTGACTTCCTTTTTCCACAAACTGTTGCATTTCTTCAAAACCTGACTGTGCATACTCGAGAGTGGTGAATCGTTTGCTGCCAATACCTTATTGGCGTCAACAGTTGCAATTAAACTGAGTGTATGCGAACAGCATCGCAAATAACGGTAACTTTTTTTCTGGAGAATTCGGAATAATATATTCTTCGTCACTGCCCTAGTAGCATTTCTGGTTGGCCAACGGTAGCCAACAGTTGGGAATTAGTTGGGATATAGTTAGTGTTTTTGCCTACAAATTCCCAACATAGAGCCTACGGCAAAAAAATTACGACAATGTACCAACGAATATTCAATGTTGGGCCTACAATTATTATGGTTGGTTAATTAACAAAAAATTTTCAACGATGATTAAATGACATCTTATAAACGTCAGAAAATTTTATTATATTCCCTGTTATTATATTCCAAGTTGTGATTTTTCTTTTCTTATTTATAAATACGTAATGTATTTATGTATGTGAATACATAAATAATTGAGACGAATGTGAAATTTTAAGGAATGAGTCTAAAGGTCGAATGATGATATTTTGTAGAATATTTCGCGTCACTGCACAGTTTTTATAAACTACTAATACTAGTTACGTACCTAGAAATTAGAAGTGTTTTCAAGGAAATGTGTTGGGTAAGTGTGAACAGCGGTTGCTTCGTAAGCGGGAAGTTTGGGTTCGATCCTCCTCACCCGCGATTTTTTTTTCTTAAACCAGGCCTGAAAAAGACGTGTTTACAACTTCTTTTGAAGATCTTTAAGACACCTTCTGGAGGTCTTTAAGACGTCTGTTGCAAAGAATATAAATAATTGGGCAACAGTAGGAAAGCCTACTTTGGCCATCTGTTGTTGGCCCAACCTGAAAAAAAAGTGCCAAATCTAACTGTTGGCCAACGAATATTATGTGCGTGGCCCAACTGTATGCCAACAACAAATGCTACTAGGGTGTCTGTACTAACAATATCTTGCTCTATAGTTTCATGATCCGAACTAGCAGCATCACTATCGTACAAACCAAAGCCGTCTTCTTGTTCAATACAGTCAGGATGGACGCCAAATATCCTAAACGCTTTAACGAAATTGCTCCCATTATCGGTTGTAGTAGCAACTATTTCGCAGGTATCTGCAATATACTCGGCATGTATTTTCTGTAATAATTCGGTTATACGTTGATTGTCGTGCACCCCCATAAATCTGCGACATGCCAATGCTCTAGATTTTCTTTTGAAAGTTACAAAATCAATCCAATGAACTGTAATTCCTATAAAACTTCGCCTGCGGCCGGACCAAATGTCTACTGTTGTGGATACGTATTTTACCTCTTCTACGTCTCGTTTTATTTCTTGCGCTTGAGTCGTATAACAATCGCATATAAGACGTCCTAGGTTTCTACGACTCATCATTTGCAATCCATGCGATTTAATATTTAACTTTTCAAATATTTTAATAAAATAGGGATTTTCGATACATCGTAAGGGTATCATAGAATGCGCGAAATATTGTGCCAAATCATTGTCAAAACTTTGTTGACTGTATGAACATGATGCTGACTTACGACATAATTGCTTTGATGTAGATGGCCTTGTTTTCTTATTTTTGATGTAAGTGCTAAACTCTTCAACTACGGCACTACCGTGTTTTCTTTTTAAATGCATTACAAAATTCGACGTGCAGTTCCTAAATCCTTTGACCTCAACGTAGTTTGGCGAACATTTTGTACATACCGCAACAATCCTTTGGCCGGCTGATTTTTCCGGGACTTTTTGAAAAAAGGGTCCATCCAGGAAAGTCGTATTCATTTCGTCTATATTGTTGAATTCACTTTCACCTCTTGTGGATGTAGTCTCATTTAAATTACTTTCTTCTGACGTTGAATCCATGATGGATCAATTATGCCACACAAAACTAACGTCGTTAAAACACTACGAAATATATTGAGCCAAAAATGCAATGTATGTACTAGCTTAAACCATCTGACTCGCTCTGGCACGCGGACACAAATGGTCCTGCGACCTCGCGCGAGTCCACCGCGTGCCTCGCCACGTTTTCAACTGTTTTTTGAACATCCAATCGGAATGGTTCTGTTGGGCTCGCGAGTAGAAATTTGAGCACGAACGCGAACGAGGAAGGCCGAGGCAAAATGAGCATCATCGGCGAAGTGTATAGGGTTCGCGTATAGACTTGAAAAATTTAGATTTTTCGTCCTGTGCACCCCGTACGAGGCAAGCCGAGGCAAGCTGAGGCTTGTACAAATTTGCCAGATGGCACGGCTGTGCAGAAAGTAGAATCATTTTTAGATATTTTATCTTTGACCGCATTTAAAAGAACAGGGGAATTTTCTTCCGATATTCTTATAAAATTTCTGAAAATGTCGTTTCCTTTTTTAATCAACATGCCATTGAATGAAAAGGTGTTGTTCACGTTACTTAATTGTTTCCTGTTTAAATACAAATGTGATGTTTTCTTATTCTTCTTCGACAAACTGTATAAAATAATGAAAGTTGTACAAACCTCAGCTTGCTTCGGCTTGCCTCGTGGAGAGCGCACAGGATGAAAAATCTCGATTTTTTTCAGCGCGGGGCATTCGGATCTGCCTCATTCGCGTTAATGCTCAAGTCTATACTTACTCTAGCAAGTGAAAAAATGCCCATGTAAAGACACACTAAGATCGTCTCTTGTTTGATTGTTACGCGATTGAAGCGTTATGAATACAACGATAGTTAAAATAGATAAAATACGTCTATATAACCCCAACGGCAGATATTTGGTCCGGCCGCAGGTGAAGTTTCTTAGGAAATAACAGTTCATTGGATTGATTTTGTAAATTTCAAAAGATAATCTAGGGCATTGGCATGTCACAGATTTATGGGGGTACACGACAATCAACGTATAACCGAATTATTGCAGAAAGTACATGCCGAGTATATTGCAAACACGACATCACTCGGACTATACTCATTTAAACACAACTGGAATCATTTATGAATTCTATAAATCAAACGTACGTTACGTACACTTTAAAATATTTCAAATGTAGTAGTGTCTCGACTCGCTTCTATGGAGAAAATTTTGACAATTAATTGCTAACGTTCTCATGAAGCTTAAATAAAAAACATACAAATATTAATTGTTGTTCGTGGATGGCTCTTCTCGATCGATCGTTTTCTCGCTCTCACAATAATCAGCTGTCGGTCCGCCGGCTGATCGCTCGCGCGGAGTAGCCAAGAAAAAAGTAATGGGGGTCACTTGCATAGCTACGATCGGGGCGACGAACGTAACAATGTATTAAAATCTAATCTTCTGGTTATAGCAAATGTTGGAAATGACCGCCTTCTTGCCCTATGCACGTCTCTAGTCATCGGTTAAATGATCCTCGTATTCTTCGGAATAAATCCGGTTCATCAGAAATTTCGGCGCATTCATCAAAGATGTGTTGGCGGAGAATATCCGTACCGAAAAAGTCAAAGGATTCAAGACCGGGAATCACACCTTGCGTTTTTCATTACCGTTCGTAATTCAGTAATGAAATCTTTCCATAATTAATTATTCAAGTACGAAAACTTCACACAGAACATAAAAACACAAACACAGATACAAAAACACTGTTCATTGGCATTGAACCGGATGGATAAAGTGGAAGACAATATGGTGTAAGCAAACAAGAGTGTACATAGGCGTTAATAAAAGCAGATGTGAATCTTCAAAATATCAGATATAACCAGACAATAGTTTCACTCCCGGTTTTTGCGCGTTGAATAATTGTGGAAAGATTGCATTACTAAATTATGAACGGTAATGAAAAATGCAAGGTGTGATTCCCGGTCTTGAATCCTTTGACTTTTTCGGTACGTGTTCAATTGCCATTTATTACAATTTATTCCGTAAATATCGTTTCAATAGTAATAAATGTTCATAGTAACAGTAATAGTAATAGTAATTGTCCTGCACAATTACAAATGCAATTACAATTACGATGTAATTGTCCCGCACAATTAGAATTACAATTGCAATGTAATTGTCCTGCACAATTACAATTACAATTACTATGTAATTGTCCTGCACAATTACAATTACAATTACTATGTAATTATCTTGCACAATTACAATTACTATGTAATTATCCTGCACAATTACAATTACAATTACTATGTAATTATCCTGCACAATTACATCGTAATTGTAATTGTGGTCAACTAAATTAACGATTACAGGAAGTAATCTGTAATTGAATTACACAATTACATTTTAATCGTAATTTGTAATTTGTAATTAGATTACATTTTGCCCAACTCTGCGTTACACTTACGTTAAAGGTTCTATTGTTAATGTAACTCCATATAATTTTTATGATGTGGAGTGGAAAGTTTTAGTATAAGACCTTGATGCCATACAATGTCGAATGCCTTGTTGAGATCAAGGAAGGAGGCGACAGTAGTTCTGCTTTTGTTAATTTCAAGGGTGGCATATTCGGTAATCCTGAGTATTTGCACAATGGTGGAGTGATTTTGCTGGAAGCTGAACTTTTCGTTGATAATGATGTTTTCAACAATGTGTTTGTGCATAGTGTTTAGGATTACTTTTTCGAGTAGTTTCCCTAGGGGACTTAGGAGGCTTATAGGTCTGTAGCTCGAGGGTAGTGTAGAACTTTTGTTAGGCTTCCTGATAGGGAGGATGGTGGCTTCCTTCCAGCAATCCGGGAAGTGGGGTAGTGTTCTAGCTTTCTTGAATAGATAGTGGATCTGAACTAATATCTTGATGGGTGCATTTTTTAGGTGGTCAGCAGTAATGTGGTCTTGGCCGGGAGCTTTCCCCTTGGGTAGTCTGGAGATTAGATCCCTTATGCTCCTAGGGGTAATAAATGAGCAATCCAGGTGAGATTCAGTTGAGATGATTGCGTCTATGTTGGCCAGAGCTTGACGATCAGATGGAGAGCGGGAGTCAGATGTTTGCTGATGCACTTTAGCGAATTGTTTCGCTAGGAGGTCGGTCTTCTCCATGTTAGTATAGGCGGTGGTTAGGTCAGAGGTTAGTGGTGGTATGGTTTCAGGTTTTGACTTGATGGCTTTGTAGATTTTCCAGATGCTGGCATCAGATAGATCGTCATTTAGAGATTGAAGTTTTCGTCCCCAACTTTCCTGTTTGAGCTCACTGATTTTTTCCTGAATTTGCCGGGTTAGAACATTTCGTAGAAATTTATGAGTTGAATTGCCTGATTTCTGAAATTTCCTACGGAATCTATTTCTGAGCTTAATGAGGTTGATGCGTTCTAGGTCTGGTTTAACTGTTCGCGAATAAGCTTTTGTTGTGGAGGTAGATTTGTGAAATCCCTGCGTTAGGGTTTAGTCTGGCTACTTCCTTGGTGATATCCTGTTCAGTGTGGATGCTGTGGTTGCCTTGGAATCGATTACATATCGTTCTATAGTTGTCGCAGTTGGTGTTGGTAATGGTGTAGTTGGTGAAAGGCGTATGCTGATTCGCAATTTCGCAGAGGACAGGGAGGTAGTTAGATGATAGCTCATTGATTGTAATGCATATGGTTTGGAGTGATAGTTTGGATAGGAAACAGTCTACGTTGGAGAGGTTAGCTCTGGGAGCCTGATGCGAGAAGGTATTGCTGTGATCAAAGTGATAGTTATTTTTATGTAGATGTTTATGGAGTATGTTGCCTAGTCTATTGTTGGAGCAGTTGTTCCAAAGGGTGTGCTTGGCGTTAAAGGCACCACCGATTATGAAAGGGGTGCGGTGTGATGTTAGATTGTCTAGATGTTCCTCGGTTATTTTGGTTTTTGGTGTAATGTATACTGCTCCAATTATGAGCGAGGGTTTGGTGTGAATATTAATGAATAAGGATTCTATTGGTCGTATATTCGGTTGCTTCATGTTTTTATATTTGAAATTTTTGTGGAGTATAATTGCTACCCCACCTTTTCTTTGCCCTAATCTATCCTGACGAATAATTTGATAATTCCTGAGGTGAATAGTGTCTATAGGCTGTAACCATTTTTCCGAAACTAGTAAAATGTCAATCTGATGGTCTTCAAGGAAGATTTGAAGTTCATGAAGTTTGGGTTTGAGGCTAGTGGCATTCCAGGTGGCAATTTTGTGGGGGAAACTAGTCATTGTAAGTAGCAAGAAGTTCCGCAATGATAATGGTCTGTTCCATGATTGATTTAGTATTTTGAAGTCTGAAGTTTAGTTGCCTGGCTAGATTAAAGATTTTTTTAAGATCGCAGATGGAGTTTAGCTGTTGGATTTCCGAGGTTGTAGCGGAGAAAAGGTTAGCTGGATTGCTATTTGGATTTGCATGCTTGTCGGAGGGAAGTGGGTTAGGTGAGGATTCGTTCTGTGGAGAATGTTGTGTTGCATGGACAGTTGAGAATTGGTTGTCTAAGCTCTGAGTATAGGTATTGCATGCTTGAACAGAATTGAATGCTTCGTAGTGTGGAGAGTGTCGAGGAAGGCTGGGGAAGCTGGAGAGACTTTACGGGTTAATGGGGGGGGGGGGGGGAGTACTGACTGCGTTACAGGTGTGCGATCTACTGTCCTGTCTATTTTGGCTAAATATTTTAGAAGAGAGAGGCAGCCACTGAAATTGGTCGGATTGTCCCCTTTGCAGTTGTAGCATGTGGTAGGTGTATCTAGAGTTTTAAGATAGTCTTTACTCGGGTGACTGGCTGAGCATTTGAGGCAGTTAGGTGACTTATTGCAGTTTTAAGCTAGATGTCCGTAGGCTTGGCATCGGTAGCATTGAATATGATTTTGAGAATTGTACTTTTTCCAGTAAATGCCAGAATCGAATTTGTGCCCTATTTTGCGCACTTCTTGTATGTTTGTGCCAGGTGGAAATGAAATTTTATAGACTGGATGGAGAGTTGGTTTTCTTTTCGGAAACAGTAACAGTTTATAGGGTTAAGGCCCTTGTTTTTTAGTTCCTCTAAGATTTCAGATGGAGTAGTATCTTCAAGTCCTTTAAGGACCACAGTTAGAGACTTATGCTCGGGGGGGGGGGGGGCGTGTGGTATTCAAGGTTCCCTTTTCTGGCCATATCAATGAAGCTATTATAGCTAGTCATGTCATAGAATTGAAGTTTAGTTTGATAGCCTAGACATTTGAGTTCGAATTTATCACCAATTGATGCTTGAACAGAGTCAGAGAATTCCTTGAGTGTAGATAAGCGGGGGGTATGGAGGTAAATAGGAGGAGGTTTAGTGGATTTGGTTTGTGGGGGCGTTGATTGCGAAGCAGTGCTCGGGGAAGCAAGGTTATTGCGAGAACTAGAGTGTGTAGCTTCGGTGCGGACAGGTGACTTGTCAGCAGGTTTAGACGCGAAGCAATTCATTAATGCCGTGAATTTGTTGTTTACTGGAGCGTTCGGCTTAGCAGACAGTCCCTTGGTTTCTGATTTCTGTGTTACGGGTCTCAACATGGCTGAGTTAGATCTGGCGTCCTTGTTACATAACGTAAGCAATCGTCTTCTGTTTTTCATATTGATTGAGTAAGGTGATTGCTTCCGGATCTGGTGACGCGGAGTTTTGGCTTTAGATGAAGTTGGATATTCCGCAGCCACCGTGATGCTTTTCCACGATGAATTTCCACGAATCGGTCGCGGTCGCGCACGCGTACGGAGATTGCGCGGCGGCGACGCGTGCCCAAAGTACCTTAAGCATTGAATAGGTGGCGCTAATACGAAATGCGCGCGACGCCATTTTGAAATTTTGAAAATCCACCCCCTCCCCTGTGACGTGAGCCCCCTCGCCCACGAACTTGACCCGCGCGCGCGGCGCCATTTTGAAAATTTTGAAAATCCCCCTCCCCTGTGACGTCACCCGCGAGCCCGGGGTAGACGCCATTTTGAAAATTTTGAAATCCCCCTTCCCCTGTGACGTCATCCTCCTCACCTACGAACTTGGCACCCCCTCCCCGCCTCACCCCCTCGCCCATCTCGCGAAAGAGCGCGGTACCCCCGTCCCCCGCCTCGCCTCACCCCCTCGCCCACACTTGGTCCAGAATCGGCATAGCCTACGTACTGTCGACTATTCCTCGATCAGTAGCTACCTAGGCTCTATCAACTGGGACCTTATTTTTCACGATACTGAGGTTGATGCTGCGGTCGACATCCTGTACGCGCATCTTACATACGTCACTGAAACTTTTGTGCCCGGCTCAGTATACCGTGTCTCCTCTTTCCTGGCATGGTTTCCCAATAACCTTATTAAAATGATTAAACCGAAGAAGTCGGCTCACCGCAGGTTTAAGTGTAGCAACCTGTACTGTGATTTAGTTTTTACGAAGTTCCGCGCAGATTGTAAAGTGTCTGCCAAAAACTGTTGGTTTGCAAAATCGAGAACACTATAATTCATAAGATGAAGACCTTCTGGAAATTCATCAACTTTAACAAATCTCCTAACACCTTACCAATCGTTGAGTATTACTATGATGAGGATGTTGTTAATCCGTGTGATATAGCTAACAGCTTTGCAACACACTTCGATTCTATCTATACTAGTGATGGCACACAATCGTTGCCCCTAACAACCTCTCAACCTCGACGTTGGTTGCTTAGCTGTTAGTATTAGTGAGATATTTGATAAGCTTAACGCATTAAATGTCACCAAAATGTCACCCTGGCGATGACGCAAATCATGTGCTTTCATCATGTCAAGAATTCTCTGGATTTATCTTCAACCTCTCTCAAAACTGGCATGTTTCCTGCTAGGTGGAAATCGAGTACTATTACCCCAATCTTTAAGTTTGGAGGCAGATCGCATATCATTAACTACATGCCTATATCGATTTGGAATGTTATGCCAAAAATTCTTAACGATATCATTGTTGGCAAGCTGTCTTCGTTAACTAAGAACCTTATCATTAACGAACAACACGTTCTCGTCGTAAATCGCTCTACATTAACTAATCTCTCGCTTCTTCACCATTATTTGTCACAAGAGATCGAAAACGGCCATCAGATAGATGTCATGTACACTGACTTCCGTAAAGCCTTTGAAACGGTTAACCACTCGCTCATCCTAATTAAGTTAACCTCTTTTGAGATCTCTGGCGATATGCTCTCCTGGTTTGCTAGCTATCTCTCCGCCAGAACCCAAATTGTTGGCTATAAAAATGCATGCTCCAGACGTATTATAGTCTCATTCGGAGTACCTGAAGGCTCTGATCTCGGCCCTCTCTTATTCATCATATTTATTAATGATATTATACCAGTCTTTAAGCACAGTAAGTTTTTGTTATAAATAGTATGGCTAGGAGAGTTGTAAGCCATGGGGCAATGAGGGTAGTGCGGGGAGGGGGCAAGTGAGGGCGTGCGGGCGAGTGCGGTGGAGAAACTCTGGGCGCGGAGGGGGGGGGGGGAGATTGGCTGCGCGCACACGAGCCGCAGAGTGGGGGAAACCGTAATCGTGGAGGGGATCAGTCCTAACCGAGCCACCACAAAGACCTCTCCAGACCTGACTCACCGCCGCAAATTTTTTCAGAGGTAGAGTATCACCTTGGCCCATCCGTGATTCTTTTTTAGATCTGACCGAGGGAGGAGACGACCCCCAAAAATTGTTTTAGACGCGTTCCACCGCAAAAATATTTTTCCAAACCAATATGCGGCGAGAGCAGAATTTTTTTTACAAACCAATATGCAGCAAAATGGCATTTTTCCCCCAAACACAAAGAAATAATAATTTTGAATCAATGATCTAGCGAACCATTATGTAGTAAACATACATTCTAAAGAAGGCAGAATTTCAAAATGGTTTTCAATCTTAACATCGCAGCGCATCGTGCGTTAACGTGTGTAATTTGAGTCCTCTGGAGCAGCTGCGTGAGATGATACCATTTTCACGGTGCGAAAAACGCACGAGCGAAACATGATACATGCAGAAGCGTCAAATCTTAGAATTAGGTGGCGAGGAGAGAAGGATGATATCGGGAAGGGTCGGCTTTTTACGTGCAAACATTTATCAAACATCTATTAAACTACTCTGAATGCCTATGAAACCACTCTGAACATCTGTTGAAGATCTTGAGATGGTAACATTTTTTCAGGTGTAAAGATTTTGGGACTGAAATATTATACTTTGTCATATAAAGAAATACATCCAAATGAGAAGCAAATGACCGGCTTTGGCATCACCTCACAAGTTTTTGAAACTTATCAAGGCAAGCGAATATCAAATATATGTTGACGAAGAAAAGAAGCTTAGAAGAATGAAAAGAAAGAGGAAAGGAACAGTAGACAGAGTACGTGGAGAACAGAGGCATTCTGAGGAATTGCGGTGGACGCATCTGGCTACTGCTACTTTGCAACGCATGCAACTTTAGGCATGTTTTAAGTTATGAATTACATGCGAGGACCTGGAGATGCTGTGAGGCTGTTATAATCATTCAGCATCTAGTGGCAACACGCTGTGTGATCTACAGTGCGAAAAATTGTGAGACATTGTCAATAAAAAAGTACAACCGTTTAACATCAGGTGACAGCACGTTGTGCGACATACAGTGCGAAAAATAGTGAGGGAAACCGTCGATAAAAAATATGGGAATTTTCAGATTGTTACATATATTAATAGCGAGTCAGATTTTTTTTATATGCCGCATAATACAAAATGCCCGTGCTACGCACACTGGGAATGCGAGAAACTGAGCATGACGGCGAATATTACGTCCCTTGGGATAGGGTATTACCAGGTTTATACCCCACCGTAAATGCAAAATTACTGGAACTGGCGGGCATGCAAGGCAGAGGCCTGATACATACGGACAATAACGATGTCTGCCATCGGAAGATTTGTGCCCAGTATTATCGCAGCCTCCCGCAGTTGTATAGAGCATCCTATGAGGAGGGGTCCAACCACATATTTACACTTCGAACTCACTACACGTATTTCATATGTTGTCGAATATGTTTGACGCAGATATATACGCGCCATGCCGCAGAAAAGTGTAGTGCGTGTATACAGGAGTATTTTAATTTATCCCAAAATGTGTGGAACACCATAGGAAACGGGTGTGCCGTCAATGTTGTCACCCGCTGGTGACTACATTTTTTTACATAAATTTTTATTTTTAATTTGATGTTCTGTCTCCCTGTTTAGTTTCCTTCATTTTCCACATCCCTATCGAACGTCTATCACACCACTTTGAGCATGTATTGAACGTCTATCGTACCACTCTGAACGTGTATCGAACGCCTATCGAACCACTCTGAACGAGTATTGATCATCTATCGTACCACTTTGAACATTAATCGTACCACTCTAAACATGTATCGAACATCTATCAAACGCCTATTGTATCACTCTGAACATCTATCGTACCACACTGAACGTGTATTGAACGCGTATCGTACGGCTCTGAACGTGTATGGTACCACTTTGAACGCGTATCGAATGTGTATTGAACCACTTCTACATAATAATTGTAACCATCGTCTTAATCTAGCGTACATCACATGCAGGAGGTTGGATTGAGGAGGGCGAAGAGAAACATTTTTTATATGCATTAAAAATTGATTATATTTTATTTATGCATTTTCGTCTGACGTTTGGACCACCAGTTGAAAATTTTAAATACATTTTGTAAAGAACTATGTTTTGCGTGTCTACCACATCGCAGAGTATTAACTACATTTAGCTTATTTAGAGATTTCACATCTTCGTATTCAATGTCCAGTGCCTCAATGATCACGCCCATTCTCGTATTTTCGTCGAGGAAATTCTTAAGCCAGTTGCATTTCTGCAGCCCTTTAACGTATATGGATACAGCATCTTCTTCATTATCAATCGCACCGGCAACAGCTTTCGTTAGCCGTTTAGCCATACTGTACGGAACGTCTCCATCTTCCCACCTTAGGTCACGATGTTTTGCCACCAATCACCGGATGCTTGATTTGACGGATTTCGCAAGGAGATATTGTGGCATCAAACTCCGCAAAAGGTAGTGCGAGAGAATTGTTTCCTTTCGTAGGATAGCCACTTCGTTCACGACAAATTTTCCATCAACGATAAACCCATGTAGATCAACAAATGTTGGTGCGGACATTATCGGTACAATTTAGACATCCGCTCGCTTCCAAGACAGACAGGAGAATGCAGTCTTTCTCATAAAGCATTTCGATTTTCACGATGAATTTTTTTTTGTACGAATTTAGCACAGGAGAGGGTCGGCAAGTAGCGTGGCAATTTAATAGATTTTGCGCACCACGTTTTTCTGCGGATTGATTCAACCACCCTATCGTGCAGAATCAGACACTAGGCCGAAGTATTTGCAGGCACATTCTCTTTACATTCAACCACCCGATCGTGCAGAATCAGACAGTAGGCAGTAGTATTTGCAGGCACATTCTTTTTACATTCGAATTCTATACGCACCTCCACGGTGCTATTCTGGATCGACTCATCGAAGTTCATGTCATCGTATGGATAAAATTCTGAGTTGAGAAAAAGTTTTGCATTGGTCAATTTGCAGTCGTCGCACCCAATAACATCTTCGGTCATCATATTCTTTCGAGCAGTCTGTAGAACAAAGGCAATGTATCGCGGCTTCTCCAGCTGCACTGCTGCCTTCACGGCCCACGAATGCTTGGTTGTGCTCTGTAAGAGAGCATACTCATACAGATCCCACGAGTGAAAACAAATGCTCAGGTTTTTTCCACTTTTCAAAGCATGTAGCAACGATAGCTTATTAACATCGTTCAGTGTCACATGAGGCATCCGCCATTGCACTTTAAGTAATTCAATTTCTGGTTCCAACGTCGGTGATCCTATTAGAGAATTGTTATCGTTGCGCGATCGTATTAAAATCAATTCGTGACGCGCATTAATAACCATGCGTTTGTAGTCCTCGCAAAATCCCAACAAATATTTGAGTGGGATGCAAAAATTGCAATAATTTTTCAATATTAGCCCATCGCATTGTTTCAAGCCCCATCCGGCATTCTCCATATTTTTGTCTTCGCCAGATGTCAGTGATATATAGTTTTTAAGCGTGCTAGTTATTCCAACGTTTCTGTTGCGATCAATCTCCACGCCATTCAGCCCATATCGAATCTCATCAAATAAGAACGCCATGCAATTATTTCCCAACGTCACCGTTAATGCATCGTTTGGCTTATTTATCTTCAATATCCCCTCCACGTAGAGGAAGCTTCCACACGGCAATGTGTATAAATCCTGCTGCTGAATAGGTATTCTTATCTCATCGCTGTATCCAAACGCCATGTTGACATATGGGTTGTATGTGCGACTCTCGAGCTTGACGATGCGATCATCAAACGTCACCTTCCCTCCAATGCTTAGAATGTCAGCCATTTTTTTCCACTTAAATGTAGGCAGAACCAGAAGCATTTCGAATACTGAGCTGTTTTGCTTCGGCGCGGGCCTATAAATAGAACGCGTCGCCGCTTCGATGTATCAAAATCATTTTCCCGGTTCGCAGCGAGGATGCGATTCGTGCAGCAACCTGTAACGATACGTGTGACAAATTTTGATGATAAATCGCAAATGATGCCGTCGAAAACAAGGCGCAGACATGGTAGCATGCTACCAAACACTATACGCTGCCTCATTTGCGGCCCGTCAAATTGTGGAAAGACCAACGTGCTAGTGAGCTTGTTGGAAAGGCGCCCACTTCGAGAACGTGTACGTATATTCCAAGTCGTTGCAACGGGCGAAATATCAGTATTTGGAGAATTTATTTATTCCGACAGATGAAATTGGCTACTTTACGTTTTCGAATAACAGTGACGTCATCCCACCGAGCGAATCGCTTCCGAATTCCATTTTTATCTTCGATGACGTGGCATGCGACAAGCAAGATACGATAAGGGAATACTTTGCAATGGGACGCCACTCGAAAGTTGACGGCTTCTATCTCTGTCAGATGTATGCAAAGATTCCGAAACATCTTATATACGACAATGCGAATCTGCTAATTCTGTTTAAGCAGGATGGTACCAACTTGAAACATGTGTACAACGATCACGTAAACACTGATATGTCTTACGAGGATTTCTGCGCGTTGTGTCGTAATTGTTGGCAACGGGAGTATGGTTTCGCTGTAATAGACAAGGAAAGCGCGATGTCAAATGGACGTTATAGAAACGGATTTAACGAGTTTGCCGTACCGTGTGATGGTCAATTGTTGTCAACACGTCGGTGCGAAAGCAACGTCTGCGGTACAACGATGATTGATATCGATAGTCTGGAGATTAAGGATCGCGAGAGAATAGCGAAGGAAATTGCAAAAACCAGCGAAGCCATTCGCAAGAAACATTAGGCTTTGAAGACTGGCAAGATGGAGGAAGATATCGTGTTGGAGAGATACTTTAAACCTATTGTCGTACCCTTAAAACATATTGTGGAAAATACCGCAGCGGCAGAAGCTGGCATATCACTGCTGATGAGCACAGACGTTGAAGGGAATGAAACATTAATGCCTAGAGCGAAAATCGATCCGAAATGGAACACATCGCATAAGACAAAGAGGAAACCACGCACGTCATCGGAATATTCACCCGTAACCTCGACGCCAATTCAATCGAAGCGGAAACGGCAGAATGTCGCATCAAACGAGTCCCCGGTTACTCCCACACCAATAAATATATTACCCAGTGTACAAATGCTTACAACCAATGATGATGATGACGTTTTCGAAACTACTCCCAATGTGTCGTTTGTAACATTTATTAGACAGCAACTTCAAACATCCGAGGGACAAGCAACGTTTCGCAGCTATTTGGGGCCCCTGGGGCAAAAATATATGGACGCAATCATAAGTAGGGATAAGGAAACTGTTACAGACACTGTGCATGTTGTCTACTTTGGCAATAGTAGAATGATGCTTGGGGATAAGGCTTTTGACATGGACAAGGCTGATAATATAATCATAGATCGTGTTAAATACAGAGGAACACCCGGCCTCTACGAACTGATTTTCAAGAGATTTCCCGACGATGCTGTATACACCGATGCCGATAAACAAAAATACAAAAGTATACTGCTGGCGACGAACGCCCACAGACGTGGTCATGGTGCTCAAAATCCTATATTGGGCAACAAGGGATACAAGTACAAACATGTAATTGCACCGCTACTTCCCCGTGCGTCAACCAATAAAGCAGGGAAAGATCTAACGATGCCGCGAGTCATGGTGGTAAACGATAACAAGATCGATTACGTGCACTGGGGCGATCGCAACGAGCTGGTGGATCGATTGCGTTTGCTTGAAGCGTCGCGTCAGACATGTAACTACTTTCATGGCCCCGAACGTTTATCGATTATCGAGGAACTCCGCGAGGTAGGCCTCATTATAAATTAAACCGCACGCCGATGATGTATACTGTATGCATTTAGATGCCGATCAACAAATTTGGGGTATCACTCAAGAAGAGTGGGGCAGCTAGAATGGACTATTACAAATGGAGCGGTTTGCTTCGAAATTATATGCGAGATAACGCTCTTTGTGTGACCCGTGCCGACTTTAATGCAAAATTACGCAAGATACGACGCGTAGCGCAACCTAGAGCCATCAGCGACGCCGTCAATAAATTATACATGTAAAAGAGCATTAAACTTTAAACAGAGCAGCAGGAAAAATTACAGAGAAAGCTGATCGTGTTTCAGAGAGATGTGCTGACGTTGCAAAACAGCGTCCAAAAGTTATCGTAGGCATTGAATTCTATTCCGCAGCAGCGCTGCGAAGGAGAATCATGCGAGACGGTTGAACTTGTCCAGAATTTCCTTGGGTTGATGGGGAACACATAATGCATGTACACAAAATTTATCACATTATTCGTGTCAAAGACACTTCTGCGATCAAACATGCAGCCAATATCGAAATCCAAGAGTAAAGTAACACATGGTCACAAGAAGCGACAACTTGTTGAGGAATTGCATGCTCCAGCTCGAAGACATTTCCCGCGGAGGCGCGTCATAGTGCATGGATACGATGATCTGTGGCAAGCTGACGTTGTAGAAATGCACCCTTACTCGCGATTCAATCAAGGTCACCACTATATACTCACCGTCATCGATGTGTTGAGCAAGTATGCATAGGCGGTGCGGCTGAAAACTATAAGTGACGCTGAGGTGACTAAAGCGTTTGCAAAGATATTTGGAGATCGATATCCGAAAAATTTGCAAACCGATGAAGGGAAAGAATTTTTACAACGCCGATGTGCAGATACTCTTGACAAAACATGACATTAATCATTATTCGACGTATTCGGTGATGAAGGCCTCCGTCGTAGAACGTTTCAATCGAACTTTGAAGAACAATATGTGGAAACTGTTTACGCTCAATGGAACCTATAGACGGACCGATGCGCAACCGCGCCTTCTTGCAGAATATAACGCACGAGAACATAGAACCATCAGAATGCGTCCTTGCGATGTTACCTCTGCGATCGCCGACACGCTGCTAGCCACCGTATACAACAACATAAAGATAGCTCCTCCAGGGAGAATTAAGTTGGGCGAGTTTGTGCGCGTGAGCAAATTTAAAACCATCTTCGATAAAAGCTATAAACCGAATTCGACAACAGAGGTGTTCAAAATAGCCAAAGTACAGGCAATTAATCCCGCAACGTATCTGCTCCTCGATTCCTATGGAAAATCTATTGCCGGAGGATTCTATCAACACGAGGTGCACCGCGTCACCGATACTGATGTGTATCTAGTGGAAAAAGTGTTGCGTAGGAGGGCGCATAAGGTATATGTCAAGTGGCTGGGGTTTGATAAATCACACAATGCCTGGATAAATAAAAATAATGTATTGTAAAATAATAATTTTTACAAATTTGTACAATTTTGACAAATTTTTATTTTACATAATAATTTCAGTATTTATAATAATGTATTAATAAGTACAATTTCTATTCTACAACGGAATTTCATAACGGATTTTTGTAATGTCCCCAGGGCAGAGTGTCGGTCGAATCGGGTACGATATGCCGCTTGTCGTCGTATGGACTTAGAGCGATTTCGGATTCCGAAATGGTGTACACTTTGTGCAATTTAGACCGTATGCATGATTGCCTGCGAAAGTTATCGTCCTAGCTATTGGTCTTGACACCTTCCACCTTTTTCGTATCTTTTTTGCCGTCTACGCGGAGTGCATACATTTTCGCTCTAAGACCTACGAATTCGGTCATTATCGCACCGTTATTATCGTCCTCCATCAGCCCTGGAACCTTCTTGCTTAAGCGCGGCATATTATATGTATTATCGATAGGATAATCGCTTGTGTCGAATCTATCGATATTGTGTTTCATGGACTCGTAGATATCTTCGCATTGCATGTGATAAATTCTCTAAATGTCTATAAATTCAATAGCTATTAAATTTTCCGAAAAAACACTTCTGCTATGGAAATTCGGTTGCGCGATCATTGCCTTCGCGCCATATCGCCCATCCCAATGTGTTAAAAGTTTTACATCCACATGATTTCGTACATTTTCCATAGTTTTACCGAATACCGCGTTGTTCATCATTTTGTACAATTTTTTTTCAAAATCGTTTGTCGCACCTGTTTTAAACCGTGTCTTGAGTCGATGTAATCGCGAAGCCAGGGGGATTGAGCGAACTAAAACACGCGATGTATCTTTGTAATAAGAAGACCGTGACGCGTGCACTGTTGCAGGTTGCGATAATGGGTAACGTAACGCTGCTTATCGTATACCGTCGCGAGTAACTTGTCCTGTCTGCTGCCAGGTGGTTTGGCACGGGTCGGGCAGAACGGTAGATCGGCATGAGCGTCGTGCAGACGTTGCGGATATTCCAGATCTATCTCGAGAATGTATCCCGTGGACGAATTGACAGCGATTGAAGACACACTAAAGTCTGCAACATCTTCGATCCATTGAAATTTGGCGTATAGCAGGGGTTGACATATTGCCCATCCATACAAATTGTTCACATCAAAGTACATCAAGTACGATGATTGTTCCGATGCGTCGTAAGATGGCATGTACTTGTTATTGGCATGTGCATATCTTCCGGAACATTGACTTAAACCCCCACGTATACCGCGTCCGATAAACATGACCATATCGACGTCTGTGAGCAACTCAAATGTAATTTTGGTATGTTTTAGCATGGCATCCCACGTGAAACCAAGTAGAGTATAATAATGCGCGGAATCTAATCCATAACTTCTGATACAACTTTCGCGAAAATTTTCAGAAATATCTTCCAATAACAAGACATCACTTTTCAAATACAAGTCGCTGCATTCGCTCAAGGTTCTAATGCCGAAACGCTGCCAGACAGTCTCGGCGTGCGTGTGAATCGCTCTCGGATACAGTCTGTAGACGAACTGTAGAATGTTTCAAGCGGCGGTAATCATGGGTCCTGCAGCTTGTTCGCGCAATCAAGGTATTCATACGGAAAGAAACCCTTTCGCGTCAATAAATTGAAATCTTCAATGGATAATGTTTCAAACTTGGATCGTAAAATTATTGATTTATCTGCGCTAAGAAAAGATGCTAATTTATCGAGACTGGTTTTGAGAAATTTGTACGAATCGATGAATCGCAATTTAATATAATTTCGCGAGTTTGATTCAGCCGTATCTTCGACATTTTTTGTGAAAGAAATATAGTTTTTTTTTGTTATAGGCAATATGTCAACGCTGCCTTCGAAAGCGGTAGCTATTTTCTCGATAATAAAATGTGAATCGTAGCCGGATAAATGATGGAAAACTAGCATGCCCCGTGTCGGTTTCACCCAAATTATTAGCGTGACTGATTCATGTTTATTAAAATTAATATATTTTAACGAAATTAAGTGTTTTGAAAAAAAACTTAATTTCCTCATAATATTTCGGAAAAATAACATTCTTGATAAGATGACTTTCTGTCATTAGTGTTGCATACGTCGAGCTCGGGCGGATGATATTGACAAATTTGATGACACGCGGGACAGAGTAACATCTAAAGAGGGTACGGATAAATCTACAAAAGCAATTTGTATCCCGACGATCAATCTGACATATATATCCGCGGTAATCCAGTTCTCTCGCGTGAAAGCGCGCGAGAAGCTTCGCCACCTGGTGGTGACATCGCCGTGCTGCTACTGGCGAGATATCGCGCGGACCAAATATTCGCATATGCGTGCGAAGTAGACTGTCGTATACATGGGTCACGTGGTCTGCAAAGCAGCTGTACATATGAAATTTTTGCATATAAATTACATGTTAATAACGCGTTGTTGAGACATACTACATAGCCTATGTCCGTTCTTGTTGTTCAAGGATGCTGTAGTTAAGATTTCGTAATGATTGGTGTTAGTATATATGGTACATCCATATTGTACGGTAGTCAGTTAAATGTGTAGTGTATGCATAATATGAATGTATAGAGTGCGCGAGAGGCAGTGTGAGAGTACACCTCTCCCCCCAGTAGGTAGGTGAGAATAGGGAGACGTGGCTCGGGTAAACAAAATGAGTTTGTCTCATGTTAGCTATAACTGCGTAAACACATACGTGTATATAAGTGTACATAAAGAGTAATTATGGTCTTTTATAATCATCCCATGTGTATCTACAATCCTTTCAATTGGTTCAGTACTTTTTGAGATTTTTGTGTACATACAAACAAACGCTGCAGCTTTATTATAATAGTAAGACGGTAATAGTAAATGTGAGGCCTCTAAACCGTCCGGATAGATGGCAATGATCGTGAACTCGTACATCATCAACCTTGAATGGCTCTTCGGAAATGTGGTAATGTATTGCATTGCGAAATGCCGTCCACTGTTCGCTAGTTAAATCTAGTATTTGAGTGTTATTGGTCAGAACGATTTTAAGTGTGTCTGCCAAATTTTTTAGCTCATCGACGAACCATGAAACACAATCCGTGTCGCGGCAACATCAATACATCGATACCGATGTATCCTACGAGCAATGCATATAATATGCGATACTATGCACTTTGCGGTGCTGATATTTATGCAATTTTCGATCCGCCTCATCCTTATGGCTGTCATCTGTTTTCGCCAAGATGCACTCGAGATCTGTGTATACCGTGTAGGGGAGTCGTTCCATTCTGTTGTGACCGCCGAAGCTGAGGCATTTGTTATCTTCGCTGGGCAACAGGTTGGCGCAGTCATTCATATTCCCGCAGTCCACTGCATGCGCTTCCAGCTTCTCGGTAGACTTAAAATAGTACATGCATCTGAAAAACCAAATTTTTTATTTTAATCTTTTTTATCATGGGTATATTTCAATATTTCATAAGTTTATACGTACCGGTCGCAGATGAATTTTTTTTTCATGTCTTCTCAACTAGGCGCTCACCAGCCGGGACAAGTTCTTCTCTACAGCAGCTTGATGTGCCGATCCCTCTTTTGGCTGGTGAGGCGCAGCGGGAAGATTGTCGGCCCTTTCTTCGCCTCGAAGCTGTAGACGTTGATGGATATGTCGTTCTGCCGCTCAAATTTTCCAATTTGCTCCAGGGACATTGGAAATTCAATGTCCTGGAGATTTAGCACTAGTGTATAGTGTGGATATGAACTTGTGCGATCGGTGTCTCGTTAGGCGGGATGTAGAGCTGCGACAACTGCCCACACGAAGCACCCATTGTCCTCGGATCGCACGCTAATTGTTGCTTTCTTTAGCGACAACTCCCGCGATATCTTGAAATGACACTCCGGGCGCAGCGGATTATACTGATTCACATTGACTGTCAAATTGAGAATCCTCGTGGATGCCCATTCGCTGTCGCGTTCCTGGAACTCTTCCCGCGATGCCAGGGTGGGTTCGGCGACGTATCGGTGGTACCACTCGTGTAGATCGGATGTGTGGAAGAGTTCGCAGTTGCGGGTGTTAATGCTTTTACTAGCATGCTTGTCACCAGTCACAAATTCGTACATTAAACACAATATTCACTTTAAGATTTTGAAATTTCTTGAAAGCGCCTCGCACATGCTCCAATACAATGGTCTCAGCATCCTGGGAGAAGTGGCGCGGTTCTATATAATTCGAATTTAGCACGGCACCAATTAATACGCGGGTATTGAAAGCAGCGTCTATTTCACGCCACAAAAGTCCTGTGTTCGAATGTCCAGCACCTTCATGCATGAAACGTCTACGCAACGAATATTTCAGTTATTCGTGGCCCGCGATTCAATCAACCAATGATCACTCGACGGTGTTCTTCAAACGATTCGATCGATACACTCGTTACACCGTTCTTCCTACGCGAGGTATTCTTTCCGTGAAATCAATCGTGCAGATTAATAGTAAGGCTATGCCGATTCCAACCCAGATCCTCTGAGGGGAGCGCGGGGCGGGGGGGAGTGACGGCGCGCGGGGGAGCGCGGCGGAGAGAAACATGGGCGCGGGGCCTGCAGGGAGTGGAAGAGCGGTTGCGCGCACACGAGCCGCGGAGTGGGGGAAGCCGCAACCGTGGAGGGGATCAGTCCGGGCCGAGCAGCCGCGGAGACCTGACCCACCGTCGGAAATTTTTCAGAGGGAGAGGCCCACCCCCGAAAAGTCTTTTTTCAGACCTTGACCCACCCCGAAAATTTTTCAGACCTAACCCAGGGAGGGGACGGCCCCCGAAATTTTTTTTACAAACCAATATGCAGCAGAAATTTTCCCCCAACGCGGAGAAATAATAATTTTGAATCAGCGATCTACAGAACCATCATGTAGAAATATTATTTCAAGCAGATATGTAGCATGCATTCTGAAGCTAACAGTATTCTAAAGCGTTCCGATTTAACGTCGCAGCGTATCGCGCGATCTCGCGTAATTCGAATCCTCTGGAGCAGTCGCGCGGGATGACGTCATTTGATGGCGCGTAGAACGCTCGAACGAAATAGAATTATGCAACGTCAGCAAATCTTAAAATTATGTGGCGAGGGGGATGATGGGTGAATAAAATTGATAAATAATATAGGTTTAAAATGATAATATATTGTTACAAAAAAGAATAATGAAAATGAGTAATAATAATAATAATAATAATAATAATAATAATAATCATAAAAAGGAATAAAAAATATAAATTAAAAAAAATATATATAAAAAATATAAATTAAAAGAAAAAATATATAAAAAATAAACTATGAAATATAAAATATAAAAAAATAGAAAAAATTTCAAACAATTGGGAAGGGAAGGTGGCTAGGGGGGTGGTGATGGTGGCGACGGTGACGATGGCGATGATGGTGGTGATGGGGGTGCTGGTGGTGCTGGTGATGATGGGGGTACCGGCGGTAATGCAAATATCCTCACCATCGGATACGGTCGTATCCGATGGTGAGGAAATTGTCGCAGCCGCACCACCCCATACGTGGGCGACGGCGCCTAGAACACATACAAACATCGATATAATATTCGCACATCAAACGCACAAAGTGATGCAAAGTATTACGTACCTGTGGAGGCGGCGGCGGCGGCGGCGGCGGCGGTGATGGCTGTGCCGGCGGCGACGGCGGCGGCGACCAATGTGGTGGTGGTGAGAGGGGTGACGGTGGCGGTGACCCCCAATCGTCCGACCACACAGGCGATAGTGGTGGCGAGCCCTACAACATAATTAGCAATATAATATTTACACAAACGTCTGATGTTAATTTCACTCGATATCAATGGTTAAACGCGATAAATGTTAAAATATTTAAAAGTACATACCTCGGGGTCACACTCCGGCGCGATCCTGCGTAATCCCATTGTTACACGTAAAAAAAAAATGTCACAAAAAACTCCGACTGTCGTTGCTGAAGATTTGATGAGCAACTGGTCTCACTGCATCTCAAGCTCCCACATGTGGGCCCATTCCTAAAGTTGCATAGCTTTGCAAAGTAAGATGTCTTTGTTCTTCACCTTCTTCTTCACTGACCACCCTCTCCTTCTATGTACTCCACCTACATTTTCGCTGACCATCAGCACCTTCTATGCATCTTCTTCGAATTACTCACTGGCCATCCTCTCCTTTATCTTCTTCGCGTGTATCATTTGGCTGAATCGTTTCTCCTTCTTTCAACACATCATTCGACTAGACCATACCACATTGATCGTTTATTAGACGTCTATCATACCACTTCGATCACGTATTGAACATCTATCAAACGTGTATCATACCACTATCAACGTCAATCATACCACTTCGATCACATATTGAACATCTATCAAACGTGTATCGTACCACTTGCAACGCCTAACGTACCACTCTGAGCGTGAATCGAACGTGAATCGTACCACTCTGAACGTGTATTGAACATCTATCAAATGTGCATCGAACGGCTTTGAACGTGTGTCGAACGGGTATTGAACGGCTTTGAACGTGTGTCGAACGGGTATTGAACGGCTTTGATCGGGTATCGAACGTGCATCGAACGGCTTTGAACGTGAATCGAACGTGTATTGAACGGCTTTGAACGCGTATCGAATGGGTATTGGACGGCTTTGATCGTGAATCGAACGTGTATTGAACGGCTTTGAACGCGTATCGAATGGGTATTGGACGGCTTTGAACGTGTGTCGAATGGGTATTGGACGGCTTTGAACGTGTGTCGAACCGGTATTGAACGGCTTTGATCGGGTATCGAACGTGCATCGAACGGTTTTGAACGTGTGCCGAACGGGTATTGAACGGATATTGAACGGGTATCGAACGTGCATCGAACGGCTTTGATCGGGTATCGAACGGGTATTGAACGGCTTTGATCGGGTATCGAACGTGCATCGAACGGCTTTGAACGTGTATCGAACGGGTATCGAACGGCTTTGAACGCGTATCGAACGGGTATTGAACGGCTTTGATCGGGTATCGAACGTGCATCGAACGGCTTTGAACGTGTATCGAACGGGTATCGAATGGCTTTGAACGCGTATCGAACGGGTATTGAACGGATATTGAACGGGTATCGAACGGCTTTGATCGGGTATCGAACGTGAATCATATCGTATTGGTCGTGTGTCGAACGGGTAGTGAACGGGTATCGAACGGGTATCGAACGGGTATTGAACGGGTATTGAATATGAATCATACCACTCTGAACGTGAATCGAACATGAATCATACCGCTTCTGCATAACTATCGTCTTAATCTAGCGTACATTACATGCAGGAGGTTGGGGAGGGTGAAGAAAAAACATTTATACATTAAAAAATGGATTTTATTTATTTATGAGTTTCTCTTTGGCGTTTAGACCACCAGTTGAATATTTTAAATACATTTTGCATGGCACAATGCTTTGCGTGTCTGCCGCATCGCAGAGTATTAACTACATTTAGCTTATTTAGAGATTTTATATCCTCGTAGTCAATGTCCAGTGTCTCGATGATCACGTCCATTCTCATGTCTTCATCGAGGAAATTTGCAAGCCAGTCGCGTTTCTGCAGCCCTTTAACGTATACGATATGGGATGCGTCATCTTCTTCATCGATCGCATCAGCAACAGCTTTCGTAATTAGCTGTTTAGCCATACTGTATGGAACGTCTCCATCGTCCCACCGTAGCCCGTGATGTTTTGCCACCAACCACCGGATGCTCGATTTGTCGGATTTCGTAAGAAGAAATTGTGGCATCGAACTCCCAAAAATATAGTGCGAGAGAATTGTTCCCTTTCGCAGGATAGCCACTTCCTTGACGACAAATCTTCCATCGACGATGAACCCTTGCAGGTCAACAACTGTTGGTACGACCATTATCGGTACGATTTAGAGGTCCGCTCGCTTCCAAGACAGACGACAGAATGGGGTCTTTCTCATAAGACATCTCGATTTTCACGATGAAATATTTGTATGAATTTGGCACAGGAGAGGGCGGGGCAAGTAGTATGGTAATTTAATTTATTTTGCGCACCACGTTTGTCAGCGGATTGTATTCAACCACACGATCGTGCAGAATCAGACAGTAGGCCGTAGTATTTGCAGGCACATTCTCTTTACACTCGAATTCTATGCGCACGTCCACGGTGCCATTCTTGATCGACTCATTTTGTCGCGAGCAATCAATCACCACGAGGGGACCAAATTGTAAAAATTCGGCCACGGTGAATAATGCCTCGTTGCAACTATGTCCATAATACGATTTACGGAATTGCGTATACATGTGGTACAAGATGGCATGCTTATTTTTGTTAAAGTCCAAATTCAGATCATCATATGGGTAAATTTCCGAGTTGAGAAAAAGTTTTACATTGGCCAATTTGCAGTTGTTAAACTTAGTAACATCTTCGCTCATCACATTCTTTCGATCAGTCTGTAGAACAAGGATAATAACTCGCGGCTTCTCCAGCTGTGCGGATGCCTTCACGGCCCACGAATGCTTGGTCGTGCTCTGCAAGAGAGGATACTCGTACAAAGTATGTAGCAACTATAGCTTATTAACGTCATTTAACGTCACATGAGGCATCCGCCATTGCACTTTAAGTAATTCAATTTCAGATTCCAACATCGGCGATCCTATTAGAGAATTGTTATCGTTGCGCGATCGTATTAAAATCAATTCGTGACGCGCATTAATAATCATGCGTTTGTAGTCCTCGCAAAATCCCAGCAAATATTTGAGTGGGATGCAAAAATTGAAATGATTTTTCACTATTAGCCCATTACGTCGTTTCAAGCCCCATCCGGCATTCTCCATATTTTTGTCTTCGCCAGATGTCAGCGATACATAGTTTTTAAGCGTGCTAGTTATTCCAACGTTTCTGTTGCGATCAATCTCCACGCCATTCAACTCGTATCGAATCTCATCAAATAAGAACGCCATGCAATTATTTCCCAACATCACCGTTAATGTATCGCTTGGCTTATTTATCTTCAATTTCCCCTCCACGTAGAGGAAGCTTCCACACGGCAATGGGTATAAATCCTGCTGCTGAATAGGTATTCTTATCTCATCGCTGTATCCAAACGCCATGTTGACATATGGGTTGTATGTGCGACTTTCGAGCTTGACGATGCGATCATCAAACGTCGGCTTCCCTCCAATGCTTAGAATGTCTACCATTTTTTTTTCAACTTAAATGCGCACAAGGAATCCCAATGATTTCAAAAATGTAATTTTCGCAGGACTGAGCCTTTTCTTTTTAGTGTAATCAGAGCTGTTGCAGGTGTTGCAGTTGTTGTTGTTGTTGTTATTGTTGTTGTTGTTGTTGTTGTTGTATACAATTTCGTTTGGAAGAAACGAGTTTCTGGAGTCGTTCAACACAAGCATCTCTTTCGGTCACGCCACACGTATTATCGTCGTCGCCGTCGTACGTGCAATCTGATGGTAATCTCTTCACCTCGAAAATCGAGCAACCGTCCGTCTTGATCCACAACGCGTATCGTTAGATCCGTAATGACCCGTGCGGTGATTGGAAGGTAAATGATCTGCGCGGGCGTTTCCGATATCTTATATCCTGGTGGGACTCTCGGAGAAAATTCATGTATCGTATGTACGCGCTTCCCATTGTTGTACGCGCCAGCGGTCACGCTGCATTCTATGCGAATAATGTTCACGTTCATGATATTAATTGGATCGTTCGATTCATGCCACCGTCCTGGTTCTAATACCCGATTCGTCGAGAATCCCAGTAGCGATCCAATGTTATTGGGCTTTGTAAAGTCCACGGCGAACGAGCAGTACAGCTCGCTTTTCATGGTGTTGTTGTTGGGGCGCAACACTGTAGGATACACATCGTTGTCACCGACACCGATGCCGCCGAGATTTTGAGGATACCGCTCGAGTAATAGCTGCTTCAAATACTTGGCGATGGCGTCTAGTTCGTAGGAGCCGTGTGGAATCGTAATGTATTCATGAGTGGTGTCGACGCTGCTGTTGATAGCAGAGTTTACGGTGAAGTAGAATTTATCGTTGCTCGAGTCGATGTTTGGTATTGTGTGATAAGTTTCAAAGGTTGTTAGACCAAGCTCGTAATCATCGTCGCTCAAATCTATGGGCGGAAAGTAGCTTACCGCGAGGGTGCTACTCTTGCCGGTTAGAGTGAATGTTAACGACATATTCCGAGCTGTATGACTGGATTGGTACTGAATCAGAGTGGTGCGAAGTCAATCCTTAAATTTGGTGCCAATCGTTTGTAGAAAGCGTAGACATAGTTGTCCACAATTGCTCTGATCGTACTTCTGATAAGCCGTTCGATTGTATTCGATTTTCACAGCATCTTTATCCAGATATTGTACCAATTCCTTAGGCGGTCGAAGATTCCCAAAACTGTCGAAATATATAGCTCGACACCCTCTCTTCGCATACGCCACCCAATGAGTCCCCGGCCCCTCGACATTGTCCAAATTCACGATACCGCTCTCGTTTCGACGTACTCCTCCAGCAGGCAGTGCATTGCGCATGAAAACACCTCTAAAGAATGGAATACGCATACGTTTTGCAAACTCCTCCAATTGCGCGTCGGTAGTTACGCCGACAGGCATTTTTATTTTCTTTTCGGTGTTTTTTTTTCGTTTTGATATTCCCTGTCCGCGCTTGTATGGTGCGAGATAAAGTCCACGACCTTCCATGGGGCGATTATGGCGTTGCATTTCCTGCAGCTGATGTTGCGCCGCCTTATTATCGTTTACCGCCTTAGCGTTCCCCGCCGCTCCACCAGCTAACGATCCGAGAACACCTAGCAGCGGGAGAAGTGGTAATATACCACCCCGTTTTGCCACTGGGAGAATCCGCTTTTCCGATGCTCTCTTTGGAGTCCTTTTGCGAGTTTTTGTTTTCATCCCCATTCCGATTTTCGTTTTGGCGTTCATAGCTGCCCAAACAGCCGTAGCAGCACCTCTTTCACCTAGAGTCGAGTCTCGCGCAACGATGCGTTTTCGCGCTTTGTCAGCGAGTACGTTATCTACCGCGTGCCTTTCGCCGAGGTTGTTACTGCGCGAATACGCAATATTGTGTTCGCGACACGCTGCGTCCAACGGATTGATGCCTTGATCACCTCTAGCCAATCGTTTAGCCAGATGTGTTCCTGAGCCGCAAAACTGGTATCCCGGGATATGTAATTCGATAGGTAGCGCGTTTATCGCCCGATTTAACAAACCACAACCTTTCTTTACTCCCGTTGGCGACATTCGCTACAGTTTTTAATCAATGGTGCCGGACCGTCGATATGCGTTCGCTGCCAAGGGCGATTATAATGTTCCAGACACCGACGATACTGCTGAACCTTAGAATCGGCTTTAATATGCTCGGGGAGTCTGTCCCACAACTGATTAATGTATCTCTCGAACTCTCGCAGTAGAATAATCTTTGGTATATATTTCAACTGTTCAGAGGTTAAGTCTCGAATATCACAATTATCCGACAGGATCAGAAGCATTTTGAATACTGAGCTGTTTTGCTTCAGCGCGGACCTATAAATAGGGCGCGTCGCCGCTTCGACGTATCAAAATCATTTTTTCACAGTTCGCGGAGAGGATGCGATTCGTGCGACAACCTGTGGCGATACGTGTAACAAATTTTGACGATAAATCACGAGTGATGTCCTCGAAAACAAAGCGCAAACATGGTAGCGTGCTACCAAACACTACACGGTGTCTGATTTGCGGCCCATCAAATTGTGGAAAGACCAACGTGTTGGTGAGCTTGTTGGAAAGTCCTCACGGTGTTCGCTTGGAGAACGTGTACGTGTATTCCAAGTCGTTGCAACAGCCGAAATATCAGTATTTGGAGAATTTATTGGCCCCGATAGATGAAATTGGCTACTTTACGTTTTCAAATAACAGCGACGTCATCCCACCGAGCGAATCGCTCCCGAATTCAATTTTTATCTTTGATGACGTGGCATGCGACAAGCAAGATACGATACGAGAATACTTTGCAATGGGGCGCCACTCGAACGTTGACTGCTTCTATTTCTGTCAGACGTATGCAAAAATTCACAAACATCTTATACGCGACAATGCGAATCTGTTGATTCTGTTTAAGCAGGATGGTACCAACTTGAAACATGTGTACGACGATCACGAAAACACTGATATGTCTTACGAGGATTTCTGCGCTTTGTGTCGTAATTGTTAGCAACGGGAATATGGTTTCGTGGTTATAGATAAGGATAGCGCGATGTCCAATTGACGTTATAGAAAGGGATTTAACGAGTTTGCCATACCGTGAGATGGGCAATTGTCGTCAACACGTCGGTGGGAAAGCAACGTCTGCGGTACAACGATGATTCATATCGATAGTCTGGAGATTAAGCATCGTGAGAGAATAGCGAAGGAAATTGCCAAAACCAGCGAATCCATTCGTAAGAAACATCAGGCTTTGAAGACTGGCAAGATGGAGGAAGATATCGCGTTGGAGAGATACTTCAAACCTGTCGTCGAACCCTTAAAACATATCATGAAAAATACCACAGCAGCAGAAGCTGACGTATCACCGTCGATGAGCACAGACGTTGGAGGGAATGAAACATTAACGCCTAAAACAAAAATTCAGTTGAAAGGGAACACATCGCGCAAGACAAAGAGGAAACCACACATGTCATCGGAATATTCACCCATAACCTCCACACCAGTTCAATCGAAGCGGAAACGACAGAATGCCACGTCAAACGATTCCCCCGTTCCTCCCACACCAATAAATACCAGTATACAATCGCTCACAACCATTGATGACAACGTTTTCGAAACTAGTCCCGCTGAGTCGTTTGCAACATCTATTAGACATCAACTCCAAACATCCGAGGGACAAGAAACGTTTCGCAGCCATTTCGGCCCGCTGGGGCAAAAATACATGGGCGCAATCCTAAGTGGTGATAGGGATACAACAATGGACTATGTGTATGGTGTATACTTTGGTAATAGTGGAACGATGCTTGGAGATAAGGCTTTCGATATAGACAAGGATGATAATATAATCATTGATGGTGTAAGATATAGAGGAACGTCCGGTCTTTACGAACTGATTTTCAAGAGAATTCCCGACGATGCCCTGTACACCGATGCCGACAAACAAAAATACAAAAGTATACTGCTGACGACGAATGCCCACAGACGCAGTCATAACGCTAAATATCCCATATTAAGCAATAAGGGATACAAGTACAAACATGTAATTGCACCTCTACTCCCCCGTGTATCCCCCGCATATGTAATAAATTACATATGTAATTTATTATCACCCGTTCGACTGTCCTCTGTTTTCTCGATGATGCACTCCAAATCGGCGTACACCACGAAGGGGAACCGCTCCTTCCTACGGTGGTTCTCGAAGCTGAGCAAGTTGTTGCCTTCGCTGGGCAGTAGGATGGCGCAGTCGTTCATCTTGCCACAGTCCAGCGAATGAAGCTCCAACTTCTCGGCAGATCCGCAATAGTGCATGCATCTGTAAACCCCAAAAATTTTTTATTTAATTTGTTTCGCGAAACATTTTAACATTTCATATGTTTCTATACGTACCGATCACAGATGAATTTCTTTTTCCCGTGTCTGCTCAGCTGCATGCTCACCAGCCGGGACAAGTTCTTGATCCATACAAAGTGTCCTACATCTCCATCATTCGGTATGTAGAGCAGGTTGACGTGCTGATCTCTCTTTTGGCTGGTGAGACGCAGCGGAAAGACCGTCTTCGTCTTCTCCGCCTCGAAGCTGTAGACGTTGACGGAGATTTCGTTCAACCGCTCAAACTTCCCAATTTGCACATGCATTGTCCTCGGATCGTACGCTAATAGTCGCTTTCTTCTGCAATATTTCCCGCGGCAACTTGTGGTGGCACCCTGCGCGCAGCGGATTGTACTTATTGACATTGACGGTCAGGTTGAGAATTCTCGTCAATGCCCATCCGCTGTCGCGTTCCTGGAACTCTTCCAGCGATGCCAGGGTGGGTTCGACGACGCATCGCTGATACCACTCCTGCAGATCGGATGTGTCGAAGAGTTCGCAGTTCCGGGTGTTGATGCTTTTGCAAGCATGCTTGTCACCCGCCACAAATTCACCGTTGAATACAGTGTTCACTTTGAGGTTTCGACGTTTCCTCAAAGCGCCCCGCACGTGCTCCAACACAATGGTCGCCGCATCCTGGAGGAATTTGCGCGGCTCGATATAGTTCGAATTGAGCACAGCACCAGTTAACACGCGGCTATCGAACGCAGTGTCTATTTCGCGCCACAAAAGTCTTGCGCTCGAATGTCCGGCACCTTCACGCACGAAACGGCCGCGTAACGAATGTTTCAGTCCTTCGAGTCGCGCGATTCGAGCAATCAGCGATTGTTGAACACCGATCGATAATCGCGAGCGTTTCACTCGGCTGTGTTCTTCCAACGATTCGATACACTCGTTGCACCGTTCTTCCCACGCGAGGTACTCTTCCCGTGAAATCAATCGTGCAGATTGATCCAATAATTGACGGGTTACGTGCGCGAATTCCATGATTGTAAATGGACTGTATATGTAACGTCTTTTACGCGCAACAGGTTGCAACGATTTGAGACTTTGTGCAGTTCGGAGCGTGCTTTTATGACTGATACCACGATTTGGTATCTTTGTCTAACTCTTTTGGCGTACCCCCTCCCTCGAATGCACCGCATGCAAAAAACGACGATCCGTCCCAACATGGTTCTGTGCAGTTTCTGCCGATACAGCATAATTCTTTCCGTAATTCACACGTATGACGAATTAGCGCGCAAAATCATCCGACACAGTTTCTGCTGACACCGCATAATACTAAGATTCTGCGCTTCCACAGGTATTATATTGCATTCAACACGTGTCGAGACTTTTATCCTTGAGGATGGGGATTAAATTACATGCAATCGTGCGATATGCTGCGACGTTAAGATTGAAAAACATTATAGAAAAAGCTTTAGAATAAAATGCGGTGGTGGGGGAACCAATTGCGCCGCTATTTAAGCCAATCTCCCGAATGCTATTCCATCAATCGCTCAGTAGCCTCAGTGACTTTCGACGGAACAAATAGTGCTCTGAAAAAAAATGTGCAGTACCAGTGCTGAAGGAAACGTTGAACGCATGAATTATTATGTTCCGATCATACAAGATGATGGTGTAGCTCGATGCGGGGAGATTACAGTTGCTTGGTAAGACTTAATTTTCACATATTCTCAAAATTGTATTCCTAATACGAGCGGACAATTTCATAGCTTTGATTGTTCTCTTAGTCCGCGCCGAGGATCGCGTATCATGGTCAGAAGATACGCGTTAACATCCGTGGGTAGCAAATATTTGGAAATTGGAAGTAACGTAGGACCGATGGCTGATGTAGAAGTTCTTCTAGGCGACAATCGTGGGAATCATCTCATATTACCATGGCATACATGGAATGTGCTATTCGAAAGCCGTACAACAATCGAAAAACGTGCAAAATTGCCTGGATCACCTTCGATGCGGATTGATGAATTAACGGTGGAATTTCTTCGGATCTTTAATTCGCCGATTGTAAAGATGACAATGGATATTAAGTCCCTGTATTTCAAAATGAATACAGTATCATTTTTATTTAATCTTGAGCCATGCATAAACTATGTGTATCCGCGACTGCATCAAACTGCAGAAGATGTGAGGACAAAATTTGAATCTTTTGTTAACGTGCTACAGCAGAGCGATGTTGCCTGTGAAACATTAGATACGCGTCGTGCTGCTAAAATCATACGTGATAGCGAGTATTACGACGAGGATTATCTTGTAGATTGCGAACTGTTAGCATGTGCTATCAATGATATTCTAGCTGATGCTCGTAGGAAAAAAAATATTGAATTATATTTATATTCTATTTTATATTCTTTTCTATGTAACAATATATTATCATTTTAAACCTATATTATTTATCAATTTTATTCACCCATCATCCTCCTCGCCACATAATTTTAAGATTTGCTGACGTCGCATAATTCTATTTCGTTCGAGCGTTCTACGCGCCAATGACATCATCCCGCGCGACTGCTCCACAGGATTCCAATTACGCGAGATCGCGCGATACGCTGCGACGTTAAATCGGAACGCTTTAGAATACTGCTAGCTTCAGAATGTTCGCTACATAATGGTTTGGTAGATCGCTGGTTAAAATTTTTAGAATATCTGCGATTGTACCGCTATGTAGTGTTGTCTCTCTCCCTCTTCCGAATTTAGATTTATAACGAAGTATTGCTCTCTCTTTCCGTCCCGAAGACATGGTTCGTAAAAGAAAAGAACGTCGATCTTTCCCGACATCGTCCGAAACAATTTCGGATAAAAAATAAATTATTAAACAATTTCCAACGCATGTTGGTTTGGAAAAAAATTTCGGAGGCCGTCCCCTCCCTGGGTTAGGTCTGAAAAATATTCGGGGTGGGTCAAGGTCTGAAAAAAGACTTTTCGGGGGTGGGCCTCTCCCTCTGAAAAATTTCCGACGGTGGGTCAGGTCTCTGCGGCTGCTCGGCCCGGACTGATCCCCTCCACGGTTGAGGTTTCCCCCACTCCGCGGCTCGTGCGCGCGCAACCGCTCTTCCACTCCCCGCAGGCCCCGCGCCCATGTTTCTCTCCGCCGCGCTCCCCCGCGCGCCCTCACTTCCCCCCGCCCCCGCGCTCCCCTCAGAGGACCTGGGTTGGAATCGGCATAGCCTTACTACTCAGATTGATCCAACAATTGGCGGTTTACTGGTGCGAATTCTTCCATGATCGTAATGCTTTTTTCACTTAACGTGTCACAACGATTTGAGGCTTTGTGTAGTTTAAAGCACATATTTATACCAACACTGAGATTTGGTATCTCTGTCTATCTCTTTCTGCATGTCTCCTTCCTCCAATAGATTGCACGTAAAAAGCCAATCCTTCCCGATATCACCCGAGGCAATTTCCGCCGACACAGCATAATTCTTTCTATGATTCACATGTATGACCAATTAGTGCGCAAAATTATTCGATGCAGTTTCTGCTGACACCGCATAATTCTTTCCATGATTCACACGTACAACGTTCCCAAAAGTATTATATTACATTCAACACGTGTCGAGACTTTTATTCTTGAGGTTGGGTTTTAATTACATGCGATCATGCGATATGCTGCGACGTTAAGATTGAAAAACATTATGGAAAAATTGTTAGCTTTAGAATAAAATGTGGTGGCGGGGGAAGCAATTGCACCTCTATTTAAGCCGGCTCTCAGACGCTATTCCATCAATCGCTCAGGAGACTCAGTGACTTTGACGGAACAGACAGTGCTCCAAAAAAAAATGTACGGTACCACTGGATGCGCGAATTATTACGTTCCGATCATGCGAGATGATGGCACAGGTCCATGCGGGGAGAATACATATTATGACTAGTAAGGCTTAAATTTCACATGTTCTCGAAATTTGTTATGTTTATTCCTGATATGAGCGGACAATTTCATAGCTTTGATTGTTCTCCTAGCCTGCGCCAAGCATCGCGTATCATGGTCAGAAGGTACACATTAACATCTGTGGATAGCAAATATTTGGAAATTGAAATCAACGTAGGACCTACAGCCGATGTAGAAATTCTTCTCGGTGACAATCACGGGAATCATCTCATATTACCATGGCATACGTGGGGTGTACTATTCGACAGCCGTACAACCATCGATGAACGTGCACAATTGCCTGGATCAGAATCGATGCGGATTGATGAATTAACAGTGGAATTTTGCCGGATCTTTGATTCACCGATTCTAAAGATGACAATGGATATTAAGTCGCTGTATTTCAAAATAAATACAGTAACATTTTTATTTAATCTTGAACCATGTGTAATTTATATGTATCCGCGGCTGTATCAAACTGTAGAAGATGTGAGGACAAAATTTAAAAATTTTGTTAACGTGTTGCAACAGAGCGATGTTGCCTGCGAAACATTAGATACGCGTCGTGCTGTTAAAATCATACGTGATAGCGAACATTACTGCGAGGATTATCTTGTAGATTGTGAACTGTTAGCATGCGCCATCAATGATATTCTAGCTGATGCTCATACGAAAAAAAATGTCAAATTATATTTGTATTTTTAAATTTATATTCTTTTAATTTTAAATATATAATTTCTTAAACACACATTACACTATTTATTTACCCGTCTTACTCCTTCTCTCCTCACCACGTAATTCTAAGATTCGATGTTTCCGAAAGTATTATGTTTCATTCGCGCCATGAAAAATGCGCTGCTACGTTAAGATCAAAAACATTTTGAAAAATTTTAGCTTTAGAATAAATGCGATTGTACGACTAGGTAGTGCCGCCTCTTTCCCTCCCTCGAATTTAGCTTTAAAAATAGCTGTGATTGTGCCACTATGTAATGCTGTCTCTTTCCCTCCCCCGAAGACGTGGTGTGTAAAAACGCCGATCTTTCCCGACATTGCCCAACATCATCCGATAAAAAATAAATTATTATGCGTTCACGTTTTGGCAATGGCTCATGGTGTGTGCGCGCGCGTGTGACGCTCGCAATATGTACCACTCAGGAAAGACTAATGTCAGAGAGCTGGCGTGGGGGAGTTGGTTAGGCGGCTGACTCGTAACGAGGAGGTCTTGGGTTCGATCCCCGTCGCCTGAGATTCTGTTTTTTCTTATATATTAACATCTTAAATTAATATTTCCCTCCTTACCGGCAGTCGGTACCACGCCCAAGAGAGTGGTACCACAGACCAGGTATAGAATAGACCTATCAACCAATGTATTTTTCTGTCACCGGTTTGGGGGGTCCTAGGACCCCCTTACCATTTCAGTGTCGCATGCAACGTTACCGGTGAAGTCTCGAAACATCTTGTAATGCTACGCGTGGTAGGAATTAGAATTCAGCACGGGTAAAATAAGGTTATTTTTTGACAGTCGAAGCCCGCGATTTACAAATGTTTCTGTTAGAGTAACAATTTAAAAATCGTCTTATGAACATATTCCGTTCAACGGAAGAGAAATGAGGATGAATATAAATCGATATTACATTCGATTTTTAACTTTGCTGTCCTATTCCGGTTTATTTAACGCAAAACAAATTTCATTCGCTTGCAATAACGTAATTTGTAAAAACTGTGCTTTAATGTTTTTTAAGAGCATCTGTTGCTGAACCCCACCCATTCATCATGTGTTTGCGCATACATTAATGATGGTCTATATGATATAATACAGACATATAATAATAACAATAATAATAATAATAATAATAATAATAATAATAATATCTTTCTACTGTACTATATTATTTAAAAGGAACATATCGAACCCGTACACACCGATTTTGGTGGAATTTTGCAAGTGTGCAGAGTAGCCAAAAATATTCGATACATATTTTTTGAAGAAGGAATTCATTCTCCTCCATAACTAGTAGAAAAATTCATTTGTTTATACTATATACTAACTGACGTTGACTGACTAATGTTAACTGATGTTCGGATGTTTCAGTAAGTTTATACACTATGTCCGATTTATTTGTATATTATTTTTCACGCGCTATTATTTTACTAACTATTGAAAAAGCAATAAATGTTTCATATGAAACTTTTTTTATTTGATCGAGGAAACTGAATAGTATAGGACGAAAAAGGAGTACGGTATTTAGAATGCAAGAAGTGAATATATTTAAGGTTTGGAATACATAATGTGCTCGACACGACCGTCCTATGCGAGCGACTACAGGAGACCAGAGATGGCTAACAAATTTTTTGAAATAAAAATTTGTGTACGAAATTTTTATTTCAAATAATTTGTTGGCCATCTCTGCAGGAGATTGCCTTCGTCGGTCGCCCATCGTCTTGTTCTTTTGTCCATGTCGACGGGATCGACGTCGCGTTTTTGTCGCGTCCAACAATGCATTTGCAGACTTCAGAATCTATTGTTCTGGTTTCTCGACTTCAAAAAAATAAAAATGCGATAACAAGTAAAAAATAATTTTGTCCCTTATTTAATCTGACACTCAATTTTTTTAAGTCGACGCCAGACTTACACAGTGCAAATGATGAGGCACCGATATAAAAAAAATTGAGTGTCGTAGATTAAATAACGAACAAAATTATTTCTTACTTTTTAGTGCATTTTTATTTTTTTGAAGTCGGTTTTAATTATAATTTTCCATTTTATGCAACGATGCGCCATTATTCTGGCTTTTACACGCAGGTGGCGAAAAATCTCTCCGTACGGGAGTATAGCGCCGCGGTCAACCCTGTCGTAGCTAAAAGTTTTGAAATTGAGACGGGTACGAGACCAGTCGACATTGTTTTCTAACTTCATTACAGTAATCTGGGGTGCGAGTGGTAAATCGGATCATAAAAGCGGAGCGCGCGGCTCGCTTACCTGGGCCGGGAAATTCCCAATAGCTCTTTGCCACGTGAATTTGAAAGAGACCATCCCAAGATTTTCGAAACTCGGGGATTACTGCTGTCCAGCGGTCGCTGGCAGCTCTCCGAAAGCCGGGACGGCGCATGGTTCTAGCGCAGAGATGGGCAAATAATTATTTGAAATAAAAATTTGTGTACGAAATATTTACTTCAAATAATTTTTTGCCCATCTCTGCAGGAGACTGCCTTCGTCGGCCGCCGACCATCTCGTTCTTTTGTCGATGTCGACGGGCTCGACGTCGCGGTTTCGGCCACGTCCAACAATGCGTTTGCAGACTTCAGAATCTGTTGTTCTGGTTTTCTTTTTCATAATTTTATCTTTAATGCAGTGTATGCATAGATACGACTTAAGGGGCAACTAATCAGACGTGTCTTTGATAGTAGCGGTGTTTTAATTTTTTTTCTAGAATTTTTGTGTCTGAATGTTTTAAACTTTTAGCTACTCAACGCCACGCTCATACCGGCTTCCATTAATGCCATTTTTTTTGGAATGATGCGCCATTATTGTGGCTTTTACATGCAGGAGGCGAAAAATCTCTCCGTGCAGGTGTATATTGCCGCGGTCAACCTTATCGTAGCTTAAAATTTTGAAATTCAAGACCATTATACTCATTCATCTTTTTCCTTCAGTGTCGGATGTGTATTCGTACTCAGAAAGTTAAAATTCGATGACCACGACATTCTGGCCTTTTCACTGTACGCTCTCTTGAAATTGGTTGAACGGTAACGCGTACCTTTTTTTACAACCCTAAGGGGTTCTTAGGTAAAAGCTTTCAAACGATGCAGCTCGGGGGTCATAAACGCTAGAGTAGTGACATAAGGACAAAGTCAGCGATAGGCCATTCAGTAATCAGTATGCCAATTTCTATCACAGAAGTATCACAAATGGATTACTAGTATTTTTCTGATGAAAATGACACCAAACTTGATAAAATCCTGATTATTTTTTATGACTGTAATGGAAAGTACTTGGAGTAAAGTAATTGAGGAAAGTCATGAAGAATACCTGAATTCTACGTGAACTGACACGGAACTGATATGTGTGCCCAGATCTTAACGTAAGCGATACCTACGCTCGTGTATTTACATCGTAGATGTTTTTTTATAATTTTTAAATCCATTCAATAGTTAATAAGGACAGAGCCAATAAATTTGTAACGAAACGTAGGGATTCAGGGGCCTCGGATCCCAAAAACTATGATTATAAATTTTAGAAAAACGTTTTAATTCATTATTTTCAATGATTTTTACGTGTCGTAGATGGGCACCGTCTATTTAGACACGCGCGATGTGCAGAGATTTGCGGGAATGTTAGTAATAGCGTCAATTTTTAATATTGTTCGGCGTACGACACGTGAAATTATTAGTTAAATGTTCCACTACATGTAAAATACTAACAATCAATTTCATCTTGCAATTTATAGTTTGTATAAGCTCTGAAGAAGTGCCATATTGCAGCGCCATATAGGCTCCTGATCACCGAAATAGATTTTCAGAGAGGAATCCCGCGTGAGTCGTTGACAAACCGAGCCAAAGCGTAGCTTAGCGAAAGCCCGCCCTCTATGTTAAACTCTCACTCTGAACAAGTCACATGTATACAAGCACGCACACATCTTTCAGTATTTCAATACATTTCAGAGTAGTTCTTGAGTTGGACGCTGTTCATGAACAGAGGTCGCTAAATTCAGTCCTCAAATTATGGGTCGGTAACACAGTTTGGGTGGTGATACGAAGTCCCATAAGGTGATAGGTCTATTCTATACCTCGTCTGTGGTGGTACTTTACCTGCGGTTCCCCTCCGTGCACTTCGGTATCGGTTCAATATCGATTTGGTATCAATTGATTCGATATCTACTCTCGCGCTATACCCCCCACCACTCCGCCATCTCTATGATGTCATCCGCCGTCGCCGCCCGCCCACCGCGTTGGATTTTCTCCGACCTTGAAACTCAAATTTGTGTTTCAAGGTCGGGGGAGGGGTGGGGGAAATCCTTATCATGACCTTGAAACTCAAATTTGTGTTAGAACCGGCCTAGACATACTACTCAGCTGTCCCAGGAGACTTAAATTACACGCGTAATCGCGCGATACGTTGCGACGTTAAGATTAAAAAAAAAAAACATGAAAAATTGTTGGTTTTAGACTGCTTGCTGCATATTGATTCAGAAAAAAGTATGTCTGTTGGTATGGAAAAAATTCCTGCTGAGGCTGCATAATTCTTTCTATGAATCGCGCCTTTTTCACGCCGCCAAATGACGTCATCCCGCACGGCTACTCCAGAGGACTCAAATTACACACGTTATCGCGCGATGCGCTGCGATGTTAAGATTGAAAAATATTTTGAAATACTGATAGCTTTAGAATGTATGTTTGCTACATAATGGTTTGCCAGATCGTTGATTCAAAATTATTCATTCTTTGAGTTTGGGGGAAAAATTTCTGTTTGCTGCATATCGGCTTGGAAAAAAATTCTTCTGACGTTGCATATTGTTTTGGAAAAATATTTCTGCGGCGAAACGGGCCTAAAAAAAATCTGGGTGTCGTCTCCTCCCTCGGTCAGATCTAAAAAAGAATCGGGGATGGGCCAAGGTGATCCTCTACCTCTGAAAAAATTTCCAGCGGCGAGTCAGGTCTGTAGAGGTTTCGGCGGCGGCTCGGTTAGGACTCCCCCCCCCCCCCCCCCCCACGATTACGGTTTCCCCCACTCCGTGGCTCCTGCGCGCGCAGCCAATCTCCCTCGCCCCGCTACCCCCCGCGCCCAGTGTTCCCTCCGCACTCCCCCGCGCCCTCAATTCTCCCCGCCCCCGCATTCCCCTCATTGCCCCGTGGCTTACAACTCTCCTAGCCCTACTACTATTATAGCCGGTGATATCAAAATCTTTCGCAAAATAGAATCGCCTTTGGATGCCTCACTTTTGCAGTAGGATTTATCGAATCTCGCCGAATGGTAACTTTATGACACTCAACATCTCTAAATGCAACGTAATACGTTTCTGTCTTAAAAGAGCCGTTATGGAATGCGTGTATGAGATCAATGGTACGGTACCGAGCGTACTTAGTCACGTGCGCGATGTAGGAGTCACCTTTACTCCTTTATTATCCTTCGTGGAGCACTACAGAAACATTGTACTCGCGGCTTCCAGAGCTCTCGGTTTTATTATTAGTCCTCCGAGTTTAGGAAGCCAACAACCCGTAGGATATTATACTCTGCGCTGATGCTCCATCATCTTGAATACTGCTCTCCAAACTGGAACTCGTATCACCCAGTCCATATCAATTCGCTCGGAGGAATATACAGTATTTCCTCATTAGCAGCTCGCTGACTGGGACCGACGTTGAGCCCGTATCGTGAACGGAGCCCTAAAGGCCCCCATACACGAGCGAGCTGCTCGCGTCAAGCTCGTCGACATGCTCGCGGGAGCCAGAAAATGACTGTAAAATTTTACTTGCATGCATTCAAAAATATCCACATGTTTTCCTGACAATGCGATGGCAAATGAAATTACAGTTAACAATTTCACTGATGTGACGGTCATAAATGTTATATATTTGGCGGGTCAGTCGCTGCTTCCTCCGGGGCGTCCGGTACACGGGGCGACCGAGGAGGGCGCCACAGAGAGGTGTGAGCGTGAGGTCGGGAGTGAGCGGACAGACCACGTTCGAGGTTCAGAATAAAATAGAGTTCTACCAAAGTATCCAGGCCTATCAGTTTCCTTACATCCTGCGTTAATACATAACAATAAATATTACTACTGACAGCAATAATTATTATGTTCTTGTTTCTTTTAATATTGTTGCGAGCACCCTATGTAGAGGATTCATGGCCCGCTGGTGCTCGCGACGAAGACAAGAGACAGCGAGAAGAAGGCGATCGGATCGATCGCCTGTCAAGCTGTCATTCGAAAGTCAGCCGCCATTAATAGCAGACGTATCGATATTGTATTCCTAACAGATTATATTCGTTACTTGTTCTTATATTATTCTTGTTACCCCTTGTTTAATGTTCTGTTATCGTTGCTGTTCAGTAAACTTATATTATGTCGAACGCAAAACGTAACAATATAATAAGTAATATTGATACACAATAAATACATATATGCAAGCATGAGCGTTCGTAGGGGGAGGGCAAAAAGGACAGTTGCCCCCCTCCCTGGATTTGAGAAAAAATCGCTTATTTTTCAAAACTGATCTTTATTAAATTTATACTAAAAAAGGGAATATTTTTAAATTTTGGTTTTAAATTTTAATTAAATTGGCATTGTAAAATGGGTTAAAAAAGCCAGAGGGGTATATTTTTCTTTACCATCATCTCAAAGTTGCCCCCCCCCCCCCCCTGGAAATAAGTTTCTGGACGCCGCTGTATGCAAGTGATTTGTATATATATTGTTACGTTTTGTAATCGACATAACGGAAGTTTATTATACAACAGCAGTAACACAACATGAAAGAATAATAATAATAAACAGTAATCTCTAGTGCAGGGAAATGTACGTATCGATACGTCTGCTTATGATCGCGGCTGACTCTCGAATGACAGCTTGACAGGCGATCGGATTCTTCTCGCTGTCCTCTTGTCTTCGTCGCGGGCACCAGGGGGCCATGGATTCTATCCATAGGGTGCCCGCAACACTGCTCCCCCCTCCGGAGGAGCGGTCGTCCCGACCGCCGTAGCTTCTTCAGCAGCCGTACCCTGGTCCAGAAGAATGGAGAACGCTGGGTGGCCTCTTCAGACCGTCACCTCGACATTCGTCTTCACGCCCGAGGGGAAAACCACCCAAAAGCCCTGGGCAAGGCGTGGGTACCTGGATCCGTGTCTCCATGTCTCTGCCCTCCACTTGCGTCTTCGTACTTGCGTACTTCTTTCTTGCGCGGCCTTCCTCTTCTTCGACGGCGCATCTTCATCTTGGGCAGAGACAGGCGGAGAGGTCCGGTTCTTCTAATGGTCAGGACTCTTCGACCTTTTAGCCGTCGGGGTTCAAACCGAGAATCCCGCGACGGCTCCGCTGTTTGATGCCCTGATCTTCATCTCCCTCGGCGAGCATTTCCTCCAGAACTCCAACCGGGGATTCCCGCGACGCTCCGGAACATCCCTTGTCGGTTGCGGCGCTGCCTCCTCCTTGTGGGCTCGGCCGCTGCATCTTCCTTCGGCCCTGCTCGAAGCTCCAATCCTTTGATGGCTCCGAAGTGAAATCCTCAGCTGCTCTGGTGACTTTGAATTCCCTTGGTACTTCGGGTTCCCTTGGTAAAATGGACAGACATTAATTTTCTCTGTCCTTCTCCACGAGAATCCGGTGGAGCCAGACAGAACCGGGAAGACGGAGAGGCGAGACGAGCGTGAAAGCAGGGGATCACAAGTCATCAGCATGCTATCAGCCTGTTCCCCGATCAATCCGCCCAGAACTGCCAGCTCGTCTTCGTTCTTCTTTCTTGTCATCGCCTCCAGTTCTCCAATCCTTGGCTTCCTGATGGCCCCATTCCTCTTTTTAGCATATGATTGTGAATCCAGGGGACCGTCCTGTGCGTCCTGTTAACGCTCCCGTCTCTGCGACATCCCCTCCAGCCGATCCAAGCAGCTGCACCGCTTGTCCGACTGGTGGTTGGGGATGCCATTTCCCGTCTGCTGTCCACTCCTTGCATTTCGCTACCTAGGGATCCTGTGGTATCCTCCATACCGGGGCCGGGCCCCGGGGGCTCACAGGATCTCTTCCAGGGGGGATAGCGGGGCGGTTTCACATATGACCGCGCCCCGCTGCGGACCGCCACGCTGTTGTAGCACATTCGGGGAATTCAGGAACGCGTATCCAGGCCGCGGTGGCAGTCCCCCGACACCTTGTCCCTCGTCGTGGGGTATCGTGTTCTCTGAAACAGACTCAAGAACGGGGGTCGGGCTACGAAGATAGCCTTTGCAGCCCAGTCCACCGGAATAACTTAAACTAATCTTCTTTCTTGAGTCTTCGGAATCCTCGCATTTTGCGTTCTTCCATCCTCGGATCCTGAGTGTTCGTGGTTGTCTCTTCACTCCTCTTGGAACCGTCCTTCGTATTCCGCAAGGCGGCGTACATGGACCACCTTGCACTTCTTCCGGGGTGAACGCTGGATCCTGTACACCACGTCGTTGATCCTATCCGTTATCCTGTATGGGCCTTCTCAATCCGCTTGCAGTTTCGGGCCCTTTCCTTTCACTCTTCGTGGTTGGAACAACCACACGCAACTGTCATAGCAGGACTTCATCTTTGAACTGTAGATATCCAGACGGCGTCGAACAAATTCGTGGATCCTCTTCATTTTTCCTCGGATCCATTCGGAGTATGCCTGCTCAATGTCCTCGTCTTCCTCCACTTCTGGGGGCAATCCTCTCCATAACTGCAGGGGTAGGCAAAGTTCCTGGCCATACAGGATCATCACTGGCGTTAATTGAGTAGCCTCATGTCGTGCTGATCTGTAAGCGAGGAGGAACATGGGGATCCACTCGTCCCAATCCCGCTGGTGCTCTGAAACAAACATTGCAAGATATTGGAGCAATGGCCTCTTTAAGCGTTCTACCTGCCCGTCGGATTGAGGATGCAGGGGAGTTGTTCGCATTTTCCTAATTCCCAGCAGCTTCAGCAATTCTTTGAACACGGAGGATTCGAAGTTCCTTCCTTGGTCCGTGTGTATCTCCAACGGTACACCATGACGACATACTACGTTGTGCAGAAGAGCTCTTGCCACTGTGACAGCTCGCTGGTCTGGCATCGCGATTACTTCCGACCACCGGGTAAAGTAGTCCGCCACGACCAGCATAAACCGGTTCCCGACCTGGGACCTCGGGAGCGGACCCACAACGTCCAGGGCAAGCCTCTCGAACGGAGCTCCCACGTTGTATACTTTCAGGTTCCCTGCTCCTCTCTGACGTGGTCCCTTCTTCGCCGCACAGGTCTCACACCGCCGGCACCACTCTTGAACGTCCTGTCGATACGTAGACCAGAAGAACTGATGGCGGATCTTCGCCAAGGTCTTGTTCACTCCGAAGTGTCCAGCTGCTGACGCATCATGGAACTCCTTCAGTACTCCTGCAACCCTTTCGCGCGGCACCACCAAAAGCCACGAGGTCGTTGTACCATCGTGGGACTCCCATTTCCTGAAAAGCAAACCTTCGTGAACTTCCAGCGAGTGCCAGGTTGACCAGTAATATTTCAGCTGTGGAGAGAAACTAACAACATCTTGCCAGCCGGGCTTCTCTCCTTCCCCCTTCTTTTTAAGGATGAAACCGATCTCTCCATCCTTCTCCTGGTTTCGTTTCCACTCGCTCTTCCTTTCGTCGCAAAATATCCTGTGAATCTTCTTCGTGGTATGCAGTTCCTCTTCTGCTTCTTTCTTCTCCAGTCGATTGCAATTCTTACAATTTTCTTCGATGCAAGGTCTTCGTGAAAGTCCATCAGCGTTTCCGTGGGCTTTTCCTTCTCGATGGCGAATCTCAAAGTCGTATTCTTGTAGTCGTTCGATCCAACGGGCGACCTGTCCTGCAGAGCGCTTGAAGGTCAAGAGCCAGCGAAGCGCTGCATGGTCCGTCCTTATCAGGAATCTTCGTCCATAGAGGTAGTGATGGAAATGTTCAATGGTTTTCACTACTGCGAGTAGCTCTCTCCGGGTGACGCAGTAGTTCCTTTCCGCTTTTCCCAGGGTCTTGGAGAAGTAGGCTACGACCTTTTCGTGTCCTTCGTGTTCCTGTGAGAGGACGCCGCCTATAGCGAAATTAGAGGCGTCCGTGTCCAGAATGAAATCCTTGTCTATCACTGGGTAGGCTAATACCAGGGCTCCGGTTAGTTTCCTCTTCAGTTCTTGGAAAACTCCTTGGCATTATTCGGTCCATTGATAGTTCTGTTTGGTCTCGGTGTGGCGATGCAGAGGCTTGGCGATCCTGGAGAAATGCTTTACAAATTTCCGGTAATATGTGCACAATTCTAGGAAGCTTCTTAACTCCGTGACGTTCTTCGGCTGCGGCCATTCCAAAATGGCTTTAATTTTCTCCGGATCCGTCTTGACTCCACTCTCCGTTACGATGTGGCCCAGATATTTTACTTCTCGGCAGAAGAAGGAGGATTTCTTGGGGCTCATCAATAGTCCAGCTTGACGTAACCGTAAAAGCACTGTCCGAAGGCGTTCGAGCTCCTGCTCAAAGTCATTCCCGTAGATGATGATGTCGTCCAAGTAAACCAAGCAGATTTTCCAGGTCAGGTCTTGAAGTACGCCCTCCATCAGTCGTTCGAATGTTTCAGGGACGTTGCAGAGTCCAAAGGGCATCACTTTGAACTGCCACAGTCCTGCCCTCACTGAGAACGCAGTTTTCTCTCGGTCGTTTTCGTCCATAGAGATCTGCCAGTATCCACTCTGCAAATCCACGGTTGAGAACCACGAAGATCCAGCGAGGCCGTCCAGGGTATCCTCTATACGGGGTAGAGGATACGAGTCCTTGTTGGTAACCACGTTCAGGCGACGGAAATCCACGCAGAACCGTATGCTTCCATCCTTCTTCTTCACGAGGACGATCGGAGAAGACCACAGGCTCCGGGATTCTTCGATCACGCCCTGCGCCAACATTTTCCTGAGCAGTTCTTCCACTTCTGCTCGACGGTGTAGAGGCAGCCTCCGCGGCGCCTGTTTTATGGCCGGGCAATCTCCGGTGTTGACGGTGTGTTTAACTCAGTTGCAATTCCCGATCTGAGTCGAATCCGTGGCGAAAACGTCCTGAAATTCGCGGAGTAATTCAGCAAATAGCTTTTTCTGTCTTTCTGCCCAACTTGACGAGCAGCTTGTATCCAGCTCTTCCAAATGGTGTGTGACGACCGTTTCCCTGTCTTCTTCTTGTTTCCTCTTCTCGGCGGTCGGCTCACCAAAGCGTATCTCCGGTTTGCCGGGAAGGCACAGCACATTCCGGGATAGGTCGATGTTGCAATGGTGCTTCTTCAGGAACGCCGCTCCCAAGATGCACTTTTCCACCATGTGCATATACGCAAATCTCATCTTCCGGATTCCATTGACGCCCAGTCGCCTCCTGCATCGCCACACTCTTGACGACTGGGGGACTGTTCCTTACGGTCCGGCGTCTCCCCCTTACGCCGTCCTCTTCCTGTTTCCCTCGTAGGGCTTCCTGGTAGGAGCTGCTCCTGCCTGGCCGTTCTTGGCCTTGAAGCAGTCCTTGTGCAGGTGACCAATCTTTCCGCAGAGCCGGCACTTCGGTATCCTTGGCGGGTCGTCCGTTCGGTCCTCGGGTTTCTCGAATCTCCGCTGTTTCGCCGGGAACCTTTCAAAAGTGTTGTTGGATGGTTTAGCCTTTCGCTTTTCCGTGTACCGTCCTCGCGATTCGGCCGCGGGGCTGCGAGACATTGCCTCGACGGCCTCGATTTCAAGAGCTCTGGTCACGGCGGCTCTTAGAGACGTAAAATCGCCGAGTCGCAGTTCCCGCTGCATGACAGAGCTCGACAATGCCGTTACAAATTGAGACGCGGCGAGTTTGTCGCGGGTTTCTGCCGGGCAATCGGTGAAAGCGAACTGCGCTAAACGTTCAATTATTGTGGCAAGCGAGGAGGTGCTCTCATCTCTCCGCTGCCTATGGCTCTGGAAGAGTACGTAGTTCAAATTCGACAGATTTTTCGCCCTGTAGCGGAATTCGAGCACGAAGACCAAATCTGCGAAACTCTCGCATTGGGCAACGGAGAGCGTCGTGAGGACGCTCCTCTCTGACCCCCCGATGGAAGCGATCAAGGCTGTAGCCTTTTTTTCGTCATTCCACCTATTAGCGCGCGCGATGGTCTCGAACTGTACTTTGTACTTTTCGCACGACGTTTTTCCGTCGAAAATTGTCGGTTTCACAGCGTACCCCAAGCGGAGTACGTGCGGTTCCGAAAAGGGGGCAGAACCGCAGGGGGAAAAGTAGGGCGCACCGACGGGGGTAGTGTTAACCGGCGGGGAAACACTTTACAACACTATTTCCCACGGGCGCCGTCTCCCCACTTCGAAGACTCGCGCCGCTGCCAACTGAATTGCGGCCGTTTTGTAATGAAGCGGATACGACCTGGATGCGTTCTTCTAGGTTTGACATTCGCGCCTCGAAGGCCACCTGTGCCCGCCGGTCCTCAGCGTCCTTCTCCCTCTTTCGGGCCTCGTCGTCCCTCCAATATTCCTGCATCTGTCCCACGATGCTTAGCTGGAGGTTGGTGAACAGCACCTGTAGGGAGGCGTCGCCCGTCGGTTCAGGGGAAGGATTCGCGGAGGCCGCGGAAGCGCGAGTGGGCATCCCACTTCGAGTGGGCATCCCACTTCTGACACCAATGTTACGTTTTGTAATCGACATAACGGAAGTTTATTATACAACAGCAGTAACACAACATGAGAATAATAATAATAATAAACAGTAATCTCTAGTGCAGGGAAATGTAGGTATCGATACGTCTGCTTATGATCGCGGCTGACTCTCGAATGACAGCTTGACAGGCAATCGGTCCGATCGCCTTCTTCTAGCTGTCCTCTTGTCTTCGTCGCGGGCACCAGGGGGCCATGGATTCTATCCATAGGGTGCCCGCAACAATATGTAAAGAGTACACTTGCAAGGTCGCACAGTGAAGTATCGAGCAGCGGTACCAATTGATGTAAAGAGATACCTTTTCTACGACCATACTGCTGTGCAATGGTAGCTAAATAAATGTCTTGCGAAGGGACACAGGAATAATAGGGATAGTTCTCTGACTGTGCTTGACCCCGCCTGTGTCAGCTTCCCTTCAAATTGGAGACAGATCCCTTATCGTTTGAGTAGATACATACGTTCGAACATTAAAACAGAAGGACGCGCGACGTATTGCGTGCAAGATGGGCCATAGGGACGACATTATATCATGACCGATCGGACCTGCATTCCGTGCAGACCCAAAGTTTCCACCTCATTATAGTAATATCCTCCTCAAGGCCCACCTTTTCCTGCACCCAATATGTCGTGCGCCCTACTGTTTTGATGTTCGATTGCGTGTTTATACACTCAAGCGATAAGGGAACATTAAGTAATTTGAAGAGAGGACAGCGCAGGCGTGTCCACGGACAATACTCACACACAGCCGTGTAAGTTGGGCTGCCAACTCGGCTCGTAGGCCATTCCCATACCAGCGAGCTTACTCGCTGAACCGCTCGCCTTTGTATGGGGGCCTTAACCCTTTCGGTACGACACCCCGGTCCGCGGGAGCGCCCCTACCGGCCGGCAGCCCGCACCACGAGTTTACCCTTTTCGCTACGAGTGCGGCAAGCGAGTGGTTTGTTTGGAAATGAAAGACTGGATCAGACTAATATAAACCTAGCTTAATCGGCGTTCGTCTGTAAGGGTTGTTTCCTTGTTTCGTGGATGCCAGGTGTATCCGGCTTCCGTATCTGCGGGTTATTTCGTGGATGCCGGATATATCCGGCACTCGTACACACAGGTAATCAGATGGATGTCTGAAAGGGTTAATTCTGAGCGGTGGGCGCGCACGCAAAGGACGCAGTGCCAGGCGTCCGAATGACGGAGCGAGACAAAACATCAACACGTCGTCTGTCTCGTACCGTCCTCGCTCGCTTTCAGTGCCTCTCGCTCGCTCTCGTTCCATCTCGCTCTCGCCTTCGCCAGACAAGAGTGAGACACAGGTAGTGGGGATAGCGAAAAGTCCACATCGTGTACACCAAACTGAGCCCGTAACGTGACAATACTGTACCATACACAACTCTCGTTGAGTTAACACAATTGACTTATTTTTTTTTTTTTAATAAAAATTGTCTCCATTTCTGCACGTTGTTGTTGTGTGTATCGATTCATCGTTAATTTCGCGTTATTCTACTTTAGAACTGAAAAAATTCTAGTAAATGTCAAAGTAAAAAATTACGGCTCTTTCCAACTTGGTAGTTAATTTTGCTCCAGCTTGTGGTTGATCGCTGCAGCACGCTGGCGCTGGTTCAATAACAACGATCAAGTTTGAAACCCAGCAATTTATTAACGATGGCCATCACAAAGATCGACAAGAGGTACGGAGTAAAATTAATAGACAGTCGTAAACGTTGGCCGAAAGGAGTCACGAAGCCGTTTCCAGCATGATAGCAAGAGGCAAGAAACATGATAGCCGTTTCTAAGGCTGATAAGAGTTGAGTGATTACCTTCCTGAGTCTCTTTGAGGTCTGATTCATGATGTTTGTAAGATTCTCTTCGAACTACCTTTCAATAGTTGTCACGTGCCGGGTGGAGGTCTTTAGGGCGATGGCATAGTGGGGTTATATGGAAAGGTTTTGGTATGAAGGCGAGCTTTGTGGTACAAGGAAAGAAGGGGATTCAAGCGCGAATGCCGGATTCGTGGCACTGAGGGTTGGAGGAAATTCAGGCGCGAATGCCAGATTCGTGGCACTGAGGGTTGGAGGAAATTCAGGCGCGAATGCCAGATTCGTGGCACTGAGGGTTGGAGGAAATTCAGGCGCGAATGCCAGATTCGTGGCACTGCAGTGAGTAGGGATTCAGGCGCGAATGTCAGATTCGTAGCACTGAACGACCACGGTTTGAACAGTAATCGCGCCGGTGGGTACACCCGTTAGAGCACTTTTGTTTTGTTTAGGCTTGGTAATTGGATTTACCGTTGCATTATTGTAAAAAGCCACACGTAATATTTCCGCGAAATATGTCTAGACGTATGGTCGTGCAAGAGCTATACAAAAGTAAGTGGTGTAAACATTATAAGAACTCTCGCGTTCGCGGACCGAGATCAGCTGTTGCGGTAGCCTGTTATGGTATGAAATCTTCGTAACCGAAGGATAGATACAATAATTCGAAACATGATTCAAAGTAAAAAGTTTATTCAATTCGAAGCACCTGGTAAGCCATGTACTGTTAATGCGACGTTAAGCATTGGCACATAAACATTTATATAAATGGTAATTAATAGCAATATATGTATAAACATGAAACACATGAATATTAGCAATGTGAATATATATACAGGGTGTCCCAAAAATGCTGCGATTCCTTGAAGGGGGTAATTCGGGGAGTGATTGCAAACAACTTTTTCCTTTGTGAAAATGCTCTCCGAGGTTTCGTTAACAAGATATTAACAAAAAGCACCGACCAATCAGAGCGCGAGTCTGACGGCTGAGTTCCCGCGCTAGCGTGGCTACGCATCGCTCTGCGACTACGAACAAGCAACTCGGCATGCATTGAAGAAAATTGCGTAGAATGGCAAATGAAAAAGACGTAACGAATAAAGTCGAACATGTTGTCATGGATTGTTTGTCATTTAAAGTGAATAATGAATGAAGGATAAATGGATGAAAATCACGTCTAACGTAGAAAGACGAATACACAGTTTTTTTTTTAGAAGATTCGAAAATAATAATTATTTGAAGTGGGAGGGTAAGTAATACGCAAATTTCCTTGTGTTAATAACGTAGCCACGAAAAGTTAATGCAACAGGAAATTAACGAAAAGTGATAGTAGTTCGTTATTGTGATAAAAATCCATAATTCAATAACGGCCAGCACTGTTGCTGATAACGAATAAGTCTGTTTAAAAAGCCCGAATAAATATTTTCGTACGGGAATTTTGACAATTATCGCCAGAAATAAGCCATAGCTTGCGTTAAATTTAAAAATGAATGATCACCAATAAAGTAACTAAAACTCACCCTTGTCGGAAATTCACCTGCAGCTTGAAAACCTGTGTCACTGGGTCACTGAACCGATCCTGGTCAGCTGGACGCACCTGACATTGCGACCTTTAACTTTTTTTAGTGTCGTATACCAGGACCAGCTGTGCACTGGGCTCGTCCATCGATGACCAGGATCGGTTCAGTGACCCAGTGACATTATTATTTTCGAATCTTCTAAAAAAAAACTGTGTATTCGTCTTTCTACGTTAGACGTGATTTTCATCCATTTATCCTTCATTCATTATTCATTTTAAATGACAAACAATCCATTACAACATGTTCGATTTTATTTGTTTCGTCTTTTTCATTTGCCATTCTACGCAATTTTCTTCAATGCATGCCGAGTTGCTTGTTCGTAGTCGCAGAGCGATGCGTAGCCACGCTAGCGCGGGAACTCAGCCGTCAGACTCGCGCTCTGATTGGTCGGTGCTTTTTGTTAATATCTTGTTAACGAAACCTCGGAGAGCATTTTCGCAAAGGAAAAAGTTGTTTGCAATCACTCCCCGAATCACCCCCTTCAAGGAACCGCAGCAATTTTGGGACACCCTGTATATATATTGCTAATAATGCATTTTGTATTGCTAACGCTTATTATTTCATATTATTATTTTATGTATATAATATATATATATATATGAAAATGATATGCCGTTGGACAATAATTTGTAATAATAATTGCTTACAGTGGTTGCCGTAGATAATCCGTAGAACACTGATTTTAAATAATATGTATGCACTTGGTTTATAATCTTAAATAGCGTACTGTTCCGCGGTGTTGTTTCCGTAGAAGAGGAGCTCCGGTCCCTCCGGCCCTCGTATTTATACGATTTACAGGATTGTCAGGTATGAAGGGTATGCGCGGTATGCACCTTGACCTATTTACAAACTACGCGTCGCAATAGGACTTCCGGGGTTTTGATGAAATATGCGTCTATAATTAGAACGTGTTTGGTGATAGAATAGTACTTCCGGGGTTTTTACTTGGGCTTCTAAAAAGGGAACACTCAACCCATTTTATGGATTTTGGGTGGTTTGATTGGAAAGGGGTGAGTGTGGTTTTGATTTGGAGGGTCGTAGAGAGGGAGTGAGACGTGGTCTTGAATTAAGAGGGCTTTTTGGGACGAGGGACTTGTTTAGAATTAGATATGAGGGAGGAGATCATGCCTCGTAGGGCGAAGAGGGGAAGGAGTTTTCGTAGTTGACCATCTTGAGATGGGGACCGCTAAGGTACATCGTCAAAGTGATCAGTGATTGGGAAAAAGGGGTAAGGCTTGAGTTTGAGGGATTTTGGTGGAGTTGTGGAGTAATTTATGAGGGAGACCTTAAATAATACCGCGCGAAAAATAGTGGGATGTCACATAGTCACTAACGAATTTGTGTCAGCTCTTCTAATATTAAGTTGTCGAATAGCAGTGGCAGTTACGCATCAAGAGATGTACAACTTCTGATTCGCGACGGAACGTATCAAGTTTCATTAATATTTGGGATATCAAATTGAGATTATCATGAAATACATTTAAAGTTTGAAATTTTTCAAGTATGTAGAATTAAAAAAATATCGACTTTTTATTTTTTTATTATCGAATATTTAATGATTAATTGGGTGTCTACACAAGCGGTTGAATATAAGTCAAATATTTTCGACTCCATCTCTATACACAGGTTCCTTAAAGCCAAGCGTAAAGGTGCGATTCCACTGAGGCAAACCAATGGAACATGTTACATGCAATCCGTTCCACGGGTGTCGTGTTGCACGAAAAAAAAATGTGACGGTGTCGCATGTCGCTTGTTGCCAAAAAATTCAGTGGAATCCCACCTTAACAGTTTATGTGATTACCAGGTAATATTTATGAGATACATGTACCTATAATTATACCAAATAAATTTTGAAACATCTTTCGTATTTATTAATGATGGATTTGTTTTATTTAAGGTTGTAGCAGCTCCATTTAATGATCACTTATGTCTGGCCGTGGCACGAGAATTAGAGAAAACATTTGGTGGTTGGGTGCCACCAATTTAAGGGCAAGGAGTATAACTTGTAAAAGATTGTGACTCGTGTTAAACATGATTATTGATATCTCATGTTAATCATTATTAGTATTGCGTAACGCCCGTGTAATACACAATGCCTACACACAGATTATAAAATAGGATTCGTACAGTTTACAACAGAATTAAACTTGAAAGTTAAAAAAAATCTGATACATAGCAGAAACGTAGATAAGATGGGCTTAATGTCATTGTTATCTTTTCTTGTGGCAATTAAACAGGGCTAGTGATGCAAACATTCCTCCAAAAATGACGAGTCTTCATATGATCGTGAATATCTGTGGAGGCATAAAAGATATTAAAAAAAATTATATACAGAGTTTTGTGATATTCAATTACCTACAATATAGTGATCTAGATCAGGGCTGAGCAACTTGTTCACCGCCGTGATCCGCACAATCACCATTACCAATTAACTGATTCCCCCACCTTCAGAAATATCAGTTATGTAGGACCGAGAGCTTCGTGTAGCCATTTAGAGTGTAGGAGTCAAGTTGGTATAGAGGGGGTCGTTTTCTTACGGTCCAGCAGAGCAGACAAGTCGCGGAAGGGCCACGGGTTGCCCAACCCTGATCTAGATTTTCCGAGAATAACTTACTCTTTCAGAATTCATCCGCACCGTACATAATAAGTTCTGATTCTACTTTGGAATTACAATTAAGTAGATAGATTTTTAAAAACTTTTTACGATTATGTACATGAATTGGTTTGCACAATTTTTTAAACGGATAAAATCCATTCTTGATACAAGAAAATGCAATAAAACGAATCCACATCTTAAAACAGTTACAACCAACATTAAACAAACTCTACCTTAGAATTTAGACATTTTAATGAATAAGATGCTTACTCTATACAGGGTGTCCGACAACAGATGTTAGAAAAATTAAGGGGTGTGTCCACATGTCAGAAAAAGACGGAAGTCAAGCATGAGGATTTTGCGTCTGAGGCTTCATTTCCGAGATATTAATTATTGGAAATACGCGTACGAAGCGTCTGACGCCGGGAACTTACAAGGGATCTTCGTTAACTCGAAAATTAAAAAAAAATTAAAACAGCAGGAAAGTAGTTCAAGTGATGCGAATTACGTAACTATTTTTGTTTCGGCAACGAAACGATCCTAGCGGTAAAAACACGCACTAAAAGAAATTGTACGTTTTCATGCGTATTTCATATCTATGATCGTGTTAACGCAACACACCAAGGTGGTCCTTATCTCGTTGAATTATATCAATTTAAACGGCACAACGTTTATTGCACGGACACGATTATATACAGGACGAGGCACAGCACTTATAATTACTTATTAGACTAATCTTAGCGTACATTTAATTTTAAGGCAATAAACTAAGTCTTATGTAAGGAATCTGAAATCAGACTTTATAACTTGATTTATCCTGAGATCGTTTTGAATTTTCGATGTACGAGAGATGGCACGAGAGATTCTGCCGGCTTATCGCGACGAGAACTACCACCACATCTGACTTCTTGATGTGAGCGCCTCACCAAAAAATCGCACCTCTGTGTGTCTTACAGAGACGCACAGAGTGGAATAGCAGCTTGTTAGCTAGCACGAAATTTCGTCAACTTCGATGACCTATATCTCATTAACCAACCACTATATTTTAAAATTTCAAGCGGCATTTGTTGTACTGATAATGAAATATATATAAAGATTATATATAATATAAATCTTAATTTTAAAATTTCAAGCGGCATTTGTTGTACTGATAATGAAATATATATAAAGATTATATATATATATATCAAGCGGCATTTGTTGTACTGATAATGAAATATATATAAAGATTATATATATATATATATATATATATATATATATATATATGATATAAATCTTTATATATATTTCATTATCAGTGCAACAAATGCCGCTTGAAATTTTAAAATATAGTGGTGTTACGTATGTGGAATTTTCCCATACGTCGCTCTCAACCGTTTTTCGAGCTCGCGTCTGTGAAGGGAAAACGCCCTAAAACCCTTTCGTTTATCAAACGTCACTAATGGGGGTCATGATCTCGACCATCTGGATCACGACCACGGGAACGGGAGTGACACGACGACGACCCCGAAGGATTTCCTTATATAGAGATTCCTAATGAATCCCCACTCATTTTGGGACTATATAAACCCTTTGGTTTCAACCCTCGTTGGTTAAAAGCTATAGAGTCACGCGTAGAGTCACGTCGTGTCACGCTCGTACAGAGTTGGTAAGGTCGGGCTAAAGTCTCCGTCAGAATCATAGTTAACCTCATAGAATCCGCGAGTCCGGTTTATATTCTATTTGACACTTTGAAACAGCCACTCGTACGCCCCGCATCGCCAGTGCGTCAACACCGTGCAACTATTGGTAATTTATACACATTATTTAATTAACTAATCGCGACACTTACATTTGTACAATAACATATTATTGAATATACGAATGGTGTTCACGTGTAAATCGAGTAGATTCGTTAAATCCATCTTTTACCCAGCGATCCTTATAATATTAGTAGCACTCACCCACTGATACAACTTTACCGCTCGAGTTGTATCAACTTTAATTAAGAGTTACGAGGCATTACTAACATTTCCCGCGACCCCCTGATTTCGTATCAGGTTCGTTCGCAAACCCTTTACCAAAACAAGCCATCTTCTCCAACCCAGTGGCTCCCCGATTTCGCATCGGGTTCGTCCACGAAACCTCACCCCTCCTACGGCTCCCTGATTTCGCATCAGGTTCGTCCGTATCCTACAGCTCCCTGATTTCGCATCAGGTTCGTCTGTAAATCTACCAACTTCCGAACAGCTCCCTGGTTTCGCACCAGGTTCGTCTGTGAATAATCCAACCTCCTAGCAGCTCCCTGGTTTCGCACCAGGTTCGTCTGTGAACTTCATCCTAGTGACTCCCCGATTTCGCATCGGGTTCGTTCACGACGTTTCACCCTCCTGCGGCTCCCTGATTTCGCATCAAGTTCGTCCGCGTGTGACTCCATTCCTAGAGGCTCCCTGATTTCGCATCAGGTTCGTCCTCGCCGTCAATAATCCTAGCGGCTCCCTGATTTCGCATCAGGTTCGTCCGCGCACCTAACTAACAAACTCATAAACCGTATTCCTTGGGAAATACCCTTCTCGCCGGCCTCTCGCGTTGCCGCAGCCCCGGCTCGTAACAAAACTGGTGACAGCGGTGGGATGCTACTGCATTAGAATCGCCGTAAAATTTGGGTTTTTAAATACGTTAAAATCACTCGTAATTTAGTATCGACAATATACTAGTTTTCTCTAGTCAAGTCACTTAGTAATTTTCAAAATGATAAGCACGCAGGCGAATGCCTCGTCTAACGACATTATGAATCTGACAGTTTCAATTGCAAACTCAATGTCACTCTTGACGCAACGGACCTGTATACAGAACATTACAATGTCAATTCCAACCTTCGACGGTGAAAGTCCACCCTTGACGCGCTTTGCACAAAATGTGGAAGACGGGTTAACTTTGATTCCTGAGGGTACGGAAGCCGAGTATCTTGCAATAATTCTAACGAAACTGATCGGCCCAGCACGCAGGTGCACGTTAGAACATAAATTCAACTCTGTTAAGGCATTAGTCCAACATTTGAAAAAGAGATTCGCGCCGGGAAGAAGTTTATCATATTTTCAAGTCGAAATCGCGAAACTAAGCATTCGCGAAGGAGAAAGTCTGCGACAGTACGTCGACAGGACTTCGCATCTCGTTTATTGTGCGCGCGGAGCTATTCGGGAAAGGTATCTGGATCACGCTGAAGACTTCGTCAAAGAAATGGAAAAGGACGTTAAAGAAAACTTCATCGATGGTTTACCGGATCGAATTTCCTGGAAAGTGTCGGCTCAAACTCAAGACATCAAAACACTTGAACAAGCTTACGACGCCGTGCTACAGATAGACAGAAAATTAAGGAATCGGCGACAGTCTCCCCGTAACGAATCACCCTCCAGGTGGTCTCGCCGAGACCATTACGCCGAAGACTCTCGCCGCCACGATCGCGAAGTATCGTACCCACATTCTCCGAGTAGATACGACCAAAACAGGGATCGGTCTCTTAGAACATCTGGTTTTGAAGAGGAACGAGAAGGACGGACACGCACGACGGCCTGGACATTGCGTCACCGGAGCCCCTCAAAATCCCCTTCTTATCGTTCCGACTCATCGTATGCAGATGATGGAGAAAAACATTTTTCTATTTTAAAAAGTCACGATAAAGATCGCAAGCTAAATTTATATTGTTGGCATTGCGGTATAACCGGACACGACGGAAAATCCTGTAGGAAACATCCGCGTAGCCCGAGATATCAACGAGACTCGCGAGAGTCGTCCGCCGAATTAAACAAGTCTTTAAACTTAGATCGCGCTCAACGTACAGGCGACACGATGAGCGGAAACAAAGTTGCTCGCCAGAGGACAGTCCGCTTCGAAGAGGAATCCTCATCAGGGAAGCACCTGCCCCACGCATCAAAATCAAGGTTCCAGAACTGGAGTCAGGAACGGGAGAATTCTTAATCGATGGTGGAGCATCCGTTAATTTAGTAGTCATTAACACCCTGGGAGAAAAAGCAACGATAAACTCTCGGGAAGAAATCGAGTTAACCGGAATTACTACTAATCCAATTCATACTCTAGGAACAACAATTCTTCATATTCACGAAGCTCCCGCACTTTTCTATGTAGTCAAAAAGCTTGCAATAGAAGCAGACGGACTTATAGGAAGCCCATTTTTAAAACAGGAGGAGGCCGAAATTTCTTATTATCACGAGACTTTGGTGTTAAAGAATAAACCAACCCGACCTATACGCTTTTCAAATTATCAAGACATACCTCAAACAAAAACACTACCGAAGTCGACCAAACATCGTATCGAACCTAGGACGTCGCAACAGATTGCTATAACAATAGCAAACCCGAGGATTAAGGAAGGATATTTACCACGTATCAAGACCCTCGAACATCTGTACATAGGGGAAGCAGTTGTGAGGAATAATAAAGGGAAGTGCTACGTAATGGCAACAAATACCAGCGATGTACCCTTAGACGTAGAGATAGAACCACAAACATTGGAGTCTTTCGATATCTTCGGTTCATCAGACGAAGATTTTTACCCAGCCGTAGAACACCCGTCAAATTTCAAAACAAACGAAGATAGGATACCAAAAATCTTAGAAGCCCTAAACACAAAACATTTGAACAAGGAAGAACTAGATTTCGTTACCAATTTAGTTAGAGATTTTCCCGACCGTTTTTATCTTCCTGGAGATAAACTTGGGAAGGCCCGCGACTTTAAACATTCAATTCATACATCCAACGATATTCCAATCAACACGAGACAATATCGCTATCCTCTCATACATCAAAAGGAAATTCAAAAACAAATCAGCGAGTTATTATCAAATGGTATAATCACATCTTCCAAATCTCCATACAATTCGCCTTTATGGATCGTCCCGAAGAAAGAAGATGAGAACGGAGTGAAACGTTGGCGTCTGGTAATAGATTTCCGCGGCCTCAATGAAATAACCATTTCTGATAAGTATCCATTACCTCAAATCACGGAGATTTTAGATCGATTAGGAGGAGCTAAATATTTCTCGGTCTTTGATCTCGCTAGCGGATTTCATCAAATAGAGATGGATCCGAAAGATAAAGCAAAAACAGCATTCACTACTCCAAATGGACATTACGAATTCTCTCGAATGCCTTTTGGATTAAAGAATGCACCACCCACTTTTCAACGCCTGATGGATCAAGCACTCACTGGACTTCAAGGAACAGACCTCTTTGTCTACTTGGACGACATAGTGATTTACGCATCATCGTTACAGGAACATAATATAAAAGTCAAAAAATTATTAAAGTGTCACGTCCCGGGTGGAGGTCGTTGGGGACGATGGCATAGACGGGGAATTATTGAAGGGAACGCGGGCGCGAATGCCAGTTTCGTGGCACTGCGGAGAGTTTGGATTCAGGCGCGAATGCCAGATTCGTGGCACTGAATAGTTTGAGGGAATGCAGGCGCGAATGCCAGATTCGTGGCACTGCGGAGAGTTAGGATTCAGGCGCGAATGCCAGATTCGTAGCACTGAACGGTTTGAGGGAATGCAGGCGCGAATGCCAGATTCGTGGCACTGCGGAGAGTTAGGATTCAGGCGCGAATGCCAGATTCGTGGCACTGCGGAGAGTTAGGATGCAGGCGCGAATGCCAGATTCGTGGCACTGCGGAGAGTTAGGATTCAGGCGCGAATGCCAGATTCGTAGCACTGAACGGTTTGAGGGAATGCAGGCGCGAATGCCAGATTCGTGGCACTGCGGAGAGTTAGGATGCAGGCGCGAATGCCAGATTCGTGGCACTGCGGAGAGTTAGGATTCAGGCGCGAATGCCAGATTCGTAGCACTGAACGACCAGGGAAAGTTTAAATGGTAATCACTCCGGAGGTGACGCCCGTTAGAGCACTTTGTTTGTTTTGGCTTTTTAATTGGATTTACCGTTGCATTTATATAGGAAGTCACACGTAATATTTCCGCGAAATATGTCTAGACATATGGGTGTACACGGCCCATGCAAATATATGTTTGTAAACACTGTAGGAACTCTCGCGTTCACGAACTGAAATCAGCTGTTGCAGTAGCCTGTTTAGATTTGGAGCTTTCGTAACCAAAGGATATTCATAATAATTCGAACCGTGATTTAAAGCCAAGGACTTTATTACTTTGAGCACGAGTGGTGCACTATCAATATATTAGCATGGTTAACATAATAATGCGTCAGACATTAAGCATTAGCACATAACATTTATATAAATAGTAATCAACAGCAATATATGTGTATGAATATGCAATACATGTGTATAACCCAAAGAAAATAGTATGTAAAGTAATAGGAATTTGCTACGCTAACAATATGAGACAATGAGCGTTAGCGGAATAATAATATGAATCAAAATAATATGAAATGCAATAAGCGTTAACGATACAAAATAATATATATCAATAAGCGTTAATACAAGAATAATAATATGAAATGCAATAAGCGTTAACGATACAAAATGATAATATAAAGCAATAAGCGTTAATACAAGAATAATAATATGAAATGCAATAAGCGTTAACAATACAAAATAATATATATGATGGTGATATGCCGTATAACAATAAAGGTAATTATAATTTCTTACGGTAGTTGCAGTAGAACACTGAATTTAAACACTTGATTTGTTGGTTTTACTGAGGAAGTATTTCCTTAGAAGAATGAATAATAATGAATTCCGGTCTCGCGGTTCCTTGTATTTATAGGGTTTACAAGAATGTCAGGTATGAAGGGTGTGCGCGGTATGCACCTTGACATATTTACGAAATATGCGTCGCAATAGGACTTCCGGGGTTTTTATAAATGTCTATATTTAGACTACGTTTATGAATCATGCGTGAAATATGCGTCGCAATTGGTTTCCAAGATTCTTTTAAACTATTGATAAGACCCATTAGGTGGATTTTAGGCGTTTTGACGGGAAAGGGGTGAGAGTGGCTTTGACTCGGTGAGTCGTAAAGAGGGGCTGAGACGTGGTCTCGAGATAAGAGAGTTTTTGGGACGAGGGACTTGTTTAAATTTAAATAGGAGGGAAGTGGTCATGCCACGTAAGGCGAAGAGGGGATTTGGAGGTCGTAGTTGACCATCTTGAGATGGGGACCGCTAAGGTACATCGCCAAGGTGATCAGTGATTTGGGGAAAAGGGGTAAGATTTGAGTTTGATGGATTTTGATGGAGTTATGGAGCGATTTATGAGGGAGACTTTAGAATAATACCGCGCGAAAAATAGTGGGACATCACAAAAGCGTCTTCGAGAACATGGATTAACCCTCCAGACCAACAAGTGCCAATTTCTGCGCAAGGAAGTTGCATACCTTGGACACATTATTTCAAAGGAAGGAGTAAGACCTGACCCTAGGAAATTAAAAGCTGTTCAAGATTTTCCCACACCCACAACGCAGAAGAACATTCAACAATTCTTGGGACTTGTAGGATATTACCGAAGATTCGTACCTAATTTCACCACAAAAGCAAAACCTTTAATTAACTTATTAGGAAAAGGCATCAAATTCAAATGGACAGAAGAACAAGACCAGAGTTTTAAGCAATTACGTAGCGAACTTTGTCAGCAGCCCATATTGCAATACCCTGATTTCAGTAAACCTTTCATTGTAACTACAGATGCATCTGATTATGCTATTGGAGCTGTACTTAGCCAAGGGGAGATAGGAAACGACCTGCCGATTGCCTACGCATCCCGCAGCCTAAATAAACCTGAGAAGAATTATTCGGCTACGGAAAAGGAATGTTTGGCCATGGTTTACGCCGTAAGATACTTTAGGCCTTACATCTATGGAACTCCATTCACCCTCGTTACAGATCACAGACCACTGGTCTGGTTACACTCTGTTAAGGACCCAACTTCTAGACTAATGAAATGGAAGCTCCGACTGTTAGAGTACGAGTACCAGGTTGTCCATAAATCCGGAAAGACGAATAAGAACGCAGACGCATTATCACGCAACCCCACGTCTGCCTGCCTACCGCTTATTCCACGAGACCCCCAGGATCCCGACTTCAAAGTCCAGATACCGAAAACAGACGCTAGCATCGATACGATTGGACACCGCATACGACAGTTACGACGAGATAGGGAAAACCGGCCCAAGTACCGAGAGACAAGCAGTAGTTCAGATGAAATAGAAGAAACCGCACGTGGGAACGTTCAACATTCTCCAATAATACACAAGAACCGATCCTTTCCCAGCTTATCTCAAGAGTTAACCATGCCAGATGAACGCCAGGAAACCATAAACAGTTTTTCGCCCGCAGCAAATTCCACTCAAATCATCCCTCTAGATAAGGACCAGACCGTCTTTGACAATCTGATATCCTTTGAGGAGCCGCTCGAAAATACTGTAATAGAAAATGCAAGAAACATTCAACTAGATTTACTCGGTACCCCGCAAGTATCATCGGAAGTCATGGATGAACCTTTACAACCCTCAATAAACCAGCTACCTGCAGGAACTACGACCGAAGCAAGTGTGAAACAGCCACCTGACAGCAGGTCAACTGAACCTAGAGTCCTTGACCGCACGCTTGACCCTTACCCATTCTTCACTACCGACATCGGGAATTCAAACGACCTTGATGATCTGGAAGAAATCCTAGACCAACCATATAAAATTATTGTTTCTCCAAGCACCTTTACCTCTGAAGAAGGACATTACGTACATTTCATTTCCGCCGACTGCAATTTAGTAAACCCAGTTGGAAAATTACTACTAGACACTGAAATAATTAATAAATCAAATATTCTAGCAGCACAACCAAAAAAGGGACAGGTGATAACTACAGACAATGGACATTTTAAAACTTTCAGTATAATAATCTCAGACAACTTCTTTGATAATATTAAAAGAGTAGATGTGCTGAATGGATTGAAAACTCTTCGGCCCACCTTAGATCAAAATCAGATTAATTCATTTCGAATTTCTGCCACGGGGGACCTTCACAAAATACCATCTAACGAATTCGTCAAGATATTAGAAGAGGTTTTCATAGGAACAGGCCTGCAGATTACTTTATGCAACTGTACCATTACAACACCATCCGAAGAAGACAGACAGCACATCATAAGCGAAGCTCACGACAGTTTAATTGGAGGACATAAAGGAGTAACGAAGACATACAAACGCATCCGATCAAAATTCCATTGGCCTCAAATGCGCAACGACATTCAAGACTACATCCGAAGATGCCAAAGTTGTCAGGAACAGAAATTCGTCCGAGCGAAAACTCGTCAACCGATGTTGATCACCGACACACCTATAGGAGCCTTTGACAAAATTTCCTTGGATACAGTAGGACCTTTACCAATTACACCCAGTGGGAACAGACATATTCTCACCATTCAAGATAACCTAACGAAATATTGCGTAGCCGTAGCGATACCTAACATTCGAGCTGCTACAATTGCAGATGCTTTTGCTAGACATTTCATCGCAATTTACGGTACACCTCGCGCAATATTAACAGACAAGGGAACTAGCTTCATCGGAACGCTGATGACCAACCTATCTGAAATATTTAAAATCAAACAAATCACAACCTCGGGATATAGACCACAAACCAATGGATCTCTGGAACGAAGTCACATCGTCCTCACCGAATACCTCAAGCACTACATGGATAATTACGAAGACTGGGATTTATTACTACCATTCGCAATGTTCTCTTACAATACATCTGTTCACGAAGCAACAAATTTCACCCCATACGAATTAATCTTTGGAAAACAAGCTCGAGAACCAAGCTCTTTCCCAACCGGTGAAAACCTAAAGTCATATGGAGACTACTTGATAGAATTAATAACACACATGACTCGAATCCGGAATATAGTCTCAGATAGTCTGAACTGAGCATCAGAACAAATTAAAACACGCCAATTTTCCGTCTACTGCAAACGGTAAGCCGACCGTCTGTCCAAATATGGTCCTGATCACCCTGTTCCCGAGACATATCCTGGCAAGCAGTGAGAGCTCACCTGAAGGGTATTCAATCCCTTCCAATCGCCGCCCCTGCAAACAACAACCAACACGGAGATGCTGATGGGGAACAGAAGGATGGCATCACAGCAATGCTGACGCCGGACCGACTACCCAGACAACCTCCATCAGACGTCGCCGACCACTTCCTGGAGAAGGACTACGTGGTGCCCAGCGACAATTAAACTCTCACACCCTGCAACACCTAGCGATAAGTACACTAATTACACTACACCCGACAATTCTCTTTTACACTTTTGCTTATAAAAGGATTTGTGGGGCGTTTTTCCTTCTTTTGAAAAGCATCACGAGAATCGCGATGTTTTATCTTGGGAGGGAGATGTTACGTATGTGGAATTTTCCCATACGTCGCTCTCAACCGTTTTTCGAGCTCGCGTCTGTGAAGGGAAAACGCCCTAAAACCCTTTCGTTTATCAAACGTCACTAATGGGGGTCATGATCTCGACCATCTGGATCACGACCACGGGAACGGGAGTGACACGACGACGACCCCGAAGGATTTCCTTATATAGAGATTCCTAATGAATCCCCACTCATTTTGGGACTATATAAACCCTTTGGTTTCAACCCTCGTTGGTTAAAAGCTATAGAGTCACGCGTAGAGTCACGTCGTGTCACGCTCGTACAGAGTTGGTAAGGTCGGGCTAAAGTCTCCGTCAGAATCATAGTTAACCTCATAGAATCCGCGAGTCCGGTTTATATTCTATTTGACACTTTGAAACAGCCACTCGTACGCCCCGCATCGCCAGTGCGTCAACACCGTGCAACTATTGGTAATTTACACACATTATTTAATTAACTAATCGCGACACTTACATTTGTACAATAACATATTATTGAATATACGAATGGTGTTCACGTGTAAATCGAGTAGATTCGTTAAATCCATCTCTTACCCAGCGATCCTTATAATATTAGTAGCACTCACCCACTGATACAACTTTACCGCTCGAGTTGTATCAACTTTAATTAAGAATTACGAGGCATTACTAACATTTCCCGCGACCCCCTGATTTCGTATCAGGTTCGTTCGCAAACCCTTTACCAAAACAAGCCATCTTCTCCAACCCAGTGGCTCCCCGATTTCGCATCGGGTTCGTCCACGAAACCTCACCCCTCCTACGGCTCCCTGATTTCGCATCAGGTTCGTCCGTATCCTACAGCTCCCTGATTTCGCATCAGGTTCGTCTGTAAATCTACCAACTTCCGAACAGCTCCCTGGTTTCGCACCAGGTTCGTCTGTGAATAATCCAACCTCCTAGCAGCTCCCTGGTTTCGCACCAGGTTCGTCTGTGAACTTCATCCTAGTGACTCCCCGATTTCGCATCGGGTTCGTTCACGACGTTTCACCCTCCTGCGGCTCCCTGATTTCGCATCAGGTTCGTCCGCGTGTGACTCCATTCCTAGAGGCTCCCTGATTTCGCATCAGGTTCGTCCTCGCCGTCAATAATCCTAGCGGCTCCCTGATTTCGCATCAGGTTCGTCCGCGCACCTAACTAACAAACTCATAAACCGTATTCCTTGGGAAATACCCTTCTCGCCGGCCTCTCGCGTTGCCGCAGTCCCGGCTCGTAACAGTGGTAATATATATTACCACTTGTGGTTATACCACACGATAGTGGTCGGTTAATGAGATATAGGCCTTCCAAATTGACGAAATTTCGCGCTTCTTAAATGGTTTGAAAACGCTAGCATGTTTAATGTTTCAGGCAAAGATTATTTTTTAAAAAAATGCATATGCAAATCATTTTATCATTAAGATACGTGTTATAAACATAAATTTTGCACATGAACAATGTAAAATATCTTTGAACTTACTCGTGTACTTTCCTTCTCAAGATGTCCTAAATCTTACGCAGTGACAAGTTTCTTGACTTAAAGTTACATGTCAAGTGTAATATCCAACTAAAAAATGTTATACAAATTTGCACTTTTTTAAGATATCCGCATTTAAAGTGCCTATTAATATCTATCTACGATTTCCGTAAACGAACCCTTTCAGGTCTGCACTTCTTGGTTTGTGGGAATATTTTTTCAGAGTCAATTATTAATAATACAAGCCTAAATAAACTCCACGTTAAATTTTATGATTTTATATCATCGGGTTTAACCACAATAAATATTGTATTTACTCAACATCGGTCCTCAAATAGTTCTTCCCTTTACACATAGTGTAAGTCAAATATATATAAGAATGTTACGTGCTTGCTTTAACATAAATAAATTGTATATTTATTTTAGAGAATGCTTTTGACTCTTGACCCTCAACAGTTTATTTTCGTCGTGTAGGGGAGACAGGGGCTAAAAGTTCCGGGGGTAAGTTGTTCCGGCGGTTCTGTCTTCAAAATGAAAAGAGCGTTGTACTTTAAATTATTTTTTCCGTGTGAGTTGATCACGCCACTCTGTCGCCCATTTTAATAGTGTCCGCGACAGGGAATTGTGTGGTTGCAAGCAAGGACCTATTAGCCGCGTACCAGATAAGTAAATATTTTTCTATCATTATTTATTGGTCTATTTCGATTATTTAACGTCGATATTATTGATTAATTCGTTCTTATGAATCAAATGGCATTTCAGAACATGGTGTAATAGTGTTTATCGTTTCAATATATGTACAGTATTGTCTTCGAATGTGGTCGGTTTGATGCACACGATACGGGCTTGTCGCTATCCTCACCACTTCTGTCTCACTCTTGTCCGGCGAAGGCGAGAGCGAGATGGAACGAGAGCGAGCGAGAGCCACTGAAAGCGAGCGAGGACGGTACGAAACAGACGACGCGTTGATGTTTTGTCTCGCTCCGTCGTTCGAACCCCTGATACTCCGTCCTTTGCGTGAGCGACGGTCGCAAGCGCTTACGGTAAGCACGAAAACCGCTTCGCATAATCTTGACGCAGGCCCGGCTCAAGTCTTTTTTGCGCCCTATGCGAACTTATCAAATTGTGCCCTTTATTATAATACATTTATTTGAGATTATTTATGACTTTACATAAATTGTAAATATAAATTAGGCAACTACTAGGGCGTAAGGTTGACAAGAGTCTCAAAATGGTCTTCTCATTGTTGGCATTGTTGAAAATAAATTTTTAAATGAAATACTACAAATTGTACTACAACGGTTTTAAACTACGAGTAAAAATTAAGAGTAAGGACATGAGGAAACTCAATTAAATGTATTATAATAAAGGGCGTAATTTGAAAATTTCGCCTAGGTCGCAAAAAAGACTCGTGCCGTGCCTGGCTATCTGACCGTCGCGGGCATGCGTCGAGCAGTCACGATTCCATCTGAGTGCTCGCACCCGTCGCGCACGCAAAACGTTCCATCTCGCTCCCCTCTTCGGCCACGAACATTCGGAATTGGGGATCTGTTCACGATAGGAGCTCAACGCTGGTCCCGACCAGCGAGCACATACGGAGATAATACTGTATGAGCAGAGTAGTATGTCAAATTGCTACATGTGTCGATAGGGGATAGTTTTTACCGTGACTTGGGGCACGTTGTTACCGTAACAACTTGCCCCACTGCAAATTTATAAATTGTTCCTGCTGTGCTTTAAGATGCGAACATATGAATGAAAGGCGGAAAAGGGCACCATTTCCATCTATGTTTTGCATAATGATAAAAACTGTCGCTAGAGAATTCAGTATCTGCTATTTGACTCTATCGAGAGTTATTAAAAAAATGCAATCTGAACAAGAAGCCACTGTCGACTACAAATACAAATCTCAATAAGTAGGTACCCACAAACAGTTGAATGTAAGACTGATTTGTAGATTTTAGTTTTTATACCAAAGATAATGTTTATGGTTATTATATTGTTTTGGTTTTCTTTGAACGATAATAGAGTTTTGTTGATCCGAAGCTTCATAAATAAACATTATTAATAAAATTCTGTTTTATTTCTGTTTGGGAATGCATAGATTCCCAGTGCCGCCACACTCACTCTCGAAGCAGCACCTCACGAACTCATGACCGCGACGCAGATCAACAATCGATCTGCAAATCAGTAATGCAAATCAGCTACGATCGATCCGCCAATCAGCGCGTCTCATCGATGCTCCAGCGGAATCGAGAAGACGCGTGCACGGAAGTCTGCCATTTTCCTCTCTCTTTGTTTCCTCGTTGCTCGTAGCGGTTTGCTCACGTGTTTCTTGAAGTTACGGAAGTATCTTTTCGCATATCTCAACTTCAAATATCTCAAATCACAGTTTTTTAATCTCACGGTTTCGCTCAGTATTTAGGATCGCTCAAGTGTACGCTTACGCGCCGCCAGTTAGCGTAATTGAGTGGACGCCACGTGGTTACATCCACGCGGTCACATTTTGTATCTTGCTCACTCGTTGCATTCAATCAGTGATAAATATTATTCCTGTGTGACGGCAATAGAGCCTTATCTCAACTGTACACGCATACTCATTGACTCATCGAGTCTTTTAATAAAGTGCCTTTGTATTGTCTCATAAAACTGTTCATTGTGTACCTTTTCACCGTCGGTCCTAACCTCACTTTTAACCGGCATGCTCATCGCGGGCAATCTCAAACAATTTCATTAGAAAATGAAATATTTCCTTAAAAGGCAACTCTTATATCTTAATAACAACTTACCCCAATGCGATAACTATTTTCCCCATGAAGGGGTAAGAAGTTACGCTTCAACCAGCCACAAATAAATTACTTTTTATGAGAAACCTATTACAATATACTAAATACAAGCTTAAACTCATAAAATATAATAAATTTAACAAGAAATTAGTCAGTAGTGAAGAGAATAATTACATTATTTTCTAGTCATTTAGCCCCGGTCTTCCCTAATCAGTCTGAAACTCTCCCGCCTCGTCCTAAACACTTGTCATTCGCACTCGAAATTCGGTAATCTTTTTTGGGCAATAACGATCATTCCTATCACATAGAAATACTGTGGGTGTTATACCGTGATTGAGCGAGAGAAGAAATTAAATGGAAGAAGAGAGATCTTTGCTGTACATTATATATAGAGTTGGATGTAGCGCACGCGAGTTATTTGCCAACAGCGAGTTAATCGAGAACATTGAGGAAGAGTTAAAAGTATTAAAGCGAAAGCGTGTTTTATAGAATAAGTGTTACAATCATTGTGTTAATTGTTTTCATTTTCATTAGATCTATCCCCCCCTCCCCATAAACATGACTCATATATGAAAGAAGCAAATTCCCTTTAATTCACGAAAAAAGTTCAGTAGCAAGGATTATGAAATCATCTTTACTAATTCCAATTTTATTCTTGTTCTCCGCTCGAACACTGATTCCTCTGTCACTTTTTATACTTGGCAATCCTTTATTGGCTACAAATCAATTAATCAAATCAATCCGTTGTGTTTTTATTATCTTCCATTGTAAAATGATATTCATACGACGTTATTAACAGAAGATGTCCCTCTTGTAAAAGTTTTTGTGTCAACAACAGGCCTATCGCCCGTTAAATAGTTAAAACCGAAGCTGAAAATCTGAGCACTGAATTGATTTGTGGCCAATAAAGGAATGTTGTACGAAAAGCAGCTTACTAACGCCATCTCCCAATGATCAGCGCTAATTAGGCACATGGCTGCGGCCTGCTTGCTCATGTGGAGCGGCGATCACGGCCCCTTCCATCGATTCGCGATCGATGGAAGGGGAAGGCGATTCCTTCCAGGAATTCGACCGCGATTTCCTGGAACTGACACTCTTTGTTCGCGGCTCGCTTACGAAACACGCTCTGTACTTGCTCGCACGCTTCTCTTGCTAATCACGGCTTAAACGAAGTTACCTCATCTGCTGAGGAACGGGTTTCGCGCTTACTTAACTACTAATTAAGCATTAACAGTTACTATTATAATTAAGATGTATATACAAAGCCACAATTAAACTATACACTATTTACAAATGTCAAGTATAAACAGTCACAGAGGAATCAGTGTTCGAGCGGAGAACGAGAATACAATTGAAATTAGCAAAGTTGATTTCACAATCTTTCATGTGAACTTTATAAAGTTTTTTTCGCGAATTAAAGGGAATTAGCTTCTTTCATACGTGAGTCATGTTTATGGGCGGGGGGGGGGGGGGGGGGGGATTTATCACATTTTTCATAATAAAATTCGATTTTGTACATACATATTTCTTAACACTAAAACTACGACGCCAGTCAAAATGACTGGTTTTACAATTTCATTTTAAAATTCCGACTTCACGTTGCATTTTTTCCCGCGATGATGTTATGACTTTTGCAGCGATAACTAAAGAAGTAATAAAATTATTTTTTTTATGTATTCAAAATCAAAATAATTTTGTTTTATGGCTACTTCTACCAATATCAGTCAAAATGACTCGTACTTGTCAAAGTGTAAAAGGGTTCCACAATCCGGTTACCGAACTTGAATTACCCAGTTTCCTCGTTTTGTACAACTTTTCACACGTTTTTAGAATGATCACTGCGTATCAGTCAATATGATAGTGATAATTATCAGGAAAATTCCAGATCGATTATGATGCTAATGCAAAAATAATGCATTCACTCGTATACTATGAAGGGAAGAACCATAACAACTGACAATTTTTTTACAAGCTTGCCGCTGGCATCTAAATTACTGTCAAAAAGAACCACACTACTAGGAAAAATTGGTAACACAAAGAAGGATATTATGGCTCGTTTTTCATCATTACGTTATAGATTAAATGGGTGTGTTCTTACAATTTACAAAAGTAAGCCGAAGAAGAAAGTTTCTGTATTGAGTTCGGAACACAAATCCGTCAGAATTGGAAAAAGTAACAAACGCTTACCTGAAACGGTTGAATTTTATAACAAGACAAAATTTGGCCTAGACATTGCAGACCAAATGGCAAAGAAATATAGCGTCAAATCAGGATCAAGAAAATGGCCACTTCAAGTATTTTTTAACATTTTAGATTTAGCTGGCATAAATACCTGGATCTTATATAAGGAAACAACAGCTTAAATAATAAGGTAAACGTACCTATTATGAAACGCTTTTCGACGGGGTTATGCAATTATCATCTAATTTATAACATTTAGTGTGTTAACTTTGAAAATTTGCATACCATTCGACAGACCATTGTTTTGTGATTATATAATGAGCCATAAAATATATATTTATTATAAATAAAAAATAATATGACTAAAAAACTAACTGAAGGACCTGCACGTATTATGAAACACTGCTTTCGTACCATGACCCGGTGTTTCATATTCAATGTCCCTATTATGAAACGCCCCGTCAGCCAAATCTGTTCGTTTCAAATGAGCAGGAAAAACACTTTGTAAGTATGAGAAACATAAAAACAGATCAAAAAGAAAAGAAAAAACGCAATTTTTTAAAGCAATATGATTCGACCTAAGTATCCTGATATCTATGGAAAATTAAATGGTTGTAAGGACTAGGTCAAAATAAATAATCAATTTCCTCTTTTATTATCTTTTATTATCATATAAAATCTTTAAAAATGAAAAACATTAATAAACGTTTGTAAATATAACAAAGACTATATTATAAATAAAATGAAAAGATTAATAGGACAATTGTTGAATTACATTTTTTCACTTTTAATTTTTTGTTGGATTTCATTAATTTTTTTTGTAATTTTTTTCTTCTCTGCTAACTTTTTTTCATCCTGTAAAAATCTTTTCTTCTCAGCTTTTTCTTCTTTCATCTTCTGTTGTTGTTCTTTCTTCATTTGAACTCTCCACCGCAGGTAATTTCGGTTTTCCAGTTGCTTTTAATTTATTTTGTTTCTTCTTTGACAGATATTGGCGAGGTAAAGTAAAAGCTTCAGTAAAACTTTGACTTGTAACAGAATGTGCTATGATTTTTTCTTGTAAAATTGGACAAGCACTGTTTACGTGACTATCAATTTCACCCAAATGTGTATTACATTTATTTTCCAAAAAAGAATGATTACAAACTAAACAATGTGTATATATAGCAATAGCTTGAAAATTTTCAAATAAATTTATATAAACCTGCTTGATTGATTTCATTATTCAAATGAATAGGGATTACATTTTTCATAGTAACAGTAGGTGATAATAAACTTCCATCATTTATAAAAGTGTTATATGATAATATATCCCATTCACTAGTATTTTCATTTTGTAATATATGTTCATGGCACACTATTTTCATCTATATGGGCTACTAACATATTCTCCTGTACATTACTTTGTAATTCTATACATATTATACTACTCGAATTTACATCATTGTTATTCCTACTCTCAACAATCATATTGTCCTTGCTACTCGCACTGCTCTATATAAAATCCATTGAACAATTTCCTCTTCTTCTTCTTTACTTGAAACAGTAGGTGGATCAGATGTGGACTCTACTTTTTCAGGCACCTTCACTCTTCTACAAACAGATGATAGAGGGACCCCATACATATTCGTTGCTTTCCTTAAAGAAATGCCCTTGCCAACTGCTTCCACAGCTTACTCTAATGTGTCAGGAGCGTAATTTTTCCTTGTATCCCTTTTTTTGGGAAGTTTCCTGTAAGGTTTTCCTTTGTGTAGATCGCATTAGTTTCTGTTACACTTTTTTTCAAAACACTATTGCCCGTTTATCTCGTGTTCTTACTTTTTTCAATGGTTTTCACTTTTTTTACTCTCCCAGACATTATAAAATTCTTTGTCTGTTTAAAAAACTTTTGAATGTAAGTAAATATTACCTTAAATTGTGTTCACTTCAGCACAGTAGATTTTATAGGTTAGGTTTTTGATATTTATTAAAAAGTTTGAATTACGCATATTTACTCGTATTTATGATGAGAAATTCGAATTTAATATATTATATAAATTGCTCTAGGGCAGTTGAAATAATGAAATATTTCTCTTTTGCAATGAAAATATCTCATTACCAAAGCTGAGGCACGTGTTTTATAAACTGGTACAACCATATGAACACGGGTCCGTGGTCTTGGAACACGCTTTCGACCCGTTCCATAAATCGGGACATTCAAAAAATTGAAGTACACAATATGAAACAGTTATTTTTATCAATGAAAAGTTATCAAAATTCAAAAAATTTGTAGAAAAATCAAATCTAGGATTTACAGGCTATTGTATAATCTAACCCTGATAGCCAGATCTGGGGAGCAGAATCTGACGTCAGAACCGTAGACGTCTGTGTCCGCATTTGGCTGCGTTCTGAGGTGCAGAGCCTGATATCAGTGCCTGAGGTCAGATCGGCAGCAGATCGACAGCAGATTCTGCCGTCTGCTTGGCACAGCCAACAGCGCCATCTAAGGGCCAGAATTACCAAACTATTCCCTACGCGCGACGTCACATGGCCGCCCCTACACACCAACACAAATGTAGCGTTATTGCTGCAGGCGTATCCCTACCCCTACATAACCCGCCAGCAGATTGTGCAGTTCATTAAATAATTCATTCTACTTATTTCCAAAAATATTTATTCAGTCTTTACAATTGTTACAGAATACTATAAGTAGCGCATATAAATTCGAGGAAGAACATTCAATATTTACATTTATAAATTCATATGCAATACGTCCCGTAACCAGTGGTACCTATTAGGTGCGATATGAGAAAATTTCCTATATTTTCGACTTCTTTTTTCTGTAGAATCACCATATTCCGTATTGTATTAGAGTAGTATATAGCTATGACAGTTCTAACTCAAATTTGAGTTTCAAGGTCATGATAAGAATTTCCTCTGACCCTGAAACTCAAATTTGAGTTTCAAAAATCGGCGGAAAATTCCTGCGGGGCGGCGCGCGACCGGGGCGGCGGATGACGTCATACAGGTGGCGAAGTGGTGGGGGTATAGCGCGAGAGCAGAAGATATCGAATCAATCGATACCGAACCGCATCGAGGAGGAACCGCGGGTGGGTGAATTGCTGCTACTCTTGAGCGTGGTACCAACCACAGTCGGTAAGGAAGGAAATATTAATTTAAGATATTAAGAATAATCGAAAAACTGAATCTCGGGCGACGGGGCTCGAACCCAAGACCTCCGCGTTACGAGTCAGCCGCCTATCCAACTCTCCCAACGCCCACTCTCTGACATTAGTCTTTAATGAATGGTACATATACCGAGCGTCACCAAGCATAATCCATTATTTTTTTATCGGATGATGTCGGGCAATGTCGGGAAAGATCGGGAAAGAGAGAGCATTACTTTAAAGCTAAATTCGGAGGGTGGGAAAGAGAGAGCTTCACTTTTAAAGCTAAATTCGAGAGAAAGAGACGGCACTACATAGCGGTACAATCGCAGATATTCTAAAATTTTTAACCAGCGATCTACAGAACCATTATGCAGAAATATTATTTCAAGCAGATATGTAGCAAGCATTCTAAAGCTAAACAGTATTCTAAAGCGTTCCGATTTAACGTCGCAGCGTATCGCACGATCTCGCGTAATTCGAATCCTCTGGAGCAGTCGCGCGGGATGATGTCATTTGGTGGTGCGTAGAATGAAATAGAATTATGCGATGTCAGCAAATCTTAAAATTATGTGGCGAGGAGGATGATGGGTAAATGAAATGGAGAAATAATATGCGTTACAGAAATTTTATTTAAAATATAAAAGAATATAATAAAAAAGAATATAATAAAAAAGAATTATATAAAAACGAATATAATAATAAAAGAATATAATAATAAAAGAATATACTAATAAAAGAATATAATAAAAAATAATATATAAAAAAGAATATAATAAAAAAAAAGAATGTGTCCCGGGTGGAGGTCTTTAGGGAACGATGACTATATGGGGAGAAAGTCAGGCGAGAATGTGAAATCCTACACATTGGGGTTGGTAGCTTTTAGGCGCGAAACTTAAATCCGTCACACTGAGGGTAGAAGGAGTCAGGCGCGAATCTTTAATCCTTCACACTGAGGGTAGAAAGGAGTCAGGCGCGAATCTTTAATCCTTCACACTGAGAGTAGAAAGGAGTCAGGCGCGAATCTTTAATCCAGCACACTGAGGGTAGAACGAGTCAGACGCGAATCCTTAATCCTTCACACTGAGGGTAGAAAGGAGTCAGGCGCGAATCTTTAATCCTTCACACTGAGGGTGGAAGGAGGTCAGGTGCGAATCTTGCATCCAGCACACTGATCGACCAGGGAAGTTTAAAGGCGAATGGTATCCGGGGAACACCCGTTAGTTTACCGAACTTTGGTAAACACTGCAAGCACTTTCGCGTTCGCGAACCGAGATCAGCTGTTGCTGCAATTTGTTTTGGTTTTGGGGTCTTTGTACCCGAAGAATATACACAATAGTTCGAAGCGTGATTTAAGCAAAGAGGTTTAGCTTGAAACCCGAATATATGCACAGGTTATGTTTATAGCAATATTAACATGAGAATGCGTTAGACATTAAGCATTTGCACATAACATTTATATAAATGTGTCAATATAAGAATATGAACATGAAACACATGGAAATAAGCCAATGAAATGATATAAAGCAATAAGCGAAATAATACAAAATATTATAATAAAGCAATAAGCAAAATAATACAAAATATCATGGAATACAATAAGCGTTGATAATACAAATAATATGATGATTAGAAAGAATAGTAATAAGACAAGATGATATGGATGATGGTGATATGCAGTGATATATAAAAATGGTAATTGTAATTGCTTACGAGGATCTACGATGGTGATGAACACTGAACTTAATAAAAATAAACTTCTTAATGTAATCTCGTCGAAAGATTTCTGTCGAAAGAGGAGTTTTGCCTCGGTCCCTTCGTATTTATATGTTTGTCGCGGGGGTAAGCGCGGTACAGGCCTTGACCTATTTAATGAATAAGTCGCAGTAGGACTTCCGGGGTTTTTACAAAGGTGTGTCTATTATTAGACACATTTTCTGTCACGTACACCAAATATTCGACGTAATTATACTTCCGGGGTTTTTATGACTGTGGAATAATATGCTCAACCCATCGAATGGATTTTGGGAGTTTTAATAGGAAAAGGGGTAGAATGGCTTGGACTCGGTGAGTCGTAAAGAGGGGAGTGAGACGTGGTCTCGATTTAAGAGGTTTTTGGGACGAAGGACTTGTTTAAATTCAAGTATGAAGGAGGAATTGGTGCCTCGTAGGGCGAATAAGCGAAGGAGGTTTCGTACCGACCATCTTGAGATGGGGACCGCTAAGGTACATCGTCAAGGTGATCAGCGATTGGGGAAAAGGGGGTAAGAGTTGAGTTTGAGGGACTTTGGTGGAGTGGTTTTGAAATTTATGACAGGGTTCTGAGAATAATACCGCGCGAAAAATAGTGGGACGTCACACCTCCCCCCTTATGTGAAGAAATTTGTACATTTCTTAACATTAAGGCGAGGTGTGGAATTATTTATGAAACGGTGACGTCTCCCTTCTCGGAAGAGAGAAAATAAACGAAAATGTGACTTAAGTATAAAAAAGAAATAAACTGAATGTTGTGCCAACGGGCGTAAGAAAAACTAAACCTAATTAAAATGAAGTGACTAATTCTAATGGAGGAATTATGTACAGGGGATTATTTACAGGGGAACTATATACAGAGGATAGGAAGGTTTGGTAGGAGGGTTTATGGGGGATAGGAGTAGGAAAGAATTGAGAAGGATTCATCGTCCAAGATAAAGGTGAGGTCCTGACCGCTTTGGTAGAGGTCATCGAACCATCGTAGGAACTCGGGCGTCAGCTCCGTATGGTCTGGGACCCTAGTGGCTGACCCCGTGTCCAGGATTTCCACCATATCTGGACAAGGAGGGATTGTGGAGGGGACAGGGATTTCGGGAGGTTGTGGGGAATGATAAGGAGGTGGGGATGGATGAGTGGAGTTCGGGGCCGGCGGGGTGGCGGCCTCTTGGTATTTTTCGCAGTCCACAGATACTGGTGGCGGGGAGTCATCTATGGTAATGACCTCTGGGGTGGTGACTGCCTCCCTGATGATGGTGGAAGATGTTACATGAGGGAGGAGGGGCGATATGCTCCTTCCTTCCCTCTTCGCCTTCTCGCGCTGCCACTTCATGTGCGCAATCTTCCTTTTAATCCCCCCCCCCCCCGCTTCGCGGTTTGGCGGGGTTGGAGGCCCTTTTATGTGGCATGGTTTGTGGTTGTTAATGATATGTCTGTTGGTAAAATTGACAATATTATTACATATGTATTTATACATCCAATAATTGGGGTCAACCGGGGTTCTCGCGTATGCGACCTAGACGCGCTTTATTCGCGTGAATTATTCTTGTTTTGCCCCTCCACGATATCTTTAGCTTTTGTGAAGGGATAACCTCTAATATAGTGTGCGGACCAGAGTACTGATCTCCAAATTTTCCTTTTCGCGGCTCTACTAGAACGAAGATTGAATCGCCCGGTTTAAAGATCTCTTCGTTCATGTGCCGATCATAATACTTTTTATACCGGAGTTTGGACTGATTTAACTTTTCCGCAGCAGCGGTTTGTAATTCTTGCATCCTCGTATTTAATTTTGAAAAATAATTATTATAAGTTTCGTTTTCGAAATCCTCGGGCACCCGTTTTCGGCTGGGTACCCGGGCTATTTTCCCGAATATTAACTCGTGTGGAGTGTAACCAGTGCCCTCGTGGACGCTGGTATTATAAGAGAATGCGGCCATGTCGGTCCATTCATCCCAGTCACTATATCTACCAATAAACATTTTTAAATACTCGGTTAACACAAGGTGTAACCGCTCTAAAGAACCGTTAGTCTGTGGGTGAAAGGCTGTGGTTCGGAATTGTTCGATTTTAAATTTTTGCGCGATAGCTTTCATGAATTTACCAGTGAAATTTGCTCCTTGGTCGGTGAGGATGGCTCTAGGAGCTCCGTACTGAAAACTAAACCGTTTTATAAACGCATCAGCTATTTTTATCGATGTGGATTGTTTAAGAGGTTCACACACGAAGTATTTCGTTAACAAATCTTGCATAGTTAGGATGTAGGTGTTTCCTGCTCTTGTGGTGGGTAGCGGTCCTACTATATCTAACGCGATTTTATCAAAGGCGCGTCCAGGCGTGTCGGTAAGGATCATTGGTTGCCTGGTTTTAACACGAACGAGTTTCTTCCGTTGACAGTCCGCGCAGTTTCGAATGTAGTCCTCCACGGCTTTCTTCATACCTTTCCAAAAATAATAGTGACGAATTCGATTGTAAGTTTTTGTTACTCCTTTATGTCCGGCTAAGGCAGATGCATGGTTTTCAGTAATAATTTTTGGTCGTTCAGATTCCTCTGGAATTCGAACCATTTGTAAACATATGGTGACGCTGATATCTTCCTCGTTGACGGCTTCGAGAATATCCATAATGATATCTTGTCAGTTTCAATGATCAAAACTAGTCGTTTTGGCTATACTGAATGAATATATTATCAACTCGCGTACTATATTTTTAAAAGAGGAAAGAGTTTCATCCCAAGTTGTCGTGGTTAAAGGGGTATTTTGAGTTACTTTAATAATTAGACCGACCAGAATTTGTCCCTTATTATAAGTTACGTGGGCCCGGCCTGATGTGAGTTCGCTTGTTATTATTAACGCTCCTACCTCTTGCAATTGTTTAGCTCCGTCGTCGCAAGGTTTTGCATCGGTGCTCAGAAAGAAAACAAGCGTTTCCTTTCTTAGGGACAAAGGGTCACGACTAATTGATGGCGTTATCCCGATGTCTCGATCAGGATCCTCTTCGTACGCTGCGTCAAGGGAATCGTCCAGCTCGACTATTGAGCAATCCGAATCGGTTGTTGATTCGTTCGATGCGGTAGATTCTACCTCGGAATCGGGATCTTCCAGTTCCTGTGGTGTTGGAGATTGCGGAGGCGAAATAATTTCGTAAGGGGCATCTGTTTGTCCCTTTTCTTTTTCTTGGTCCTCCTCTTCTACGCTACTCATTGGTTCAGGCAGGGTTTCTGGTGGTGCTATTGTAGGCGTCGGGTCTTTGCGTACCTTTCGTCGCGGTTGAATTCTTGTAGGCGCCTTTCTTAGGCGGGTTTTGCTCGTGAGTTTCGTTGCGGAGGTGAGTGTTTTGGAGCCCCGAGGTCTCCCTGGGCCTCGTTTAGGAGGGGGATGGTCCTCCGAGTCTTCATCGGCTTCCTCTCGTGGTCTTATAGGGTGTGCTGCCACTGTAGGGGGGTTACGGGACAGGGCGTCAGCAAGTTTGTTGCTTTTTCCCGGCTGGTAGCGAATTTCGTAATCATATTCGGCTAATTTTAGGCGCCACCTAACGAGGCGCGACGTTGGGTCCTTTACTTTGTGTAACCAAATTAAAGGTCGATGGTCGGTATATAAGATAAATTTCCTCCCGTAAAGGTAAGGACGGAAGTACCTGACGCAATAAACAATGGCTAAGAGTTCCTTTTCAATGGTTGCATAATTGATTTCCGCTTTGTTTAGGATACGGGAAGCATAAGCAATTGGTAACTCTTTTTCCGCGACATTTTGACTCAATATTCCCCCAATAGCATATTCAGAGGCGTCCGTAGTGACGTGGAATTCTAGCTCAAAATTAGGATATTGCAGGATTGGTTCTTTCTGCAATGCTGATCTTAAGTGGTCGAAAGCCATCTGCTGGGACGGTCCCCAGTTAAATGCTGTGTCCCTTTTTAATAGTTGGGTTAGTGGGCGAGCATGTTTAGAGAATTCTGGAATAAACCTTCTATAGTATCCGGTTAATCCAAGGAATTGTTTGATTCCTTTTGGGGTACTAGGTGCCGGGTAGTTCCGGACGGCTTGAATTTTCTGCTGGTCCGGTTTTACGCCTTTCTCGGTGATCACGTGGCCCAAGTATGCAACTTCTTTGTGTAATAATTTGCATTTGGAAGGTTGCAGTTTAAGGTTCGCCTCTCGTAGGCGGTGGGCGAGTCTCTTAAATTTGATCAAATGTTCGGTAAGGGAACTTGCGTATAGGACAATATCGTCCAGGTAGACAAACATTTCCGTGCCCTGGAGTCCCGTAAGCGTGTGATCCATTAAGCGTTGGAAAGTAGCTGGTGCGTTACAAAGTCCAAACGGCATCCTAACAAATTCATAATGTCCATGAGGTGTAGAGAATGCAGTCTTTGGTGCGTCCTCCGTCTTCATAGGTATTTGATGGAATCCTGAAGCGAGGTCGAATACGGAAAAGTATTTTGCTCCTCCTAATTGGTCCAATATTTCGTTGATATTCGGAAGTGGATATGCGTCGGGAATGGTCTTTTTGTTTAGATCCCTAAAGTCGATTACCATTCGCCACAGGAGTTCCCCATCGGGTCCTGACTTCTTGGACACAATCCAGATAGGTGAGTTGTAGGGCGATAATGACGGCTTTATAATTTCGTTTTCTAGTAGCTTATGTACTTGTTTGTCGATTTCCTTCTTATGTACTGGAGGAAAGCGATATTGTTTCGTATTGACAGGCATTGGGTCCGTTGTCTGGATCCCATGCTGGATAGCGTTCGTATGACCCAGCTTCTCATCTGGTAGATGGAAAAGGTCATGGTTCTTACTTAAAATTCCTTGGACATGAAGTTTTTCCTCCGGATTCATATGTTCCGTTGAAATTAATTCGAGCACTTGTTCCATCCTTGTTGTGGGTTTTTCAGAAATTATCGATACTTCCTCACCCGACGCAATAGCAAGAGACTCAAGGGAATTTGGGTGGAGGGTTGATCTGGCATAATGCACAGGGGGTGAGAGTGAGTGCACTTTCGTGGGTGCCTCTATATGGTGGATCGACGGATCCTGGGGTAAGAGGGATTTGTTTGGATTTAGGGCGGGGATAGGAGTGACACATTTAGACGCCATAATCTCTTTTTGTCGTCTTTGTTTGGGTTCTGGAATCACAATTTCAAATTCTTCCAATTCAACAGTAGGTATTGTGATCGTTGTGTCCATTTCATTAGAATTTATTACTTGTAAGTACGCCTTGCCGTCCTGATTACGGACAAGAGCGTTACCAGCATGAATCCCAGTGCCTAAGTCTAACCGGGGTAAATACCCTTCCTTTATATTTGAATTTGATATATTAATGAAGGAGACGGTTTTTGATCTAGCGGGTAACACGAGTTGAGCCCTGTTTGCAAACGGAATGGAGACTCCGTTGAACTCCAATTGTTTCTTTGAATAGTGTATTGAGGCGTTCTGTTTGATAAAGAATTCAGTTGCTAGTATTCCGTGAGGTTTAATTGGGAAGTCGTTTTCGACTACGTGGAACGTGACATCGTTGCCCAATAGCATTATTTTTATTGTCCCAAAGGTGGAGACGAGGTCCCTAGCGATACCCCTAAGTTGCACCTGTTTGTTCATGTCGATATCTCGAGATTGCTTTACGGCGTGAATTTTCACTAAGTTCACTTCAGAGCCAGTATCAATCATTAATTCTGGTGCTATTTCAAAGTCTGGGGACTGGATAATTACGGACGGGGCTTCGCCAGCAGTATCTAACCATACGGTGGCGATCCTAGTTTTGGCATTCACGGTTCCGCTTGTACTATTATTGGACGCGCTCCCGCTTGGCCCATTCCACGGTACGCATCCATAGTTGACCGTAGGGGCGAAGCGTTTCCCGAATCTCGTTCTTGAAAGGTTCCAGGGTTCCGTTCGTTACGGTTGAACAGGCGTTTCCTGCATTCCGAGATCAGGTGTCCGGGCTTCTTACAGTACGCACAGATACGTATTTCCGTAGGTCTAGCAGGAGGAGGTCGAGTTCTGTTCCAGTAGGGAAGCAGAGGATTGGGTGCCTGATTCCCATATCCTGTTACGCGGTTTGGAGGGTACCTATCGGAAGGTTGCGAGGCGATATTTTGATTGCCACGGCAGGATCGTGCGTCGTGTCCTGTCTTATTGCAAATTTGGCATGTCAATTTCGGGGCTTTTTGGTCGGAAAACCTGAAACGATCCCTATCAATCCTTTTATCTACGAGAACAGCTAGGTCGAAAACTTCTTCGAGGGTTTCGAATTGGTGTTGGAGTAATCTTGTCCTTATGTGGGGCGGGAGCCCATCTATGAATGAATCTAACGTTAGGCGATCTAGGTCTTCGGGATGATTCCGTGCGAAATCGCGGTAATATTCTCTATCCTCTTCCAAAATAGCGAATCGCAGATCCTTAACGCGCGATATGTACTCTAATACGTGTTCGTTAGTTCCTTTAATGATGTTTGCTAGCTCTCCACGATAGTGATCTGATGTTTTGGCAGGAGAAAAAGTGCGTTTAAGTTGCTTAATTAGGTCATTAACGGAGTCGAAGACCCGATCCTCCACGGCCAAGCATGCATGGTCTTGCAGCTTGTTTCGCAACAACCTCGCTAGTTGGGGTTCGGCTTGCGGGGGAACCAGAGCCTTAGCCCTATTGCAAGCTCTCGCGAACTGCTCTACGGGTATATTATGCCCGTTAAAATTCGGGACGGGCTCTATGGCGTCTTTTAACGTAATCTGGGGTGATGGATCCCGGTCCGGTGTTCTATTATGATTTAATGATGCCGGAACATTATTACGATTTAGTACCGATTTCCTATCAAAACGGGAGGAACCCGGCGTGGCAAAATTATTTGTAATTGGCGGGGGTGCAAGAAGTTTCTCCATCATTATTTCGATGTTTTGTATTTTATCGGAAAGACCTTTTAACGTGGGGTCGAACGATCCGGTGGCTACGCCCGAATGCGTTTTGTTTTCTGGATTTACTACAAATATTGGCTAAGGAAACAAGAAAGGGTATATGTAGGCTTTGTAAGAAAGAGGAAGAAACAGTGAAACACACGATTAAAGCATGTAAAGTAAGTGGAGAGAGTGGCAGGAATTGGGAAGAGGTAATCAGAGGAGAAGGGAAAAACTTGGATATTCTACAGGAGACAATAGGGAGAAGGAAAGGATGGGAAGAACAGGAAAGTGATAAAAGAAGATTATGTAACATAGAATAGATTAGGAAACACTTGTAATTCTATTGTAAAATAGAAAAAATTGTTAAGACACAGCAGAATACATTAGAAGGGTAGGACTTACACTAACGCAACCACGGGAATGAAATGGAAAGAGTATATGATCGTTAAATTGTAACACGAAAGTGGGCAATAAATTAAATCATTATTATTATTATATTTTTTCTTTTTATATTGTATTTTTCTATTTTCCTATTATTCTTTTTATTTTATATTTTTATATTCTATTTGTGTAGAGAGAACTCAAAAATGTTGAGAATAGTGCGGTTTATTTAGAGATAGAGATTTGAGGCGATACAATAAATACGTAACAGTTCCGGCGAATGTTGCCGAGATACTACTGCTGTGTATAACCGAGCACTCGGGTCGGTCCCGAAAGCGTGAGTGTGTGTGTGTGTGTGTGTATGAGTGTATGTGAGGTATTGTGTGGAAGAGTATGTATGTACGATGTCGTGAAAAGTAAATAAAAAGTCCATCAGCTGTTCGAGAATGTTCTAGTTTTCTTGCGACTGATGTGGAAAAGAGAAAAACAGTGAGAAAGAGAAGGAGAAAGAAATAGAGATTGATAGAGAGAGAGAGAGAGAGAGAGAGAGAGAGAGAGAGAGAAAGAAAGAGAGAAAGAGAGAGAGAGAGGGGGGGAGAGGGAGAGAGATGGTTCTGCCGAGACACTATTTATATTCTATTTTTATATTTTTTCTTTTTATATTTCTATTTTTCAATTAATGTAACAATGTATAATCATTTTACATATATTACAATCTATTTACTTCCTTGTCTTCCTCCTTCTCTCCTCACCAATTTCTATCGACTCCGCATAATTCTTTCTATGATTTTCCGATTGTAAAGATTACAGTATAATAATAAGTCGCTGTATTTCAAACCAGGTACAGTAACATTTTTATTTAATCTTGAGCTGTGTATAGACTATATGTATCCGCGATTGCACGAAACAGCACAACAGAGCGATGTTGCCTGCGAAACATTACATACGTATCGTGCTGCAAAAATCATACGTGATAGTGAATATTTCGACGAGGATTCTCTTGTAGTTTGAGAACTGTTAGTATGCGCCTTCAATGATATTGTACATGATGCTCGTAGCAAAAAATGTTAAATTATATTTGTATTCTATTTTATATATACTTTTAATTTTAATATATATTTCTTCAACATATATTATTTTCTCCAATTATTTGCCCATCTTCCTCTTTCTCTCCTCACCACACAATTCTAAGATTCAACGTTTCTACATGTATCATGTTTCGTTCATGCCTTCTTCGCGCCGTGAAAAATTACATCATCTCGCGCGGCTGTCCCAGGGGACTCAAATTACGCGAGGTCACGCGATGCACTGCTACGTTAAGATCAAAAACATTTTGAAAAATTTTTAGCTTTAGAATAAATGCGATTGTACCACTAAATAATGCTCTCTCTTTCCCGTCCTCGAGGCCGTGATGTGTAAAAGCGCCGATCTTTCCCGACATTGCCCGACCTAATCTAATAAAAATAAATTATTATGCGTTGACGTTGGGCAACGACTCATGGAGTGTGCGTACGCCTGTGATGCTCGGTATATGTACCATTCAGGAAAGACTAATGTCCGAGAGCCAGTGTTGGAAGAGTTGGTTAGGCGGCTGACTCGCAACGCAGAGGTCTTAGGTTCGACGAGCCTCATCGCCCGAGATTCTGTTTTTCGCATATTAATATATCTACCCCCTTAATAGGGGGTAGACACGTCACATGACCTGGCCGATTTGGCAGGTCATTATTACAGCAGGTTTTTTCTGCACAGAAATGGTAATACCGATAGATACGCGGGTGCCTGGTGGGGACGTGAGAGGGAGCTGTTAGCTATTTCCAAATTCTATCCTGAATGTGGAAAGAAATTCTCAGCGTTTGCGTTGTCCTTGTAAAAATTTAAACGAAAAGTCTGCTGGTAGTGCAAACGTAGAAAATTCATTGTACATTTTAATTACTTAAGATGTGTTTATGCTACAATATGCTACGTTGGCAGTAAGGAATTATAAGTGAAAAGTAAAAATAGAGGAGGGATGTCCCCAGAAAATGAAGTTTGTTAGGTTAGGTTGGGCATTTTTTTATTAGCAAACCACTAAAGCAGAACCTGAAAGTTATATACATATTATAAGATAATTAAACGTCCTATATAGCAAGCAGTTATTGAGCAAACATTATATGGGTCATTCCACGTCAACCGAATAACCTTCGAGTCCAAAATTTGGGGAAACGTAGACAAACGTGTGAGGGCTTGAATTGTTCTTCTGCACATGTACTTTCGAAAGAAAGTTGGCATTTTGAAAAATTCAATATGGCGGATCCAATATGGCGGCTACAATCTGCGAAATTGGGAGTTTAGTATTACTATTAATAAAAATCCGAAAATGACTTGAGCAGCTTGAAAATGAAGTGATTACGAATCGACAGGAGTTGCTGATTACGAATCTGAAGTGAGAATTGTCGAATTCAAAATGGCGGATTCAATATGGCGACTATACACACAAGATCTTGATCCAAGGGACTGTAAATTGTTCGAAATGATAATGAAATAATTACTCGGGGTTTTTGAGACCACTGATCACGTATCTGAAGCCAGATTTTCATAATTCAAAATGGCGGATGGAACATGGCGGACCAAAATTTTGAAAAATTTTCAATTTTCATGAAAATTTGCATGTAGGGGTTCTTTGGGTTTCTCGTTACGAATCCGCTGTCAAATTTCCAAAATTCAAAATGGCAGATGGCACATGGCGGAACAAAATTTTGAAAAATTTTCAATTTTCATGAAAATTTGCATGAGAGATTTTTACGAGTGAGATGTTTTCCAAAATTCAAAATGGCGGATCCAATACCAACGCGACGACCGGGAATATAAAGGCCCTTGAATGGGTAGGATTCTAGGAGAGTGAAAAGTAAACAGGCGGAAATAAAGTGAAGTAGATGGTTACTTTTTCTTCAGCTTTAAAAATTTTTCTTTGCGGATCCATCATACTGGATGTGTCACCAACAGGTTCAACTTAGTCAGCAGACTTGCATAGTCTATTAATAACGATACCCTTACGGAAAGGTTTTATAAGCATTTAGATGGAAGATGGAAAGCCTTCTCACAAGGGAAGATCCCAAACCCGAAAATTCAAAAAATTCTGAAACATTGTGGATATGTATAAGATTTCCTCCTGATGACAACGCAATATTTTTTTGCTGCCCAAAATCACTCTAAGGGGGTGAAATTAACCCCTGAAAATTGGGCTATTTTGGAATTTTATTTTCTAACTCGCAATCTGCAAGAGATAGAAAAACCCTTACAACGAAAGTTACTTCTTTTAATTAGATCTATGAAATAGTATAAGTTTAATCAATTGTTTAAACAATTAGAAAAAAGTTATGAACAAAAATAACAGTAATGTTTTCTAAAATTCGTTTTTTCGCGTGAAATCTGAACTGGATGTTTAAATAATTCTGAAACGGCATAATCCATATTTTTTTCGTACAATTTCAACTTTTGTTGTATCGCTGATATGTGTTCCCCGACTGTCACGTACCGGGTGGAGGTCTTTAGGACAATGACAATGTGGGGTTAATGGAAGTCAGGCGCGAATGCGAGATTCGTAGCACTGAGGGTGGGAGGATGTCAGGCGCGAATGCGAGATTCGTAGCACTGAGGGTTGGAGGATATCTGGCGCGAATGCGAGATTCGTAGCACTGAGGGTAAGTAGGAGTCAGGCGCGAATGCGAGATTCGTAGCACTGAGGGTAAGTAGGAGTCAGGCGCGAATGCGAGATTCATAGCACTGAGGGTAAGTAGGAGTCAGGCGCGAATGCGAGATTCGTAGCACTGAGGGTAAGTAGGAGTCAGGCGCGAATGCGAGATTCGTAGCACCGATCGTTGGAGGAATGCAGGCGCGAATGCTAGATTCGTAACACTGATCGACCAGGGAAGATTTAAAAGGTAATCGCGCACCTGGGTGACACCCGTTAGAGCACTGGTGGTTTTCGTTCTGGCTTGGTAATTGGATTTACCGCTGCATTAATATAAAAAAAGCCACACGTAATATTTCCGCGAAATATGTCTAGCCATATGGTCGTACACGGCCTATGCGAAAGTACGTCTTGTAAACACTGTAAGAACTCTCACGTTCGCGAACCGAGATCAGCTGTTGCAGTAGCCTGTTTTTGTTTTGGAGTCTTCGTAACCGAAGGATAGACACAATAATTCGAAGCGTGATTTAAAGTAAAACTGTTTATTCAATTTGCAGCACGAAAATATGCCATGCACTGTTAATGCGATAGCGGTTAGGTTTTATAATAATGCGTTGGACGTTAAGCATTAGCACATAAACATTTATATACATGGTAATTAATAGCAATATATGTGTATGAACATGAAATACATGTATATAAGCCAAAGATAATAGTGTAAAAAGTAATAGGTATTTGCTACGCTAACAATATAAGTCAATGAGCGTTAGCGAAATGATAATATGAATCAATAAGCGTTAGCTAAGATAACGATATGAATCCTTTACCGAAATAATAATATGAATCAATTAGCGTTAACAATATAAAATGATATAAAGCAATGATCGTTAGCAAAAATAATAATGTGAAAAGCAATAAGCGTTAACAATACAAAAGATATATATATATATATGGAGATGATATGCCGTATAACAATAATTAGTCGTAATTGCTTACGGTAGTTGCCGTAGATAGATTATTCGTCGTTCACTGTATTTAGTTTAAAGGTATATATATATATATATATATATATATATATGTTTGAACTTCGCGGGAGTATTTCCGTAGAAGAGGTCTCCGGTCTCTCGGGCCCTTGTATTTATATGATTTACAGAAATGTTAGGTATGAGGGGTATGCGCGGTGTGCACCATGACTGATGTTCGAAATATGCATCTATAATTAGAACGTGTTGATGACTCATGCACGAAATATGTGTTACAATAGGACTTCCGGGGTTTTTATTTGGGCTTCTGACAAGGGGGTATTCAACTCATTGGATGGATTTTGGGTGGTTTGATTGGAAAGGGGTGAATGTGGCTTTGACTTCGTGGGTCCTAGAGAGGGGGTGAGACGTGGTCTCGAGATAAGAGGGTTTTTTTTGGGACGAGGGACTTGTTTAAATTTAAATATGAAGGACGAGATCATACTTCGTAGGACGAAGAGGGGAAGAGAATTTCGTAGTTGACCATCCCGAGATGGGGACCGCTAAGGTACAGCGTCTAGATGGCCGGATGGTTGTGGAAAAGGGGTAAGAGTTGAAGTTTGGGGTATTTCGGTGGAGATGTGGAGTGATTTATGAGGGAAGCTTGAAATAATACCGAACGAAAAATAGTGGGACGTCACACGACAATCGAAGGACTTCTAGATCCCATTGTATCGTACCTGAAACTGCACGACGAGCAATGTTCTTCTAACGTTTATTAGGAAATAACACGCAACGCGTAGAAAAAAAGTAATACAATTTATATACTTTTGTCTCTAATTACACATGGGGCAAATATACCAGGTGGAAATAGAGGAGAAGAAGGGAACTGTTAGATATAACTTATCCTTATTAGAAGTTTTTATTTTTTACATGAGTATCGAACTTTTCTCTTATTTGCTCACAAGACAGGCGAGATACTGCCGCCGTTTAAGTATAGTTAGATAACTTTGAAAACACTTGTGTGGTGTGATTATTATGAATTATTCTTAATGGTAATGAAATTCTTCAAAAAAATGTTGGAAACATAGATATTGATTACACCACGCACATCGTATGATAGCATAATTACCGCATATGGAACAACGAGGTGGATGTATGAAATCTTGTTGTGAAAAAGCGAAATCTAAAACTATTTGATATATCTAATTAAAAGAACTAACTTCAGGTTTGAGATTTTTTTCTATCACTTGCAGATTGCTAGTTAGAAAATAAAATTCGAAAATAGTCCAATTTTCAGGGGTTAATATCACCCCCTTAGAGTGATTTGGGGCAGCAAAAAAATGCGTTGTAATCAGGAGGAAATTCCCTACACACCCACAAAGTTTCAGAATTTTTTGAATTTCCGGGTTTGGGATCTTCCCTTGTGAGAAGGCTTTCCATCTTCCATCGAAATTCTTACAAAACGAGCAGGAATGGTTAGTTAAATCATTAAATATAATGTTATAAGTAATGTAAGTAATTTAACGTTATATCAAAATATCATTTATGTTATGTTTGTGAGAGATAACTAAAACCAACGTCCTCGAACCTCATGGTTCAGATTCATGCAATATATTTACAGGCTATGTACTACATAAGGTTAATACTTAGAATGAAGCGGAACTCTACAAAGGGCGGGCCTACGCAAGTGTCGCTACGCCATGATTTCTCTCTCGCCGCTCGTTTCACAAAAACCCACTCTTCACGGTGGCGCTGTCGATTGTTCCTTATAACTATTTCCATTTTTTTAATACTACTATATACAACAATTTAAATGCTAGAAGGATTGACAGCTAAGCAAATGATTGATAAAAGTTCGTGCCAAAGGTATGCAAGTGCTTTATTATCTCATGCGCTTCAGTATAAACACCAATTACCATTAGTAACGAGAATATGAATATTAGTACAAAGAATTTCTCTGAATCTGTTGAGTGACAATAAACTCAACACAGTTTTAATAATAAATTAATATTAGTATACATAATAAATGCATGACGGAGCAGTGTATTACAGCGATACGTTGTTGCAAGAATTTAACTTGCATTGTTTCTAATGCACCACCTTCCAACAAATACGTTACATTACGCCAAAACCGATGCGGTACGTTGCCGCGTACATATAATCCATAAAATGAATTTACAAAAACAATTCATTTGTGCCGTTCAAAATCATTCTATTATATACGACAAAAAATTATACGGTTAATAAAGTCGAAATGTTCACGAAAATGCGAGGAAATCAATAAGCAGCGACATAAAATCAGAATGTACTATACATCAGAACATAAATTAAATATATATTTAAGATAATAAAATAAAATATTATTTTGTTCTGCTTTCATATTGCCAAGGGAATTCTTCAGCAAGCGAAATGAACCAGTCTGCAAAAGCGTTACGAATGTCTATAGTTTCTTTATTCAATGTTGCATAGCGTCTTGTCTTATTTGTTTTCAACGCGAATGCTTCATCTGCTATTAAAACATTTGGCACCGAAATGTCTGTGCATGGGAGAGATTTAGTAGCTAGCACGTGCAAGCTCGGATCACCAGTAAGCGAAGCATTTCCAAATGTACAATTGGCAAATACTGTTCCAGCACTATTCCGTCCAGAGGAACCGCCATGTATTGTAATATGCTTGTGACTGCCATCAAAATAATGGAAAATTTTCTTTTGCGATTGTAAAATATCGATCCTGAGTGTTTGGGAACAAATATATGCACGTGTTTGCCATCCACCGCGCCAACACATTTCGGGATATTTCAGTTTTTGTAAAAGTCGGTTCGTTTTTTGTCATTTTTCATTAAAAAATTTTGACGGTATAAGCGTATTATGAATCGTGTAGTAAATTTGTTGGACGATTTTACAGTTGTCTCTCCAAGACGAAAACTGAAGGCTATTGCTCGAAAAGACAAAAGTGGACAGAATCTAAAACATTATTAAAAATAAACAAAAATTAATTAAAATAAGCGATTAGTAATTTTGCAATTCAATAATTATGAAAGGAAAATCGAAAATCATTTTTCAATATACAATTTGGTTGTGACGTTAATATAACTGGTTCTCAAACTCATTCTGAATTGATACATTGATATCGATCTTTCATGGGACACGTAAATGATTTTCAGACAAATTATATGTTAACTAACCCTAATATCCAATGTATAAACAATTAAATTAATCAATTTTTAAGACACAAATAATATATAGTTATAATTTATAAAATAAAATGTACCTGTCCGTCATTCGCGCTGTACTTGGTGAAATGTTTGAAATGGAGCATTTTTTATTTCTATTTAGATTGTAACGCCTCTGTCCACACGGTCCTGCTGCCATTCCACGGCCCCCTCCGGTGAATTAAAGTATGTGCGAAAAATATTGCGGACATTAAACCCCTCTGCACGACCATACCCTCCTGCTCCAGCCAATGGCATCATGTTGTCAGCAAGAATTGCTTCGAAATTCTGTTGTTTGGCCTGATTATCATTAATGTATTCATCCCGCAACATGTTGTGGAGGCAACATGTTGCGGTAATGATATTATCTGTAGTTTCCGGCACTACTGCAATTGGTGCATGGAAAATTCTAAATGTTTGGGACAATATACCAAACGCATTTTCCGAGACCCTACGGGCTCGGCACAGTCGATAATTAAAAATTTTTTTGTCCTATCTTCCGTCGCTTGGTTTTTCGGGTAAGGTTTTAGCATTCGTTTCGTCAAGCGAAATGCCTCATCGCCCACAATTACGTGAGGGGCTGTCACGTTCGTCCCGGGAAGTGGTTTATCCATGGGAAAGTTCAATTTTTCCCCATTGATCGCTTGACCCATAATTGATTTTCTGAAGATTCCGCTGTCTCCTTCCTTTCCATATGAGCCAACGTCAATAATAATAAATTTATAATTAGCATCCACTAGTGCTAATAACACTATTGAGAAAAAGTGTTTGTAATTAAAATAAAGAGACCCGCTATTGCGTGGACATTTTATTCTTATGTGTTTCCCGTCTATGGCTCTAACACAGTTAGGGAAATTCCACTTCACGAGAAAATCATTAGATATTTTATCAAAATCCGTAACACTCGGCTGCGGCATAAATATTTGCACTAGTTTATCGCACAGTTCTTGCAAAACTTTGCGTACAATACCGCTTATATAGCTCGGTGATATTCTAAATGAAAAGGATAATGATTTATAAGATTCTCCAGTAGCTAAGAACCTGTAAAAAATATATTTTCTAATTATTTTAGCTGGTGATTGTAAGAAGAGATGGAGAAACATATGTGATACATTTATGAAAATGAAGCGGGACATCAAATACGGTACAGGTTCGGCAGCAAAGCTAAACTCAAAATGGGTAAAAATGGTGAATGTATGGTTCGAGGGAAGGTCAATATTTTGTACACACAAAATGAGTTCTAAAGTACAAGGAATTTGAAAAAATTATTTTTTTTCATGGTAGGCACAGTAATATGAAACGAACTAAAGAGGTTCAAAATGCAAGAAGGTGTGCGTATAGCGACATTCCAGGAACATAGATGGATGTTACAGTCAGCTGGGAAGCTGCCGTAGAAATACCCTCAAATGACAATATTCCTTCTTCGTGGGTAACAAGATGCGGCAGTACACCTACGTATATAGTGCAGCACCAAAAAGGCACAGGAATGATTCCGGTACTGTACTGGATGTTCTGACTTTGAGATTTTAAAAAGTATGGGTTCGCCAAAAAAGCACCACAATTAATTGCGGAAACAAAGGCGTTGGTGTTTAAATTGATTACTGATCTCGAAATAGGATCACTGCAAGATGCAAGATACATGTGTTTGTGCGTGTGGTATTAGTAAAATACCATAGCTGTGATGTTCACGAGGTCCCACCGAATCGTATAGAGGATGGTCACCGTGGGGTTTTATTCCCCGCGAGGTCGAGGTGTCTATGAAGATTTCCCACGTAAAAAAAATGCGTCTGTGCAAAGAAGCAACCACGAGCGACACTGAGAGAAAACCGGTAGCAAATGATAGCGCGTGCGAGTGTGACAGTGTAGGTGAGGACCGAGTGCGTGATAGGGCAATTGGCAAAAGGAGAGAGAGAGAAAGAGCAGGTCAAAAAAAGCGGAACAGGGAGAATCGAATGAACGGGAGAATATGTAGCGAGTGAAGCGCGAGCGTACAATGCATGTGCAAAGCAGTATTCGGGGCGTGATTATTAAGAGACCATAGGTACTTTGTACCTACAGTAAACATATACAACTGTAATAAAATTATGCGACGAAAAAATAAAATATGCTTGTGGAAAATTAACTTGCCTCAATGTCAGGAGCAACTTATCTTCGGGTGAAATGGGTTTCTTCACTCTTGTATACGAGGTTTTCTCCAAATCCTTTCCAATAAGATTCAAGATGAAATTAACCTGTCCTTTATTTAGCCTAAAAAATTGTCTATAGGTTTCCTCGTTATCCGCTAAATGGTTTGCTATCAAGATACGAGAATAACCCTCGGTCCTTCGAGTCTGGAACATCGTATGCATTTTCCTTTTTTTCTTTCATTCCACATATGCTCGCAAAAGAATATCGTCGTCTTCTTCTTCCTGCAGCAATGCACGCAGCAGCAATTTGCGATTCATTATGAGATTTTAAATCGCTATACTGCACAGATCACGTCGCACTGTCACGTCAATACGGCACGAAATATTGAACACTGTTTGAACGTTCGTAGCTCACGAATTCACAGAGATGTGTCTGCTTTGAAGTCACAATTACGAGTGTCGTTCTAGCAAAGGTTGGGAGAGGTCCTAAGCTAAGGGCAATGCAGTGACTGCATTTATGGCATCCATTGGGTAGGTATAAAGGTAGAATCATACGGCACTAGGATCGGCTATCCTCGGCGATCTTTGGCGAGCCCCTCGGCGATCCTCGGCGATCCTCTTAGTGCCGTCTGATTCCACCTTCAGCTATTTTGGTGTATCGGGACTTGGAGTACGCACACCAGTCCAAACTTGCTTTTCTATTTCATAAATGCCAAATAACCAGAGAAAACGTGACATATGTATGCACATGTATATGTGGACACCTGATTCGGCCCAAGTCCCGTGCAAGAAATCAGCATCCACCTCCAGAAGATATTACGATGCACAGATGGAAAGTTGCCGTTTCAAGCAAATGCAGGACCGATTGGTCACAATCTAATCTCTTTCTTATGGTTTACCCTCGCTCGCAGCGCATACGTCAGCACGTGCTTCTGATTTGATGTTTCAACGCGTGTTTACTTATATTCAAGAGATAAGTCAGCCGTTTTTAATCTGTAGGACGATGACGCAGGCCTCACTATGATACTGCTTTCTCGTACTGGATTTGTGTCAAATCAGGTGTCTACGTATGCATGTGCATACATGTGTCCCATTTTCTGTAACACTTGTAATTTTGCCTTCTAACTGAAAGTATGTCTCAAAAATCATCCTCCAAAACGCACTGATTATGAGCTACTGTAGCCAGAAGCATAGTCCCAAAGTAAAATCGTAGTGGTCTTTATTTTGCGGGGTCACGACAATTGACAACGACAATTCCAAACGAGGAGGTTCTGTGGTGTGAAAATGATTTAAATTATTAAAATGAACTGAACTGCAATTTGCTTCACATGTATTGCACGAAAAAGAAGATGAAGAAGAAGAAGACGACGACAATCATCTGCCAGCTATATTTCGAAACAAGAAAAAGAAGTGAAATGAATACGATGTACCAGACTCGAAGGACCGAGGGTTATTCTCGTATCTTGATAGCAAACCATTTAGCGGATAACGAGGAAACCTATAGACAATTTTTTAGACTAAATAAAGGACAGCTTCATTTCCTTTTAAATCTTACTGGAAAGGATTTGGAGGGAAAAATAGTATACAAGAGTGAAGAAACCAAATTCACCCGAAGATAAGTTGCTCCTGACATTGAGGCAAGTTAATTTTCCACAAGCATATTTTATTTTTTCGTCATATGATTTTATTACAGTTATATATTTTTACTGTAGGTACAAAGTACCTATGGTCTCTTAATAATAATGCCCCGACTACTGCTGTGCACGCACATGCATTGTACGTTCTCGCTTCGCTCGCTGCATATTCTCCCGTCAGTGGTCTGGATGGTGGCCAAAATTCAATTTCTCAACAACTTCAACTTTGCAATGTCATTTTTTTTGTATGAGTTCACAACTCTCCAGAGCTTCTAAATCCGCATACCTTTCCCTTTTCAGATGATTCTTTGATTATATATAATATTACGAAGACAAAATCATGAAATTTTATGTGAATCTAATTGTTTTAATTACTCATTATAGAACAATAAAATATAGGTTTGTATTACACCAGTATGTAGGTAAGTAAATATATTTTAGTTATTTATATGTGTTATAAGCATTTCCTAATGCGTGTATAAACAATGTACAATTTATAACTATTTACACTTTGAGAAGGCTCATAAAAAAATGATTAGAAGTGATACACATCGGACCTATTTTATATGAAAGCTTAGACAATTGCTGTTCAGATCATGTAAATTTTAAGTGCAAATTTCTGCAACCTTTGGCTCTATAGGGATTTTAAAATCCGTCGCGCGAGGAGTTTTGGCGTTCTGAACGTGTGTCCCTATGCAACCACTTGAAAGGCGCCTGAGGATATTGAGGGAAATCCGAAGCGCTTTCATTGCGTGGACCTTATCTTCTGTTAGTATTAATTTTATTTAATATTATTAATAATATCAATAATATTAATTTTACGTTCTTTTTTTTTCTTTTTAATATTGGCTACTTTTCCAAAAATGCTAACTTAACTAAATGTAATCGAATTTTATTATAAAAGCAATTAATTTTGACTTACAAAATAGCCATAAACATGTCTAGAATTTTGCCGTGATATTTTATTCTTTTGTGCACAGTAACAATTACTATTCTTTTAATAATTCACTCTAAATAATCGTATTACATCAAAATTAGTATAAATAGTCGTAATAGAGCAAAATGTGTGTGGAAAGAAATCGATATAAGTATTGTTTGAATTTTGGCAACGAAACGCCGCTCTCCAGACTACAATGCGTGCCATATTGCATCTGCCATTTTGTATTTTAAATTTTTGGTGCCAAATTCGTTATCAGCAACCTCAAAAACCCTTAATCACCAAGCATCAGAAAGATCAGAATTTTGGCCGCTAAATGTAGATATCCCCAGACCACTGTGGGACGCAATGATACGCACACGCTCACGGTGTTTCTGCTGCTCTGCTCTCGAAATCAAGCATTACATTGAGTACAGCAGTACTGAACGCTTTGCTTCTGCAAGCAGTTTCCGCGGCAATTTCCTCCCCATTACCCCCATACTCTTAAAAAAAAGCATGGTTTCGTCATCCTCGTCTTCCATAGCCAGCTGTAGTAGTTGTTCTCTTTCGTGAGACCTTTTGTTTAGGGCGTCCAGAAGATCGTGGTGGTTGGTTCTGCGCCTTTTCGGCGCTGTACTGGGAGTAGTACTGCATCTTCTTTCTTGGGAAGGAGCGATCGTATCATCTGGCGATGTTTCTGGTGTTGGTACACCGTCCCAGCAAGCAGCGGTTTCTATTGGCTCCATGGGCGCTGGATTGTCGGGACCGCTACTCCCGGTATCATTTTGAACTTCGCCAGGCAGTTCAATATTGCTCTGTGTGCTACAATAAAAAAAGACCGTCTATTTTATACTACACACTACAGATGTGAAACTTGCACAAAATCTACATATGAACTCATCTTGTGTTAAAAAAATACTTGCCTTCTCTCAGACGTGACATTATTGAGAAAATCTAGCAGCTTCAGCAATGACCATTGTTTTTTCGGCTTGGCTGCCGACCCTGTACCGCACTTATTGTTCCGTTTTTTTTTTCATAAACCAGTCGCGAATATTCTTCCAACGCGTTTTGCATTCCTCAGCTGAAATAATTAGATAATATATTTTTTAGGGAGTTAATTGCTATTGGAGAAGTATCGAGATCGTTATCATTTGCATGCAGAATATTATATGGATACATAAGTGTTGTAACAAACGTACTAAAGCAGTGATGAGCAACCCGCGGCCCGCGGGCCAGATTTGACCCACCTGAATATCGTCATATCTGTTTTTCATGAACTACATTTATATATTTAATATTGCGGCCCGCGTAGAGAAGTAGGTCTCCACTTGTGGCCCACTTCTGACAAAAGGTTGCTCGCCACTGTACTAAAGTAGGAGTGCCCATTTTTTTACCTCAACATACTTTCCCATTTTGAAAGAATTGCAAAAGACTTTATGATGAAATTGAACGTTTCAAATGCAAATAAATATAATTGAAGAATACTTTACCTGTTCTTTTTACGGCGGTGGAGATCTCTTCCCATACATTATCTTTCAATTGTTGATCTCTGTGGGTCACGTCTGCAGCATCGCACAGGGCCGGATAATATGAAACACTATTGATAAGCGCCTCGTCCTCCGCAGGCGAAAACTTTACTTTGGTGGCGGGCATTGCAAATTCACCGACACAACACTATCACAGGCGGCGAACTGTTGGACACTTCGCGTGTGGAATGTACAAAAATGTTTTCTGTACTGACTAACTATCGGTGTAAGTCGCAGTTTAGGGGCATACATCCTTTTGAAGGCGGAGTTTTGTACGACACTCCAAATATCATTGGTCACGAAAAATCCCACCTTTGCAAATCGTAGGCGTAGAGGTGGAAAAATACAGGTATACTATAAAAACTTGATTTTCTGTGTTTTCCCCGGGGGTGAGTCGCATGATGTACCCATCTGCGTAAAGCCCTAAAACGGATTATTAGCGGGTCACGGTTTACTACCGCTTTACGACACCAGCCGTTTGGTCTCCAACACGCTATAAAGTAATTAGAAAACATTTACGAAATAACTTGTGGAACTACAGGACAGTTTTTAGGGTTAATTCTGAGTGCCCTTTTTTCCTGCACCTAATACGTCGCGCGTGCTTCTCTTTTTGATATTCCAACGCGTGTTTATACTCGAGAGATAAGTGCTTTCTCTCAAATTTTGTAGGGAGGACGATGCAGGCAGGAACACGTGCAGTCGGCCGATTACTCCGTTTCTTCCTGTGTCTCACCGCGAGACGTACAGCTACTTCTTCAGAGTGACTTCGTTTCCTACTCCATTGTCGAGGAAACATTTTTCGATCTAACATAAGAACATCTTATTTTGTTCGTGGAGGAACATCTGATTCCAAAAAGTTAATCAGGCTGATAGACCAAAGCGTCAGGCCAGAGTCGTGATTTATGACCATATTGTCCCACGAGTCGGCGCGGCGGTTAAAGCCGGGGCCAGACCTGAATGCGTATACGCTGAGCAGGCTGAGCGCGATTTTCTGTACTGCTCACTACTGTGTCGTTATTTTATCACTCTCTTCGCACATTTCTCTTAATCGGTAGCGACACAATTATTTGCATGTTATCGCGAGGAAGCTCTGTTCAGTTATCGCCCAATTATGTAATGTTTATAGAGACAGGAAGACACGAAATTTACTATCTTCGTTGTTCCTTTATTTCTGCTTATGCTGTACCTGTTCAGCCATTCTTTCGTACACTATGTAGTCTATAACAAATTCACGCCTCGTTCGAATACACATTAATCTTTCATCTTGTCCCGCATTTGTTTTCCCTTCCGTTCTTTACGCGCGCTAACTTAACCCTCCCTAATTTCATATGGACTACCATATATGTATTTCAATATCATGAAAATCCGAGACATCGAGGATTTTAGAAAAGTATCACATTCTGCCTCTATCTTCCCCGCTGAACGCAATGCACTTCAAACTCCCTTTGATCTGTGGAAGAAAACCGACAACGGTCGGCTCAGGCCGGGTCGCATGCGCCGAGTCACCACGAATGACCCGTCCACACTAGCATATGCGTTCACGCTCACCCTTTCTGACGTAGAAGTGTGCGCCAGGGGCTACCGTTTCACCTGTCCACATCAGAATATTCGTGCGTGCTCAGCCTGCTCAGCGTATACTCATTCAGGTCTGGCCTCGGCTTAATATCATATTATTAGTTTACAAGAAATATATTAAAAAAATATAATCCCATAACTTTTGAATTCTGACTTGTTTCCTTATTTTTGGGATTCTGTTCCACTGTGGCGCTGGATCGCCGCAGCGCGGACGCGGCTACGACTCAGTTTGGAGGAGTCAAGCTAAAATCCGCCGCGGCTGGCTGCGCGGCTAGTAGATTCCGCCATCATGGCGGAAAACAGACACTCATCGCATTGTGTTGCGTCTTGAGTAGCCTAGGTTGCTGCTGTAGCAGACGGGCGGCCGCCGCCGCTCGAAAACGCGGCTAGGAAAACGGTTACATGCTTCTCCATAAGAGCAGTGCTTAGGATTTGGCCGCCAGCCGCGTCCACCGGCCGCCTCCGCCGGCCGCCGCCGCCGTCCGCTGCTAGGAAACTCGACCTTAAAAGGGCCTCCAACGCCGCCAAGCCGCGAAGCAGGCGGGGGGGGGGGGGGATTAAAAGGAAGATTGCGCACATGAAGTGGCAGCGCGAGAAGGCGAAGAGGGAAGGAAGGAGCATATCGCCCCTCCTCCCTCATGTAACGTCTTCCACCATCATCAGGGAGGCAGTCACCACCCCAGAAGTCATTACCATAGATGACTCCCCGCCACCAGTATCTATGGACTGGGAAAAATACCAGGAGGCCGCCACCCCGCCGGCCCCGAACTCCACTCATCCATCCCCACCTCCTTATCATTCCCCACAACCTCCCGAAATCCCTGTCCCCTCCACGATCCCTCCTTGTCCAGATGTGGTGGAAATCCTGGACACGGGGTCAGCCACTAGAGTCCCAGACCATACGGAGCTGACGCCCGAGTTCCTACGATGGTTCGATGACCTCTACCAAAGCGGTCAGGACCTCACCTTCATCTTGGACGATGAATCCTTCTCAACTCTTTCCTACTCCTATCCCCCATAAATCCTCCTACCAAACCTTCCTATCCCCTGTATATAGTTCCTCTGTATATAGTTCCCCTGTAAATAGTTCCTGTACTCCTTTAGACATAGGTTACTTTATATATTATATATGTTTATTTTTATTTACAAGCACTTTTGGCCATAATTTTCCTTTTTTTTTGCAACCAAATTTATTTCTTTCTTTTCCTCAGTTTCATTTCACATCATAACCATAAGAACATTCAAGCAAAACCACCCCGCGCCCTATTGTTAAGAAATGTACACATTTCTTCGCATAAGAGGGGAGGTGTGATATCCCACTATTTTTCACGCGGTATTATTCTCAGAACTCTGTCATAAATCTCAAAACCACTCCACCAAAGTCCCTCAAACTCAACTCTTATCCCCTTTTCCCCAATCGCTGATCACCTTGACGATGTACCTTAGCGGTCCCCATCTCAAGATGGTCGGTACGAAACCTCCTTCGCTTATTCGCCCTACTAGGCACCAATCCCTCCTTCATACTTGAATTTAAACAAGTCCTTTACGACTCACCGAGTTCAAGCCATTCTACCCCTTTTCCTATTAAAACTCCCAAAATCCATTCGATGGGTTGAGCATATTATTCCACAGTCATAAAAACCCCGGAAGTATAATTACGACGAATATTTGGTGTACGTGACAGAAAATGCGTCTAATAATAGACGCACCTTTGTAAAAACCCCGGAAGTCCTACTGCGACTTCTTCATTAAATAGGTCAAGGCCTGTACCGCGCGATAATAAAATATGAAATATAAAATATAAAAAATAGAAAAAGAATATAAAAATACAATATAAATAGAAAATAAAAAATAAAGAATATAATAAAAAATAAAAAATAAAGAAATAGTAAAAATATAAAATAAAAGAAGTGAATAAATATAAAAGAAACTATTGCGCCGGGGACGATGGGGGTGATGGTGGCGATGGGGGGGCGCGGCACCCAATACGGGGCCCATCTCAATACAACAGGCTGCGGTATTTGGACCATCGGCCGCTGCAGCCGCACCCGCGCGGCAATGACTGGGCCGATCACCGGCCCCGACCGCCGCATCTGCACCCCTCGGGGTGCAACCTGGAGTGCACGGGCCTCCAGGCCCGCCAGCCAGACCCTTAAATCATGCAGTGGAATGTCCTAGAACACAGACACAAACGTCGATATAATTTTGACACATCAAACATAATAAATATCAAACGCACAAAACAATGCAAAGTATTATTACATACCTGTGGAGGAGGCGGCGACCGCGGCGCCGGCGACGGTGGCGGCGGCGAAATCCCATGGCGGCGGCGTAATCCCATTGTCACACGTCAAAAAATGTTACAAAACGTTTTCTCGACTGTCGTTGCTAAAGATTTGATGAGCAACTGGTCTCGCTGCATCTCAAGCTCCCACATGTGGGCCCATTCCTAAAGTTGCACAGCTTTGCAAAGTAAGATGTCTTTGTTCTTCACCTTCTTCTTCACTGACCACCCTCTCCTTCTATGTACTCCACCTACATTTTCACTGACCGTCAGCACCTTCTATGCATCTTCTTCGAATTACTCACTGACCATCCTCTCCTTTATCTTCTTCGCGTATATCATTTGGCTGAATCGTTTCTCCTTCTTTCAACACATCATTCGACTAGACCATACCACATTGATCGTTTATTAGACGTCTATCATACCACTTCGATCACGTATTGAACAACTATCAAACGTGTATCATACCACTTTCAACGTCTATCATACCACTTCGATCACATATTGAACATCTATCAAACGTGTATCGTACCACTTTCAACGCCTAACGCACCACTCTGAACGTGTATTGAACGGCTTTGATCGGGTATCGAACGGGTATTGAACGGCTTTGATCGGGTATCGAACGGCTTTGAACGCGTATCGAACGGGTATTGAACGGATATTGAACGGATATTGAACGGGTATCGAACGGCTTTGATCGGGTATCGAACGTGTATTGAACGGCTTTGATCGGGTATCGAACGGCTTTGATGGGGTATCGAACGGGTATTGAACGGCTTTGATCGGGTATCGAACGTGAATCATATCGCATTGATCGTGTGTCGAACGGGTATCGAACGGGTATTGAACGGGTATTGAATGTGAATCATACCACTCTGAACGTGTATCAAACCACTTCTACATAATTATAACTATCGTCTTAATCTAGCATACATCATGTGCAGGAGATTAGGTTGGAGAGGGTTAAGAAAAACATTTTATACATTAAAATTGATTATATTTTATTTAAGCATTTCTCTCTGACGTTTAGACCACCAGTTGAATATTTTAAATACATTTTGCATGGCACAGTGCTTTGCGTGTCTGCCACATCGCAGAGTATTAATTACATTTAGCTTATTTAGAGATTTGATATCCTCGTAGTCAATGTTCAGCGTCTCGATGGCCACGTCCATTCTCGTATCTTCATCGAGGAAATTTACAAGCCAGTCGCGTTTCTGCAACCCTTTAACGTATACGATATGGGATGCGTCATCTTCTTCGTCGATCGCATCAGCTACAGCTTTCGTAATTAGCCGTTTAGCCATACAGTATGGAACGTCTCCATCGTCCCACCGTAGTCCATGATGTTTTGCCACCAACCACCGAATGCTCGATTTGTCGGATTTCGTAAGAAGATATTGCAGCATCGAACTCCCAAAAATATAGTGCGAGAGAATTGTTCCCATTCGTAGGACAGCCACTTCCTTGACGCCAAATCTTCCATCGACGATGAACCCTTGCATGTCAACAAATGTTGGCACGGTCATTATCGATACGATTTAGAGGTCCGCTCGCTTCCAAGACAGTCGGGAGAATGCAGTCCTTCTCGTAAAACATCTTGATTTTCACAATGAAATTTTCTTTTGGTATGAATTTGACACAGGAGAGGGTGTGGCAATTTAATTGATTTTGCGCACCACGTTTGTCAGCGGATTGTATTCAACCACACGATCGTGTAGAATCAGACAGTAGGCCGTAGTATTTATCGGCACATTCCCTTTACACTCGAATTCTATGCGCACGTCCACTGTGCCATTCTTGATCGACTCATTTTGTCGCGAGCAATCAATCACCACGAGGGGACCAAATTGTAAAAATTCGGCCACGGTGAATAATGCCTCGTTGCAACTATGTCCATAATACGATTTATGGAATTGCGTATACATATGATACAAGGTGGCATGCTTATTCTTGTCAAAGTCCAAGTTCATGTCATCGTATGGGTAAAATTCCGAGTTGAGAAAAAGTTTTACATTGGTCAATTTGCAGTTGTTGAACCTAGTAACGTCTTCGCTCATCACATTCCTTCGACCAGTCTGTAGAGCAAGGATAATAACTCGCGGCTTCTCCAGCTGTGCAGATGCCTTCACGGCCCACGAATGCTTGGTTGTACTCTGTAAGAGAGGATACTCGTACAGATCCCACGATTGAAAACAAATGCTCAGGTTTTGTCCACGTTTCAAAGCACGTAGCAAGGATAGCTTATTAACGTCATTCAGCGTCACATGAGGCATCCGCCATTGCACTTTAAGTAATTCAATTTCTGGTTCCAGCATCGGCGATCCTATTAGAGCATTATTGTCGTTGCGCGATCGTATTAAAATCAATTCGTGACGCACATTAATAATAATGCGTTTGTAGTCCTCGCAAAATCCCAGCAAATATTTAAACGGGATGCAAAAATTGAAATGATTTTTCAATATTGACCCATCGCGCCGTTTCAAGCCCCATCCGGCATTCTCCATATTTTTGTCTTCGCCAGATGTCAACGATACATAGTTTTTAAGCGTGCTAGTTATCCCAACGTTTCTGTTGCGATCAATCTCCACGCCATTCAGCTCGTATCGAATCTCATCAAATAAGAACGCCATGCAATTATTTCCCAACGTCACCGTTAATGTACCGTTTGGCTTATTTATCTTCAATTTCCCCTCCAAGTAGAGGAAACTTTCACACGGCAATGTGTATAAATCCTGCTGTTGTATGGGTATTCTTATTTCATCGCTGTATCCAAACGTTGAGTTGACGTATGGGTTGTATGTGTGAGTCTCAAGCTTGACGATGCGATCGTCAAACGTCGGCTTCCCTCCAATGCTTAGAATGTCAACCATTTTTTTTTTCAACTTAACCGCGCACAATGAACCCCAATGATTTCAAAAATGCAATGTTCGTAGGACTGAGCCTCTTCTTTTTAGCACAATCAGAGCTGTTGCAGGTGTTGTTGTTGTTGTTGTTGTTGTTGTTGTTGTTGTTGATGTTGTTGTTGTTGTTGTTGTTGTTGTTTTTGTATACAATTTTGTTTGGAAGAAACGGGTTTCTGGAGTCGTTCAGCACAAGCATCTCTTTCGATCACGTCACATGTATTATCGTCGTCGCCGTCGTACGTGCAATCTGATGGTAATCTCTTCACCTCGAAAATCAAGCAGCCGTCCGTCTTGTTCCACAACGCGTATCGTTAGATCCGTAATGACCTGTGCGGTGATTGGAAGGTAAATGATCTGTGCGGGTGTTTCCGATATCTTATATCCTGGTGGGACTCCCGGAGAAAATTCGTGTATCGTATGTACGCGCTTCCCATTGTTGTACGCGCCAGCGGTTACTCTACATTCTATGCGAATAATGTTCACATTCATTATATTAATTGGATCGTCCGATTCGTGCGATCGTCCAGGTTCTAATACCCGATTCGTCGAGAATCCCAGTAGCGATCCAATGTTGTTGGACTTTGTAAAGTCTATGGCAAACGAGCAGTACAGCTCGCTTTTCATGGTGTTGTTGTTGGGGCGCAATATTATAGAATACACATCACCGCCATCGTTGTTGTCATCAGTGCCACCAAGATGTTGAGGATACCGTTCGAGCTGCTTCAAATACTTGGCAATGGCGTCTAGTTCGTAGGAGCCGTGGGGAATCGTTATGTATTCATAAGTGGTGTCGATGCTGCTGTTGATGTCATAGTTTACGGCGAAGTAGAATTTATCATTGCTCGAGTCGATGTTGGGTATTGTATGATAAGTTTCAAAGGTTGTTAGACTAAGCTCGTAATCATCATCGCTCAAATCTATGGGTGGAAATTAGTTCACCGCGAGTGTGCTACTCTTGCCGGTTAGAGTGAATGTTAACGACATATTCCGAGCTGTACGACTCGACTAGTACAAAATCAGAGTGGTGGGAAGTCAATCCTTAAATTTGGTGCCAATGGTTTGTAGAAATCGTAGACATTGTTGTCCACAATTGCTCTGATTGTACTTCTGATAAGCCGTTCGATTGTATTCGATTTTCACAGCATCTTTATCCAGATATTGTACCAATTCTTTAGGCGGTCGAAGATTCGCGAAGCTGTCGAAATATATAGCTCGACACCCTCTCTTCGCACATGCCACCCAATGAGTCCCCGGCCCCTCGACATTGTCCAAATTTATGATACCGCTCTCGTTTCGACGTACTCCTCCGATAGGTAGTGCATTGCGCATGAAAACACTTCTAATGAATGGAATACGCATACGTTTTGCCAACTCCTCCAATTGCGCGTCGGTAGTTACGCCCGCAGGAATTTTTATTTTCTTTTCGGTGCTTTTTTTCGTTTTGATATTCCCTGTCCGCCCTTGTATGGTGTGAGATAAAGTCCACGACCTTCCATGGAGCGATTATGGCGTTGCATTTCCTGCAGCTGATGTTGCGCCGCCTTATTATCGTTAACCGCCTTGGCAATCCCCGCCGCTCCACCAGCTAATGATCCGATAACACCTAGCAGCGGGAGAAGTGGTAATATACCACCTCGTTTTGCTATCGGAAGAATCCTCTTTTGCTATGCTCTCTTTGGCGTCCTTTTGCGAGTTTTTGTTGTCATCCCCATTCCGATTTTCGTCTTGGCCTTCCTATCTGCCCAAACAGCTGTAGCAGCACCTCTTTCACCCAGAGTCGATTCGCACGCAACGATGCGTTTTCGCGCTTTGTCAGCGAGTACGTTATCTGCCGCGTACCATTCACCGAGGTCATTACTACCCGAATATGCAATATCGTGTTCGCGACACGCTGCATCCAACGGATTGATCCCTCGATCGCCTCTAGCCAACCGTTTTGCCAGATGAATTCCTGGACCGCAAAACTGGTATCCCGGGATATGTAATTCGATAGGTAGCGCGTTTATCGCCCGATTTGACAAACCGCAACCTTTCTTTACTCTCGTCGGCGACATTCGCCACAGTTTTTAATCAATGGTGCCGGACCGTCGATATACGTTCGCTGCCAAGGGCGATTATAATGTTCCAGACACCGATGATACTGCCGAACCTCAGAATTGGCTTTTATATGCTCGGGGAGTCTGTCCCACAACTGATCAATGTGTCTGCCAAACTCACGCAGTAGAATAATCTTTGGTATATATTTCAACTGCTCAGAGGTTAAGTCTCGAATATCGCAATTATCCGACAGGGCCAGAAGCATTTTGAATACTGATCTATTGTGCTTCGGCGCGGACCTATAAATAGGGCGCGTCACCGCTTCGACGTATCAAAATCATTTTTCGCAGTTCGCGGGGAGGATGCGATTCGTGCGACAACCTGTGACGATACGCGTGACAAATTTTGACGATAAATCGCAAATGATGTCCTCGAAAACAAGACGCAAACATGGTAGCATGCTACCAAACACTATATGCAGTCTCATTTGTGGTCCGTCAAATTGTGGAAAGACCAACGTGTTGGTGAGCTTGTTGGAAAGTCCTCACGGTGTTCGCTTCGAGAACGTGTACGTGTATTCCAAGTCGTTGCAACAGCCGAAATATCAGTATTTGGATGATTTATTGGCCCCGATAGATGAAATTGGCTACTTTACGTTTTCAAATAACAGCGACGTCATCCCACCGAGCGAATCGCTCCCGAATTCAATTTTTATCTTTGATGACGTGGCATGCGACAAGCAAGATACGATACGAGAATACTTTGCAATGGGGCGCCACTCGAACGTTGACTGCTTCTATTTCTGTCAGACGTATGCAAAAATTTACAAACATCTTATACGCGACAATGCGAATCTGTTGATTCTGTTTAAGCAGGATGGTACCAACTTGAAACATGTGTACGACGATCACGTAAACACTGATATGTCTTACGAGGACTTCTGCGCTTTGTGTCGTAATTGTTGGCAACGGGAATATGGTTTCGTGGTAATAGATAAGGATAGCGCGATGTCCAATGGACGTTATAGAAAGGGATTTAACGAGTTTGCCATACCGTGAGATGGTCAATTGTCGTCAACACGTCGGTGGGAAAGCAACGTCTGCGGTACAACGATGATTCATATCGATAGTCTGGAGATTAAGCATCGTGAGAGAATAGCGAAGGAAATGGCCAAAACCAGCGAATCCATTCGTAAGAAACATCAGGCTTTGAAGACTGGCAAGATGGAGGAAGATATCGCGTTGGAGAGATACTTCAAACCTGTCGTCGAACCCTTAAAACATATCATGAAAAATACCACAGCAGCAGAAGCTGACGCATCACTGTCGATGAGCACAGACGTTGAAAGGAGTGAAACATTAACACCTAAAACAAAAATCCAGCCGAAAGGGAACACATCGCGCAAGACAAAGAGGAAACCACACATGTCATCGGAATATTCACTCGTAACCTCCACACCAGTTCAATTGAAGCAGAAACGACAGAATGTCACGTCAAACGATTCCTCGGTTTCTTCAACACCAAGAAATACATTTCCTGGTGTACAATCGCTCACGACCAATGATGACAACGTTTTCGAAACTAGTCCAGATGAGTCGTTTGCAACATCTATTAGACATCAACTCCAAACATCCGAGGGACAAAAAACGTTTCGCAGCCATTTCGGCCCGCTGGGGCAAAAATACATGGGCGCAATCCTAAGTGGTGATAGGGATACAACAATGGACTATGTGTATGGCGTATACTTTGGTGATAGTGGAACGATGCTTGGGGATAAAGCTTTCGATATAGACAAGGATGATAATATAATCATCGACGGTGTAAGATACGGAAGAACGTCCGGTCTTTACGAACTGATTTTCAAGAGAATTCCCGACGATACCACATGCACCGATACCGATAAACAAAAATACAAAAGTATACTGCTAATGACGAATGCCCACAGACGCGGTCATAACGCTCAAAATCCTATATTGGGCAACAAGGGATACAAGTACAAATATGTAATTGCACCGCTACTCCCCCGTGTATCGGCTAGTAGGGCAGGGAAAGGTCTAACGGTGCCGCGAACCATGGTGGTAAACGATAACAAGATCGATTATGTGCACTGGGACGATCCCAACGAGCTGGTGGATCGATTCCATTTGCTGCAAGCGTCGCGTCAGGCGGGTAACAACTCGCGCGACAACGAAATTCTATCGATTATCGAGGAACTCCGCGAGGTAGGCCTCATTATAAATTAAGCGGCACGTCGACGATGTGCACTGTATGCATCAAGATGCCGATCAATAAATTTGGGGTATCGCTCGAGAAGAGTGGAGCAGCTAGGATGGACTATTACAAATGGATCGGCATGCTTCGAAATTGTATGCGAGATAACGCTATTTGTGTGCCGGTGTCGACTTTGATGCAAAATAACGCAAGACACGACGCGTAGCTCAGCCGGTGGCTGACAGCGATGCCGTCAATAAACTATACATGGAAAAGAGCATTAAACTTTTGAGAGAGCAGCAGGAAGAATTTAGAGAGAAAGCTGGTCGTGTTTCAGAGAGATATGCTGACGTTGCAAAACAGCGTTCTAGAGATATCGCAGGCATCGAATTCTATCCCACAGCAGCGCTGCAAAGAATCATACGAGACGGTTGAACTTGTCCAGAATTTCCTCGGGCCAATGGGGAGCAGATAATGCACGTACACCATAATTATCGCATCATTCGTGTCAAAGACACCTCTGCGATTAAACATGCAGCCATTATCGAAATCGAAGAGTAAAGAAGAAAACCATGACCACAAGAAGCGACAGCTCGTTGCGGAATTGAATGCTCCAGCTCGAAGACATTTCCCGCGGAGGCGCCTCATAGTGCATGAATACGATGATCTGTGGCAAGCTGACGTTGTAGAAATGCGTCCATACTCGCGATTCAACCAAGGTTACCGTAACATACTCACCGTCATCGATGTGCTAAGCAAGTACGCATGGGCGTTGCCGCTCAAGACTAAAAGTGGTGCTGAGGTTACTAAAGCGTTTGCAAAGATATTTAGGGATCGATATCCGAAAAATTTGCAAACCGATGAAGGAAAATAATTTTACAACGCCGATGTGCAGAAACTCTTGACAAAGCATGACGTTAATCATTATTCGACGTATTCGGTGATGAAGGCCTCCGTCGTAGAACGTTTCAATCGAAGTTTGAAGAATAATATGTGGAAACTGTTTACACTCAATGGAACCTATAGATTTGGACCCCGAGGCGGTGGTGGAGAGGTTCCAGGAGCTTCGTGATGCCCTGCCCTCCCCCCTCGAGGACGTGCTTTCCACGCCGGTTTCCGACGAACTCCGCGCGGACAAGATCCAGCGTATACTGGAGACAGTCTGCGCGGAGTTGCTGGCGAAGAAGCGCCTGCCAGGGTGAGCGCGAAAACCGAATTACTGGTGGACGAAGGAGATCGCCGAGGCCAGAAGAGCCATGAATAAGTTCAACGCGTTGCGGTGGGACGTAATTCTACGGGAATTACGCAGGAGAGGCGTAGACCCCCATACACGCGCCGTGTTGGGGGATTATTTCTCTGGGCGGGGGATCACCGTGCACTCTTCGGAGGGTGATTATTCGCGGGGGTTCCACAGGGGTCCGTTTTAGGACCCTTTGTGTGGAACCTCGTATATGACGGGCTCCTCACAGAGCTGGATGCCGAGGGCCGCTTCGTCCGTGCCGTCGCCTATGCTGACGACGTGGCCCTCCTATTCTCGGCCGCGGACTTCGTCCGGTTAAATAGGATGATGGCTTCCGCAATGGCCAGGGTTCAAGCCTGGTTCGTCAAAACCGGGTTTATCCTGGCCGCGAAGAAGACCGAGGCCATCTTCCTGACCGGGCAGCGGTTCCAGAAGGTCATGGACCTTAACATCTTGGGTGCGGATATCCGCACCGCTGCCACGGTCAGGTACCTGGGGGTCACCTTCGATTCCATTAGGAATTTTAGACCCCATCTGGAGGAGGTCGCCGCAAGAGCGGACAGGGTCTCCGAGGCTTTGGCGGGCTTACTGCCCAATACCCGGGGCCCGTCCATACGGTCGAGAAGGCTCTTTTACTCGGTGTGGGAGTCCGTCATATTGTACGGCGCTCCGGTGTGGGCGGTGTCGTTGCGGACGGAGGCCCGCAGGGCGATCCTGCGCCGTGCCCAACGAACCGCCCTCACCCGTTTTACCGCGGCCTTCAGGACAGTGGGCTTTCACTCGCTCTGCGTTTTAGCAGGGCGAATGCCACTGTACCTGAAGGCAAAAATGGGGCGGTCCATTTTCAACGCGAAGGCGACCGACCGGGCCGACTCCGAGTTCAGGGGCAACCCGGCGGCTCTTAAGGAGCGCGCCCGCCTCCATAAGGCCTGTGCCATGGAGGAGGCGATGGAGGAGTGGCAGTGGAAGTGGGACCATGTTCCGGCGTCTGACTGGGTTAGGCGGCTGGTCCCCAAGGTTAACACCTTCGTGGCTACGCCTGGCCCGTCAGTTGCAGCGGAGTACTACTCGATGCAACTGATGAACGGCCACGGGTGCTTTCAAAACTTCCGATTCAGAATCGGGAAAGCACCCGCCGCGTCGTGCCTCGATTGCGGCGCAGCACTCGACGACGCGGAGCACGTTCTGGTGTCGTGTCCAGCATACGACACCGAACGTGCGGCGTCAGCCGCGGCCTTGGGGGCGCCGGTGGAGCCCCACTCCTTCATAGGCATGGCCACTGCCTCCTTCGAGAAGTGGCAAGCGTTCCTGTCGTTTGCAACGACCGTTATGACGGATCGGCAGACGAAGGAACGGGAGGCGGACAAAGCTCTCTGAGCCGCGAGAGCCGAGGCCGCACGCCTAGCGGCAGCGCAGAAAGCGCTGGACCGACGTCGCCGTGCGCGCAAGCGTAAGCGCCAGGGCGTCGGTTAGCGGCCCGTTGGGTCCCCCTTTTTGGGACCCACAGGAATGTTTTTTTTTTTTTTAGCGGTTATGTGTTCGCATTATTGTATAGTTTACTAACTTATTTATTTCTGCGTGTGTTTTGGTCCGTGTATTTACTTATTTATTATTCATATTTGTTTATTTATTCGGCCTTTTACACCGTAGAATTTAAATTTTAAACATTTTAGCGCGCGACACAGTGAGTCCCCACGCAGTTACGCCCACCGGCCGGGGGTGCACGGTCGGTGGAGCGGGCGTGAACTGTCCCCGTGTTGGACAGTTGCACGGTGGGGCCCCACCTCCCCAGGTAGCGGTGTCCCGAAGTACTACAACAGACGTTCCGGGCACCGCTATGGGGTCTACAAGATGGTGGGGTGTAAAAGAGGGGGTTTTTAGTGGGTATACCTGTGTTATACAGGGAGTCCCACATAACCTCGGCAGACAACTGCCGGGGTATGCGTAATTGCATTTTCCCCCTCTATAAAAAAAAAAAAAAAAAAAAAGATATTTGCAGGTAACAAGGACCTTCGCGAACTGGAGGGAGTTCTAGTAAATCTCCGATTACCAGTATATGCTTTTTACCGATTCAGCCCTCGTCACATTCATATGTATTGAATATTTCCATGAGACGTAGGTTTATATACATCAATGTAACATTTGATATCATCGATACTTCATCTATTATTATTAATGTAATATTTTTCAATTCATCTCGTAATATTTTGAGCACGGCGTTAGACAATTGTTTATATTTTGTTGTCCCGTCATGTTCGACAGGTAATTGAAAAAGGCTGTGTACTGGCAAACCGTTAACATTGAAAGCTGCGATTCCGGTAGGCGCCGTTACAGCTGTTTCTCTACCCAAATTTTGTTTTATATAACCCTGAAGAGTTTGAATCAAGCGACTCTTACCGGTACCACCTTCTCCACTGACAGTCTCAAAATTTCATTTTCTGAATTTAAAGCCGAAACTACTTTATCGAAAATACTTTTTTGATCAATATTCAAGCCAGCAATCATTTCCGAAAGCTCCTCTCCGTTAACGTTATTAGCAGCGTCATGAAAATCTTTCATCGCATTGCCAACTTCGAAAGGATCACATTCTAATGCATTTTCATCGCGGTCGTTAGGATTATTTTGAGATGGTTCATTAATTTTTTGATTTACCATTTTCTTAACGGCTTCAATGCATTCTTCTACATCAGTCAATTTTTATGATACTTCATTGCTTCTTCTAAAATAGTTTGTACTGTTAAAAAAAGACTCTGAATACGTATCACATCCATTTTCAATTCATCTATATCTCTCCAAGGTTGAAACAACAATAGTAGGGCATAGAAATATCTTTCTGGCTGAGTTTTCGAATTATTCCTGTAGTAATTTACCAAATAAGGTCTCTTTCTTGTTTTGAAATACTTATTTCCTATTTCGAAGCATTGGAGTTCGGTATCGTCATTATTATCGTGATCATCGTCATTATTGCAATCATCATTGTTTAGAGCCTTTTTCGTATCGTACCATCTTGCAAACTCGTACAAACTCATCGATTCGTGTTGGACTGGTCGGTTTGGGTAGTAATCGTCAATTATATTTGGGAAGAATATATCTGTCGATTCGGGATCCAAGTTTTCTATTTCTTCTTTGCGTTTAACTCTCCGATTTCTGATTACATTGATGTCCAACCATCTAATAGTTGTTTTGCTAACCGTACCGTATGAAGATATTCCCAACAAAGTATCGGCAGCTTCAAAAGCACCGCATTCTCTATTATTTAAACCTTGCATTCCAATATTCCATAAGCGAGCGCATAATGATTTTGTTGATTGAACGTCTACAAACATTTCAGCTGCATAACTTTTCTTATGTTTTGTCACGTATTTAGTGCAATACCAACACAAAGTAGTTGAGTTTTCACCTAAAAATTGGATATCCATATTTGCTTCCCATGCTGTTAAGACAATTGGGTTATAATCGTTAATATTTACTTCTTGTTTGTCCGGGACAAATCGTATACTCTACTGCGACTTCTTAATTGCTTTCTATCAGCTATAGATGTAGCTCTCAGCTAGATGTAGCTAGCTGTACGCCTCTCAACTTTATGTTTTCTGTAACAAGTCTAGGAAATTAAATTGACACATTCGCTTTATGCGATTTTTATTGTTCTTTTTTGTTCTCATGCAATACGAATTGTGATGATGCCTTTGATGGGTATTCACACGTCTATACAGAGTAGGCGAGATGTTCGGATCTGGAAGTCTACATGTGACATGATCTTTGTATGAAAACAGCTACTATTTCATCTGAATCTTTGCCTAGAATAGGAACATCTTTGATCCATATTAATAGGAGGAAATGTTGCAATCTTCTACCTTGGTATTCTCTTCTCCAGAAATAATGTACCACTTGCCCGATTGGATTATTGATAGAACAAAGAAACTCTAGCATCGCATGAAAGGGTCTAGCCGGGTAAGCATGGGGAAAACGGCCCCAGCACCAATTTTAGTATTTATGTATTCCAAATAATGCTCCTTGCCTAAAAAAACACTGAGAGAAATTTCAGATCTCTACCGCCTCTGGTTAGGGTGATATGGGGATAACAACCCTAAATTTCACTATTTTTTTTCTCAACAACTATTTAAGGTATTTGAATGTTTCAAAAGGCACGTAGTAGGCGAGCCGTCGCGGTCGCACCATGACAGGGTACGCGCGCCGCGGCGGCGTTGGAGGGAGGGAGAGGGGGAGCCCCGAGTTTGGGGGGCCCCCCTGCCTTGGGAGCGGCGGCGACAGCGCCGAGGGGGGGGGACCTCCCGCCCTAGTAGCCAGCGACCCCGGAAGAGGCGGCGCGGGCGCGTGGTCCGTCGCGTGCCGTCGTCTCTGGAGGACATAGCTGGGGGAGGATTTACTCCCCCACGGAAGATCCCATTCAGGAGATATATCGTGCGGAGTTGCACATACGCGCAGGGGGGGTTAGCGGACGCATCGCTAGTTTGATCCCGCAGCCTCCCGACAGAGCGCGCAACTCCGCGCACGAGGCAGTTTTAGTGGGTTCGAATCCCACATAACCCCTGGCCCTCCCCCGAGGGTCGGGGGTATCCGTGGGGATTTTCTCCAAATAAAAAAAAGGTACGTAGTAGGTACTTTTTAGCTCTACCACATATATTTTTTTCGAAATTGCAGATCAGTTATTAAGGGTGGAAATAAAGGAATTAATTTTTAGGGGGTTGTTTTTGCAAACAAACCCTTGAGTGACACTTACAAAAAAAATCAGGAATAAAGCGTCACTACTTAGGTATTATCTATATAAGGTGCAGAGGGGTCGGATTGGTGGAACATATTAAAAAAAAAAATAAAACGTATATAAAACCTCTTGGCAGAGTGTGCTAAATGGACTAGCTGCATGATCAATAGGGAGGGAAAAAAATCGTGCATGTTTTAGAAAATGTAAAGCTTAGGAAAATTCATTTAGGTATATTCATAAATGTCATTACCTTTTAAAAATTACATATTTAACGAGTTTCGGCAATTATTATTCAAGCGTTTTGCGACGACTGCCGCTGCTTGAAAATGGATCATGTGAAATAACCAATTCGGACATTTTTAAATAATATGTTGAATAATTTAGAAGAAGAACGCGTTTAAAGTTTTGTGTGTAGTTTACACCTTAATAAAAAAGTAATTTTTTAACTTACACGTTATAGACTTCTGGTTTTAATCTTCGTTGCTGTCTTCGTCAATAACAGCAGTTACGTTGGTTACATTGAATAATTCGGTTAATATTTCGGTTGGCTTAATAATTTTGGATTTGGAACGCCAATGTGCTGAATAATAAACTATGGCAGGTACATGGGAACAGCACCCCACAGTCCAATTGCCATTCGCACAATCACAAGTATAGCGTTGTATACCTGTAGAAGTGTTCGAATTTTGTTCGTACTGAATATAGCATTGGTATGAATTACTGTTTATGTGTCTTGAACGGACTCTCATTCTTATGATATTCCTATTTTCTTTTTAATAATAACAGAACTTTCATTATAGTGACATCGTTCATTGTACCATTAAATGGACCTGCTATATCAACAACGTAGCCATTTGTTGTGCAACCATTTGTTCTGTTCATATTCTAGGCCGAGTATCTGCTGAATCATTTTGTTAGAGCTACCGCTTCTAAACTTAAATAAAAATAAAACTGGAGCTTGTTTTACTGTCTGCGACTCGCTGTTTTGCATACTAGTGAACATTTGCCGCAGTTTTATAATATTTTCCCAGTTAAGGCCAGTGAAAGTATTTAATTGTTCTTCGGATAACGAAAAATCGCCAATGTTGCCATGCAATGATAAATCCACTTTGCTCGATAATTGGTTCAATAATAAAGATACGTCTGATACTTCTATTGAACAGAGAATATACGAGATGAACATCGCAATGCTATGAGATGAGCATCGCGTTGCTATGCGACGAGGCGTTCATGTGTTTTGTTAATTGTTGGAGATTCTCTAGCGTCTTTAGTCGTGCAACGAAAAGTGATATTGTTAATATATTTTGAGATGTCTGAAGCTGCTAATATCAATAACTGCATTAATTGTAATTTATCAAGGAGGAAATTCATCGGGAAAGTACAACGAATTATTACGAAACATGAAGTAATAAAATATCAAAAACACTGTAGCAACACTGTGACAATTGGCTCTGTATTTTGCAACAAATGCAGATTGAATGTGTGTAGGGCACAGAGACCAGAAACAGTTATAGGCGAGAATGATTGTGTTGATAATACTGCAATGGATCCTGACTTCCATGTACAAACCAGAAATATGATTTCGGAAGCCAATGTCATAGAACTGCCGCTCAAAAGAGTTACATCTACGCACAGATATTGTACCCTGTGTTATACAAACGGTCACCTCATCGTAGTACCACTTGAAGCACGCCTTCAAGCATTTGCAAAACGAAGGATTTATATACCTGTTTGAGATTCATGTAGTTCAGATCTCCGCCACACCCACCTCACCGCAGCACCTCCTGGGCAGCGGAGCGCCAAGCCCGATCCACAATCGATACGCCAATCATGTGTCAGCGACAAAACTCTCTTCCAATCAAATTTCCCCACGTCGATCGACCCTCTAGAGATTTTTGGAGAAGACGACTAACGGAAATCGATCAGACATCTTGAATTCAATCTTGTTCATACAGCGTACTGTGGAAGACGTGCAATTCTCAATCAAAAATCATTCCACGTAACTGGTGAATTGCTCAAGTGCATCGCGCTCATTATCGATCTATCACTTATCTCAATCATTCTCTCAATTCAAACAACGCTCAATTCTCATCCCCATCACGCGTATCGATTGTGAATCTTGGTCGAGGCTCGGCCAAACTCCCGGCCTCAACAGCTGGAAGAAGATGTTGATGATGAATCTGTAACATTCAAAATGGCCAGTTTGGCAATTGGCCTGGTTAAGGTGGTAGTGACGGTCTTGAGTGTCACCACCCTGGTCAATCCATCCTTTCCTGGGTGAAGAGTGAGAACCCGAGCAAGTGGCCACTTGCTAGGGGGAAAGCGCTCATCGGTGATGAGCACTAGGGAGCCGACCTTGATGGCGTTGGATGGATGATGCCACTTCGAGATTGATAACTGCCGTTGCAGATAATGGGCTGACCATTGAGTCCAGAATTGATGAGTTTTTTGTTGCATGAGTTGCCACCGCGCTGCTGGTGAGATGGATGAGTGCTCCACAGAAGGTTCCGATAGAGCTGAGAGCGGGTGGCCAATGAGGAAGTGAGCAGGAGTGAGTGCTGCGACATCTTCAGCATCGTCGCTGAGGGCGTGAATTCAGCATAGCCTCAATTTGAGTGAGAAGTGTACTGAACTCTTCGTAGGTGAGTGCTGTTTCACCCACGGTTCGCCGAAGATGGCGTTTGGTGGACTTCACCACAGCCTCCCATTTGCCTCCCATGTGTGGTGCGGCTGGGGGGTTGAAACACCAGCGAGTGTTGTCGTTGACCAACAGCTGAGCGAGAGATTGGTGATCTTGAGAGCCCTGAGTGAACATCCTCTTGAGCGTGGCATCAGCTCCGATGAAGTTGGTGCCACAATCTGAGTGGAGTGAGTGAGGGATTCCTCTCCGTGAGATGAAACGCCTGTACGTTGCGATGAAACCTTCTGTGGAGTAGGCGGTGACTAGCTCGAGATGAACAGCTGAGGTGGTGAGCCAGACGAACACACAGATCCATCCCTTTTGAGTCTTGGCGCCTCGCCCTTTCCACGTCCTTAAGGTGATGGGACCAGCATAGTCCAGTCCCGTGTTGGTGAATGGGCGTGTGGGTGTGACTCGTGAAAGAGGTAGTTGGCCCATCAGTTGATGGGCACGGATCCCCCTTTGCCGAGCACACACGACACACCGCAGAATGTGAGATTTCACTGAAACTCGGCCACCGATGATCCAGTAGTTTTGTCTGATTTGAGCGAGCGTGAGTTGAGTCCCTCCATGGAGAGTTTGTCGATGAGCTTGATCTATAATCAGATCGGACAGACGTGAGCGACGAGGCAAAATTGCAGGATGCTTACTTCCATATGCAATGTGAGCGTTGTTGAGTCGGCCCCCGACCCGAATCACTCCTTCCTGGTCGATAAAGGCTGTGAGACGATTGAATGTGTGCGAGGCTGGCATTGTAGTGCCTGAGCTGAGAGCCCTTATTTCGTGTGTGAAATAAAGGGACTGCGTCGCTTTGATCCAGAAGATCCTGGCCCTCTCCAGATCCTCGGGCGACTGTGAGATGATTGGCAAGGAAATCGTTGACCTCCTCAAACGTGATAAAATTCTGAAACAAACTGAAGTGATACGAAAGAGTTTGTTGAGTGATGAATATTTGTAAATGAGGTCCCAGTGGTATTCGAATTTTCGAATGTTGAGAAGATTTGAAATTCCAGGACGAGCTTCCAGCATGCTTGGACTGTCCTTCAATGTAGGTTGAGAGGGCCATGAGTCACTGGGTTGAGTGAGCCAAGATGGTCCCGTCCACCAAAGCTCATGGTGTTCAAGCTGATGTGTTGTTAAGCCTCGAGAGGCACAATCAGCTGGATTCGCTGTTCCAGGAACGTGTCTCCAATGTGCGTGTGGGGTGAGCTCTTGAATTTGGGAGACACGGTTCCGCACATAATCCTTCCAGCGTGATGCATGAGATTTGATCCATGATAATGATATTTGAGAATCCGTCCACAGATGAATTGTAGAGATGTTGAGCTGAAGAGTAGCTTGAACATACTTCGTGAGCTTTGCAAGCATTAAAGCTGCAGTGAGTTCGAGCCTTGGGATTGTGAGTTTCTTGAGTGGTGCTACCTTGGTTTTGGAGCACACGAGTGTCGACACTTTGTGAGCTGTGGACGGTGAGGTCACGATAATGTAAATTACCGCTGCCATGGCGAGCTGAGACGCATCAGAGAATCCATGTAATTCCACTGTAGAATTGGAGAAGGTGTTGAACCACCTTGGTATTGAGAGTCTGGCCAGACTTGTTAGATCTTCTCTGATGGTGAGCCAGTGAGCAGTGACTTGGGAAGGCAGTGGGTCATCCCAGTTGAGTTTGTGCAGCCACAATTCCTGCAAAAGTGCTTTTGCCCGAATGATGACTGGAGCTAAGAAGCCAAGTGGATCAAGTATCTTTGCTACTTCAGAGAGAATGAGACGTTTTGTGAGTCTTGAATTGTTGATAAGTTTTGTTGAGAATGAGAAGTTGTCATTGAGAGCGTTCCATTGTAAACCGAGGATTTTGGTATTGCAGTCGTCAAGTGCTATGTACGAGTTACTAGCTCGTATTTCATGAGACATTGATTCAAGCAATGGAGGGTAGGTTGATTGCCACTTGGCAAGTGGAAAACCCCCCGCCTTGCACAGGTCATTTAATTGTTGAGCAATTGTGTTGAGTGTCTCACCTGTATCGGCGCCACCAAATATATCGTCGACGTATCTGGCATGAGTGATTGATGGTATTGCCAGGGGAAAACGATGTCCTTCGTCTTCGACCAACTGCAGTAGTGCTCTGACAGCGAGGAACGGCGCAGCCTTGGTTCCATACGTGACCGTGGTGAGTTTGTAGGGCACCTCCTTTGAATCCTCATCAATCCACAGTACCCTCTAGAGGTCCTGGTCGTCTTCGTGAACCTTGATTTGTCTGTACATTTTTGTCACGTCCGTGGCAAAGATGTACTTGTGCTGGCGAATCCACAGTAACACATCCGTAATGTTGAGTAGCAGATTCGCTCCTGTGTGCATGAGATCGTTGATCGAGTGCCCCGTTGATGTTGGGCTTGACCCATTGAAGACGACCCTCAACTTCGTAGTCTGGCTGTCGAGCTTGAGCACTCCATGATGTGGGAGATAGTAAACAGAATGAGTGTTAGGTGAGATTGAGGTAGCTCTTACCATATGATGGAGTTCCTCATATTCCTTCATGAACCCTTGGTAGAGGTTGCGATATTCAGTATCTCTGTTGAGCTTGTTGAGTGTTCGCTTCAGACAGGCATGGGCTGTCTGGTAGGAATTGCCTAATAAACTTCGCGATGACTTGAGAGGGATGCGTACGATGTACCTTCCTGTTGAATCACGAGTGTGTGTCGCTCGAAAGTGATCCTCACACTCTTCAGGGGTGAGCTTTGAGGGCGCATCTGTCGGGAGCTCTTCTTGAAGCCAGAACTTTGCCAATAGATCTTGTATTGTTTTGTAGCTGTGCTGCATTACTGCAGCTGTGTGCGACGAGCTAATTTGGGACTGAGGTGTTCTAACTGGCCCAAGAACGAGCCACCCAAAGATTGAGAACTGGGCAATTGGCATTGAAGGGTCACCCTTGATGAGGTTAGGCTTTATGATTTTCCCATATGAGTCTGCACCAATAATTATGTCAATGGGCCTAGGTTTTAGAAAGTCTGGATCACCTAACCTTAACCTGGTGAGATGTGGCCATTCTTGACGTGGTGCTTCAACGGATGGTAGACTGGATGTGAGAGTTCGCAGAACATGAGCTTGAGTGGAGACCGTAGAGGTGTCGTCATGTGAGCGTAGAGTGATAGTCACGACACCTCGAGTTTGAGTAGTCTTGTTGCCTCCAATGCCAAGAATTGAGATGGATGAGTGGGTTCGTTGAAGGTTGAGTTGAGTGATGAGCTCCTCCTTGATGAAGGTGAGCTCTGAGCCTGAGTCGATGAGTAGCCTCACTGGCAGTGAGGCCACTGGTGAGATGAGCTGTGCGTTAGCCGTAGCTAACAGGGTGACCGTGTGTGAGGTAGCGTGGCAACCTGCGGTTGAGTGAGACAATAATGAGTGGGCATGACCTGTTGAGCTTGGAGGTGATGAGTTTGATGAGCATGAGCTGACGACTGCACCAACACTTCAGAAGTCATCGCTTTCTTCTGTTTTCTTCCCTTCAGTGTGAAGGGTAGGAGCTGCTGAGCTTGCTTCGGCCGTTTGAGTGGGTTGAACGTGAGATGAGCCTTGAGCTGATGACGGCTGAGAGGGGTGCAGCATCGTGTGGTGCTTTGCCCCACATGTTTTGCACCTGTGTGCAGATTTGCACGCCTCCGTCTGATGGCGACCACAGCAATTTTTGCACAAGGCATGTGCAACTATAAACTTGCGACGTTCAGTCGTGGATTTCTCCCGAAATCTGGGACACATCACTATAAAGTGGTCCTCAGAGCAACAGTCGCAAGGGAACTTTGTTGATTGTGCCTTCGCTGAAGGCTGAGAAGCGGGTTTAGCCTGCGTTGCAGGGTGAGCAGAGGACCTGCGCTGAGCTGAGCGTGTTGTGGAGGCGGCAGGTGCCGATGGCTTCTTTGTAGGGGACTCCATTTGCTCTAAGGTCCTACCCTTTCTTTCCACAAAGGCCAGTAGATCTTTATACCGAGGGCACTCTGCTGAACTGGCGAGAGAGGTTTCCCAGGCCTCTCTGGTGACCTTGTCGAGACTGTTGGTTAAGATATGCACCATTAAGCAGTTGTGCATATCCTGATCCGCCTTCAACGCAGCCAACGTCTCATTTACTTCTGTCATGGTTGCTGCCAGGTCCTTGAGAGCAGTCGCTGACCGTGAGGTGATAGGATTGATCGTGAGCAGTTTGTCAAGCTGCTCCTTGATGAGAAGCTTGTTAGAAAAGCGTTTATTGAGATATTCCCAACACGCTTGGAAGGATGAGCCCATGAGTGGAAACGCATTGACGCGTCTTGACGGCTCTCCTGTTAGGCTGGCCCTCAGGTAGTACAGGCGGTTAATTTCCATGAGCTGAGCGTCGTTTATTATTAGTGAGGTGAACAACTCACTAAATGCAGGCCACTCTACATAGTTCCCCGAGAACTTGGGGATGGCGAGTTCCGGTAGCTTTGCAGCTCTACTCGTAGATGTTGTGGCGGTTGCGATTGACGTGCTGGGTTGAGCAGAGCTCGCTTGAGTGGTGAGACGCCGGAGTGATCGCCTGAGCTCTGCCACGAGCTTCGTCTCTCGGGCTAGGAGGCCCGACGCGAAATACTCGTGGTCCAGGCACTTCACCGGCCAAAACTCCTCTAGGTGTTCATGCTCCTTCAGGAACGCCGTGTGGAGCTCTTCGACGCTGTCGAGCAGTGACTGCACCTCGTTGGGAGTCGTCGATTCCAAGTCCTCCGGGACCTCTGACCGCAAGTCTTGCAAGGTTTGGAAGCGACAAGCCTGTGAGTGCGCCTTGATAATGAGCGGTGCCGGCGTCGTTGACGGTGACGAGGACCTCGTCCTGCCGGTGGCTTGCGCAGCTTTGTCCTGAGGAACCTGGAGCGGTGCTCTTGAGCTATGGGTTCCTGACAGATTTGGTGATGTCGATCTCGACTCGGGATTCGACGTGGTGGAGTTGTTCTCTCCGTCCGCCATGGTGAGCACTGAGAGTTGAGACTGAGCTATTCTAAGTGAGCACTGCACTGCACTTCACACAACTAATCCGGCTCGAAGGACCAAACAATGTTCGCGAATGAGAAACGCCACGTGGCCGAGCCTCGTCCAAGATTCACAATCGATACGCGTGATGGGGATGAGAATTGAGCGTTGTTTGAATTGAGAGAATGATTGAGATAAGTGATAGATCGATAATGAGCGCGATGCACTTGAGCAATTCACCAGTTACGTGGAATGATTTTTGATTGAGAATTGCACGTCTTCCACAGTACGCTGTATGAACAAGATTGAATTCAAGATGTCTGATCGATTTCCGTTAGTCGTCTTCTCCAAAAATCTCTAGAGGGTCGATCGACGTGGGGAAATTTGATGTGCGTGGGTTCTCATCATCACCCTAAATTCTCACCATTATCTGATTCATTGCTCTGCTCACCACTCATTTTGTGACACACACTCAACGAGTGTTTATTTTCATAATAAAGACAAAACCATTTTTACTTAAACAAGTGCATTGTGACTTCCAAAACATAACCTCCCCGGCAAACTCTTTCTCATCGCGGTTTCTCATTCGCGAACAATACCAAAAGGCAATCGATGTTGCGCTACACACAGAATTAAAAAATGATTTTTTACGGACGAACTCCACCTTTTACGTGCACATTCTAATTTCAGTACGATAGAAGTGTCGGAGGTGTCTTTATTATTGAACCAATTGTCGAGCAAAGTGGATGTATTTTTGCATGACAAGATTGGCGATTTTTCATTATCCGAAGAACAATTAAATACTTTTACTGGTCTTAATTGGGAAAATTTTATAGAACTGCGGCAAATGTTCACCAGTATGCGAAACAGCGGGTCACTGACAGTAACACAAGCTCTAGTTGTATTTTTATTTAAGCTTAGAAGCGGTAGCTCCAACAAAATGATTCAGCAGATACTCGGCCTGGAATATGAACAGAAAGTGTCCGATTATTATCATCAAATAATGAATGCACTTGAAAAGGATGTATTGCCCACTTGCTTTGGTCTAAATGCCAAATCTAGGGAGGATCTTATTTCGACTGAAACCGCCTATGTAGCGAAACAGCTTTTCGACTTTGGAGACACACAATTGGCATTGATATTTGACGGGACATATTGTAGGAATCAATAGAGTCTGTTTAGGAGAGATAATAAAGAATATATATATATTTCAATAAAGACAGTACATCACACGCCGTTCACACAACGGTCCCACGTGTAACTCTGACCCCCCACATGCTCGCCGCGCTACTCGACGCATACGCTGCGCCGCATGCATGCGCTCTCTCCCTCTCACATACACTCGCACACACGCATGCACGCAACAGCCCGCAGAGGCAAAGTCCTCCTACACTCGGCCATCCTGTAGTATCATCTGTCCTCAGATACGCGCACCGTTGGTATCGCCGGCATCATTAGAGCCGTCTTCATCGTCGCTCGATGAAATGATCCAGATCTTCATGTGATCCGCTGAAGTGGATGTTTGTTGAGGTCCTTCATGGTCCCCGATTTTTCTGACAATATATCTGTCACCCCGTAAAGCCTTTATTACTTGGTAGGGACCGAGATATTTTCCAGCTAATTTTAGCCCAGGCCCCAGTTGTGTTTTTTTAATGGCGACTAAATCATTTTCGTTAGGCTTCCTTTCTCTTTTTATTGTAAGTCCGTTTATTCTCCTCTTGAATCTTCGCAATACTTTCCTTGGCATGCGCTCGCAATTCATCGCGATTTTCTTGGAACGCATGTGTCCACTCCGTTTAAATTAGCTCCTCGTATCGCTGGATCGTCTCTCAATCTCATCTGGGTCCCAAATAACAGAGTAAATGGTGATGAACCCGTACTTCGGCTGGTTGCTACATTCAAGTATTGTTGAGCTAGGTTTAAATATTTGTGACATTCCTGAGGATTAGCTGCGGACAATTTCGTTAATACTGGTATCAGTGTCCTGTTAATTCTCTCTATCTGTCCATTTCCCCTGGGCACACCGATAGTTATCAAGCTGTGCTCGATGTTTTCTTGCTTACAATACTCCTCAAACTCTTGAGAAGTAAACGCTGTACCCCGATCAGATATGATTCTTCTAGGATTTCCGAAGACAACAGCCTGTTTCCTCAGATGATCCAAGACCTCCCTAGTACCTGTAGACCTCGTTGCATAGAGCCACACAAATTTGGCAAAAGCATCCACCACAGCAAACACATGGCGATACTGCTTCTTGGTAGATGGAAGCGGGTCCAAATGGTCGATGTGATACGTCTCAAGTGGTACGCTACCCTTGCTTATGGGGGTCAAAAAACCACCCAACTTACCGCGCTTCTTTTCTGCTAGATTACAATTTAGACAGTTATTCACAATTTTCTCAATTTTCGAACGCATGTTTGAAAACCAGTAGTCTTTCCTCACCAGCGCCTCGGTTTTCTTCGCAGAGAAATGACCTTTTTCGAGCACTCTCCTAACTATTTGAGACTGCATTAGTTTGGAGATAACGAGTCAAATGTCATTATCATCCTTTTTAAATAAAAGACCGCCTTTTACAACATACCCAGTTCTGCTCCACTAGCAAAAGAATCTTTTTTAACTCGCTATCCTTGCTCTGTGCTTTCCCTATCCTCACAGTTATACTGTCATCACTTTCATCTATCAGCATGCACCCCGGTAAGGCATTCCGACTGAGCGCATCTACATGTAACATACGTTTACTCACGCGATGGTCTATTACATATTGGAACTCTTCTAACAATGACACCCATCGCCACACGCGCACGCATAAGTCCTTTTTTTCTCATTATAAGTGAGAACGCTTGGCAATCTGTTATTATTTTAAATGGTATATCTAGTAGATACACTCTGAATTTACGCACGGCCTTTATTATCGCCAGAACTTCGAGCTCATAACTTGAGTACTTCGCTTCCGCGGAGGTGGTTTTCCCGCTTGCATAGTATACAGGATGGAATTTGTTGCCATCGCTGCTCCGCTGCAAAAGGATTGCCTCATATCCATGCAATGGAGGCATCCGTATGCAACTTCGTTTCCGCAGTTGGCCTATATAATCTGAGAACTGGCTTATTACTCAATACAATTTTAAGCTGTTCGAACGCAAGTTTCTCCGCCTCGCCGAATTGGAACTTGACATCAGATTTTAACAGATTTGTCAACGGTCGTGCTATTAGGGAGTAATTCAAAATAAATTTTCTAAAGTATCCTGTCAACCCTAAAAATTGTTGAACCGGCCTGGCCGTTGATGGTTGCCGAAATTTCATGACCGCTTCTGTTTTTTTTTTTTTTTTTTAGATGGACGAATACTATTATTTTCGATTACGTGGTCCAGAAATTCCACTTTCGGTTGTACGAAAGTACATTTTCGCCAATTAATTTCTAAACCGCATTCTTGCGCCACATGTATTACACTCTTAAGATTTTCCAAACCAGACTCATAATTTACCGAGGGAGCAATTAAATCGTTCATGTAGACCAAAACTATATTTTCCTGAATCAAATGTGGTAAAATAAAGATATGTATTATATTTACATGGTTATAAAGATTAACTAGTCGAGTCCAGTTCGGTCGGGCGACTGACTCCAGTGTCGAACGCCGGCGGCTCGGGACTCTCGCGGTGTTGCCGGGCCTTACCCCAAGCGAGCGTCGAGAATAACAAAAACGAACCACGAACTACGCAGCGATCGTGTCTTACGCTTGGCACCTCAAACGCAGATAAACACCGCGTCCCCTACAGCTCGGCCATTCCTGACCTTCGTGACCGACCTCGGGCACGGTACATGGCAACAAACAATACGCCACAAAACTATCGCAATTCTAAATTTACGCAACTTATACTGTAATGTTTAAATATTTCGTTATTAAAAAAATATGACTTGAGAAACGAAAGAAAAAAAAATTGAAGAGAAAAAAAATAATAATTCTAAATACATGTTAATTCAAATATAATATTCTCGCTTACAATATCCCTAACTTACGTCATCGGACCAACGCTTCATCTGGTCCGGACCGATAATTCCAGTGAACGGTATACGTGTCTTTTAAAATCCTTCAATATCGCTGACTACATATCGATCATTCTCAAGTACCTTCGTTACGACGTAAAGTCCTTTAAACTTTGGTAGTAATTTCTTATTCACTCCGGGCGCAACAACATGATTCAAAATCACGACGTGGTCTCCGACCTGATACTTCATCGCTGGTTTGCGTTTCCGGTCATAACATTTTTCATTTTCTTGTTGACACTTTTCAATTTTCTCGGAGGCCGCATCACGAAACACAGACAAATCTCTTTCTATATCTGTATTTGTGTCTAATTCTAATCTTATCTTATCGTTTACAATGCCTAACTGGTTTATTCCAAATAATAAACGACTTGGCGTTTCAGCCGTTGCTCGACAAACCGAGTTATTCAAACCGAATTCTACTTTATCTAAAATTTTAAACCATTTATCTGGATGTTCCGACAATTTCGCCAGCATGGGTGCAATAACACGATTAAAACGTTCCACTTGTCCGTTTGCACGGGGTGTCGCCGTCGCTACTAACACCTGTTCAACGGATTCTTCTTTTAAAAAATCTTTAAACGCACCGGACGTAAAGCAGGTTCCGCGATCACTAATTATGCGGCGGGGTTTGCTATAATTTCGAAAATATTCTCTTAAGTGTTTTATCACCTCATTTGTCGTTGTCGATTTACATGGATAAAGTTTTATGAATTTTGTGAAACCGTCTATTACTGATAATATATGTTTCATCCCGTTGCTTTTCTCGAGCGGGTCAAAGTGGTCAATGTGTATTGTCCGAAATGGGACGTTATCTTTCTTTATACTGTGCAGGTATCCTTCGGCTTTCCCACTAAAAGGCGAAAATTCAGTACATCTCAAACAATTCCCAATATAAATTTTGACTTTTTTACGCATACTCGGGAACCAATAAATCCTTGAAATGTTTTCGACCACTTTGTCGGCTCCCAAATGGCCTAGGTCGTCGTGGCAGGTCCTAATTACATTATTTTCCATTGACTGTGGAACAAAAAACAAAAGTCTGCCATCGTCGACTTTTTTATAAACTAACCCGTCACGCAATTCATAATATTTATGTTCAGTTTTTTCCAACATTTCTCTAATTTTCTTAATTTCCTCATCTTGTGTTTGCTTAAGTGATAAAACGTACTCAAAAGTGTTTGGTTCTAAAATGAGAATACTATTACAACGGCTCAGTGCGTCCACGTGTGACATCTTCGTTCCAACTCGATGTTCGATTTGGTAGTCATAGTTTTGTAAAAAGACTGCCCAACGCGCAATACGCGGATTGACCGTTTGTTTATTCAACGTGAGACGGAAGCTATCACAGTCTGTGATAATTTTAAAATGAATACCATGTTTATGCAAGAACGTGGAGCACCTACGTTCCGATTGTATTTGCGCGCAAGAAATTAGTCCTGCACGTCGTGATGTATTAAAGATTTAAGTGTACTTTTGTGAGCGCAATGTAGATACAATAAACGAGCACGTCTATTCAAAACACACCGGCCTTATTCACAAAGAATACCGCGCAAGTACGCGATGTTAAAGCGGGAGAATGTAGCTCTTTTAGAAGTAACGGAGCACCGAGAAATCTTTGTTTTAGAGTAACAGATCACAGAGATGTTTCCCGATACACGTTTCACAGGCGAGAGCGTACGATCGCGGAGACGGCACGGGCCAAGCCACCGGCACGGAAGTGAAGACAATCCTGGCCAATCCGTGCGGTCCACGTATGTGGCGCGAGACAATGCTAATTAGGAGGGAGAACAATAGCTAATTAGTCCAGGTGTCAGTCCCGAGATGGCCCGACCAGGCAGTCCCGCGATCGCCTAATCACGACACCGCGTAAACAGTATCGTATAAGTAACGCGTTTTAAAAGTCGCGCTTCTTCGCGACAGCGCGCAGACGCAGGATTGGCCGTATGACACCGACCAATCCTAAACAACCATATAAATAAATATGAAATCTCGTAATGGCGTGAACTACGGCTAAACATTCCAATTTAAAACTCGAATACTTCGATTCTGCAACAGTAGTCCGCCTACTAAAATAAAACACGGGTCGAAAGAAACCGTTCGTTTGCTTTTGAATTAATACCGCACCGAAACCACTTGCGCTAGCGTCGCAGTGCAATTCTGTTTTAAAATCAGGGGAATAAACAGCCAAAACCGGTTCGCTCGCTGACTTATCCTTCAGACATGTTAAAGCCTCGTTCTCTTTTGGGCCGAATCGAAAAGACGCGCCCTTCTTCAGCAAATCATACAAAGGCTTCGCTAAAATAGAAAAATTCGGTATAAAACGCCGAAAATAACTGGCGAGACCCACGAAACGCTGTACACCCTTCACCGTTCGTGGAGTCGGATAATCCAGAACAGATTCGACACCCTCTCGACTGGGTCGAATGCCAAACTCGCTAATTAAATAACCAAGATATGTAAGTTCCCGATATAAAAAAGAACATTTATCTGAACGGAACTGCAAACCTCTTTGTGCAGCTAAACGGAAAATTTCTTGCAAAATCTCGATGTGTTCCTCGATCGTCTCTGTAGCTACCAAAATATCATCCAAATACAGTAAGATTTTATTTTGTTTAAGTAAATCGGAAAATATAGAATTAATGTATCTCTGGAAAACACGTGGGGCATTAGTAAGTCCAAAAGGCATTCTTAGGTATTCAAATTGTCCCAAGGGGGTAACAAAAGATGTGTAGTTAATAGATGACTCAGAAACTTTTACGTGATGGAAATCGTTTTTCAAATCAAGCTTCGAAAAATACTTTCTCCCGCGCAGTTGATCCAAACAATCGTCGATAAGAGGCGCCGGGAAATTGTCTTTAACAGTAATTTTATTTAATTCTCGGAAATCGACGCAGAGACGCATGTGTTCTTTCCAAATGCCCTTTTCCTTCTTCTTCTTTCGCACCAGAACAATAGGACTCGCGTATGGCGAATTGCTGGGTCGTATGATATTCTCGTCACATAAATCGTCTAACATTTTACGCAACTGTTCTCTTCCTGCGAAAGCCAAACGTCGCAGACGGAAACATATCGGCCGATCGTCTTTGACTTTGATCACGAGCTCGATTTCACTCGGTATAGGATTCGGATTCCGTGGCGCACGCCTCTCGTTATGAAAAATTCTCTTAACAAGCGACGACGTCTCAAAATCCATTTCGGGATTGATATTCAAAGTCTCGGCTACGCTTTCGGGTTTCTCGACATACTCGACCTGCATAATCTGACCAATAAATTTATCAGTTTCACTTTCGGCGGAAACCGAATCAGTATTCTCGATCTTAAATCTGCGACCCAAACTAACGGTTACTAACGGCGATAATAGATAATCTCGTCCGAGAATAGCGGCGCATGCCATTGTCGGATCCGGAACTACAAAAAATTTTATTTCCATTGAAACACCATTGACGGCAACTTCTCTTTCAAAAATGCCTAAAACCTTTACCGGAGATTGATTTAGTCCCCGAAACGTCTGTCCCTCGCATGAGCCCACAGAATACGAACCGACGGGTAACAAATTCGACTTAATCAAACTTACGGGTGATCCCGAATCAATCATAGCGCTAATAACAAACTTCGTGGCTCCTTCGTTTCCTCCATGAATTACAAACGATATCGGCACCAGAAACGGGGTCTCCGGAGAAGTCGGCTGAATCAGGTGCGTGGACGCTTCTACCGTTGAAGTTGTCCCTGGGCTGTGTGAACTTGCCGTCGCTGCCTCCTGCGTGCAATTCCTTGCGCGATGTTCCGTACCGCCGCAACGAAAACAGGAACCCCATTCGCGACGTGGTCGCGAGCAGTCTTTCTTTGTATGGCCCGGCTCGCCACAATTATAACAACAAGCCTGCTTTGCACGTACATGTGTTTCCTTCGCGCGTACAGGTGTCTCCTTCGCATCTGTGGATGCCCCATCTTTCTGCGAAGTCTTCGAAATCCATGGTTTCTTCCCATCCTTGCGGTCTCGATCGCCCCTAGGTGACTCAGGAACTGGAATATTTCTGTACGCATCCAATAAATCTTCGGGCGTACTAAAGCAATGAGATCTGGCTTGGTCTCTCAAGAGGGTATCTGAGATTCCATCAATTATAAGATCAACGAGTTCATCCTGGTTGTTGCGGCCGAAGACAACGTGCCGTGCGGCGCGATTCAAACGGGTGCCCGCTGACTTGTCAGAACAGCTGATGAGTCAGTCGCGGCGCCTTTGTAATGTTTATCGACCGCTGGGGATCTTCGCGGGCGCGGGCTCGGCGACGGCTAGTTCCGAGAATCGCAACGTCGTGAGAAGAAATCGAATAGAGCTCTCGCGCCCATTGCGCCCAAGAAACCTCGCGACTGATATCGCCACGAGCCCACGCGCCGTTATCACGCGAATAAGATCGCCACGCGCCCACGCGCCGTCATCTGTGTGCTGTAACGTGTGTCGTCCGACGTCTGTAAGCTAACCGACTATAAACGAGTGTTGTGTGTCCACCTGCTGCGTATTGCTGCCCTTCACACCTCCCAAGCGAGCTGCCCGATCGCCGGCAATTAAATCTGCTCTTGGCGGAAACATTGGTCCTTCGAGCCGGATCCGCACTCGCAAAGATGTCGAAGGAGTCAGCGAGCGCCGCCACCGCGCTATCTTGGTCGGCCCTGGTGAAGCAGATCCGAGCGCTGATGAAGTCTGCCCAGCGCCTGCTGGTCAATTTTAAGAAAATGGGCCAGGCCAAATTCACGGTGGACAACACGCAGGAGAGGATCGCGGCCCTGAAGGCGACGTGGGAGCAGTGCACCCAGCTGCACATGAAGGTGGAGGCCCTGATCCCAGAGGAGGAACGAGCGACCAGCCCGTACTTCGCCAACGACGAGTTCGCCAGCGCGGAGGAAAGGTATTGGAAGACCTTGGACTTCCTGGTGGAGGTTGCCCGGACGCTCCGCGCTCCCGCCGCAGCAGCCGAGGATCCAGCCGCCCGGCCACAGGAAGCAAAGAAGAGCCGCGCCAAACTCCCACGCCTCACCTTACCGCAATTTTCGGGTGAGTACTCGGAGTGGCAAGCCTTTCGCGACCTCTTCACGTCACTCGTGATTAAAGACGGGGGACCCTCGATGATGTCGAGGATCAATACGCGGTCTCCGATTCAAATTTTGCAACCGCCTGGGCGACCTTGTCCCGGCGGTACGATAACAAACGCGCGCTTGTTTCGGTCCACCTCCGTACGTTGATATCGCTGCCGCCGATGACGTCAAATTCTGCCGAGGAACTTGCGCACGTGCGCGACACGAGCAACCGATCCCTCGCGCTGCTCGCGAATTTAGGATGCCCCACCGCGCAGTGGGACGACATTGTCATCGCGGAGCTCACGTTGAAATTAGACTCTGAAGTGCTGGAGGAGTAGGAGCTCTCGCTCGGCACGAGTACCGACCTCCCCACCTATAACATGTTGGATCGGTTTCTCGAGTCGCGCATTCGCTCGCGTGAGGCCACTCAGGCCGCCGAGGAAGCTAAGGCACGCGCCCACGGAGCGGTGCCTAAGGCTTCCAAATCGGCGCACTCGTCCAATGCTCGGGTGTGCGCCACGAACGCAACCGCGTCCCCGACGAACGCAACCACCGATACCCCTCGCGCCGCGACTTCAGCACACTGCCCTGTGTGCCGGGCGCGACATGCCGCGTACCGCTGCACGGCCTTTAGGGCTATGCAGCCAGTGCAACGTCGCGATTTAGCCGGTAGCAAGCGGCTATGCTTTAATTGTCTCACGCCCGGCCATATGGCCCCGTCGTGCCCCGTCACGGCCTCCTGCTCGCGATGCGGTCGGCGACACCATTCGATGCTCCATACGATCGGAGATGACAAGGCCGCTGATACCGCGCCTCCGGTGGCGCGGGACGCCCTGGCAGTGTCCACGGCGGGCGGCGCCCCCGCCCCGTCCGAGGCAAAAGACGCCGGACCGTCGGCAGCGGTACACAACGCATGCACGAAGCTCGAGAGCAGGAGCAGCGAACCGGTGTTGCTGGCCACCGCGATTGTTCGCGCGAAGTCGGCGGGTGGACGAATGTTACTCATCCGCGCGCTGCTGGATCAAGGGGCGCAGACTTCGCTGGTTTCGGAGTCGGTCGTGCAAGCCCTCCGCCTGCCCCGCCAGCCGCTACGGACTTATTTGACGGGAGCCCTGGACGGACAATTGGGCATATCCCGGGCCCAGGTGCAGCTCGCCCTGGCCCCATTGCAGGACGATCGCACGGCGCTGACCATCAACGCCAAGGTCGGCCCCAGGGTCTCGTCCTACTTGCCCGACTGGACGCCGTCGACAACGCTGGAGGAGCAGTTTGCCGGCCTCGATTTCGCCGATTCGGAACCGTCCACTCGCCGACCGGTCGATTTAATTGTCGGGGCCGATTATTTCGGCGCCCTGTTGCGCCCCGGATTACGTCGCGGAAAGACCCGTGCCCTTATCGCCCAAGAGACGCTCTTCGGATGGATCGTCTCGGGCCCTACCGGCCGCACGTCCGCCACGAGTGCCGTACACCACGTGTCGGCCCGTGCTCCCACGGACGACGAACAGCTGCACGAACAGCTGCAAAAATTCTGGGAGCTGGAAGAACCGCGAGCGCCTACGTTGCGCTCGCCGGACGATGAAGCGTGCAAGCAGCATTTTCGAGCCACACACTCGCGGCTGACGGACGGTCGGTACGTAGTGCGTCTCCCATTCAAAGGCGGGCATCCTCCCGGTGTCGGCGAGTCGCTGCTACGCGCCTCCACAATGCTCCGCGCGCTCGACAAGCGTCTGTCGATGGACGCGGCGCTGGAGGCAGCGTATCGGCGGTTCATGGAGGAGTATGAGGCGCTGGGCCATATGGAGGAGGTCGGGGCCTCACCTTAACGCGGCGCGTCCACGACGCGGGTGTATCTTCCGCATCACGCGATCGTGCGGAGCACCGACGGGAAATTACGGGTCGTATTCAACGCGTCGAGTCCAACCTCGAACGAGGACGTCCTTGAACAACCACATGCTGGTCGGTCCCAAGCTTCAGCGCGACCTTTTGACTGTCCACCTCCAATAGCGCCTCCCTCGATTCGCCCTTGAAGCTGACATCGAGAAGATGTACCGCCTAATTTGCGTCCACCTGAGCGACGTAGACTTGCAGTGCGTGCTGTGGCACCGGCGCCCCAAAGACGCGCCGTCCACGTTTAGTTTGCAGACGGTCACGTATGGCACCTCCTCGGCGCCTTACCTCGCCATGCGGGTTCTGCAGCAGCTCGCCATCGACGAAGGGGGGGAGTATCCGCGCGGGCGTCGCGTCCTCGAGAACAACTTCTACGTCGATGACGTGCTGTTTGGCTCGGACGAGGTCGCGTCAGCTCTCGCGGTGCGCGACGAGCTCTGCGCTTTGCTCGCTCGCGGCGGGTTCGTATTGCGGAAGTGGGCGGCCAACCACCCTTCTTTGAACCCCGACGAGGAGCGGCCGGCCCTGACTGTGTCACCGGTGCCCTCTGCACCGGAAGGGCCGGAGTCGCACTCAGTCCTGGGGATAAATTGGGCGCCCCGCGAGGACGCCTTTAGTTACAAGATCCAGCCCCCTTCCGCCTCCGCGACGACAAAGCGCACCGTCCTGTCGGTGGCGGCGCGGTTGTACGACCCGCTCGGCTGGGTATTGCCGGTGGTGGTGGTGGCCAAAATTATTTTGCAGGACCTCTGGCTTCGGGGAGCGGAGTGAGATGCTCCACTTCCGTCGTACCTGCTGGAGGGTTGGCAGGCCCACGTCGCTGCTCTTCCGCTCCTGGAGTCGACGCGCATCCGCCGGTGGTGCGGCGTGGACGCCGCCACCTGTCACTGCGAGCTGCACGGGTTCGCCGACGCGTCGTCGAGGGCCTACGCAGCGGTTGTGTACGTCAGGATCGTTCGGCGCGAGGCTGACCAGCTTGAATTGTCAGCGGATTGTATTCAACCACACGATCGTGCAGAATCAGACAGTAGCCCGTAGTATTTGCAGACACATTCTCTTTACACTCGATTTCTATGCGCACGTCCACGGTGCCATTCTTGATCGACTCATTTTGTCGCAAGCAATCAATCACCACGAGGGGACCAAATTGTAAAAATTCGGCCACGGTGATTAATGCCTCGTTGCAAGTATGTCCATAATACGATTTACGGAATTGCGTATACATGTGGTACAAGATGGTATGCTTATTTTTGTCAAAGTCCAAATTCAGATCATCATATGGGTAAAATTCCGAGTTGAGAAAAAGTTTTACATTGACCAATTTGCAGTTGTTAAACTTAGTAACATCTTCGCTCATCACATTCTTTCGATCAGTCTGTAGAACAAGGATAATAACTCGCGGCTTCTCCAGCTGTGCGGATGCCTTCACGGCCCAGGAATGCTTGGTCGTGCTTTGAAAGAGAGGATACTCGTACAGATCCCACGAGTGAAAACAAATGCTCAGGTTTTGTTCACTTTCCAAAGTATATAGCAACGATAGCTTATTAACGTCATTTAACGTCACATGAGACATCCGCCATTGCAATTTAAGTAATTCAATTTCTGGTTCCAACATCGGCGATCCTATTAGAGAATTGTTGTCGTTGCGCGATCGTATTAAAATCAATTCGTGACGCGCATTAATAATCATGCGTTTGTAGTCCTCGCAAAATCCCAGGAAATATTTGAGCGGGATGCAAAAATTGAAATGATTTTTCACTATTAGCCCATTACGCCGTTTCAAGCCCCATCCGGCATTCTCCATATTTTTATCTTCGCCAGATGTTAGCGATACATAGTTTTTAAGCGTGCTAGTTATTCCAACGTTTCTGTTGCGATCAATCTCCACGCCATTCAACTCGTATCGAATCTCATCAAATAAGAACGCCACGCAATTATTTCCCAACATCACCGTTAATGTATCGCTTGGCTTATTTATCTTCAATTTCCCCTCCAAGTAGAGGAAACTTTCACACGGCAATGTGTATAAATCCTGCTACTGTATGGGTATTCTTATCTCATCGCTGTATCCAAACGTCGTGTTGACATATGGGTTGTACGTGTGAGTCTCGAGCTTGACGATGCGATCATCAAACGTCGGCTTCCCTCCAATGCTTAGAATGTCAACCATTTTTTTCAACTTAAATGCGCACAAGGAATCCCAATGATTTCAAAAATGTAATGTCCGCAGGACTGAGCCTTTTCTTTTTAGTGTAATCAGAGCTGTTGTTGTTGTTGTTGTTGTTGTTTTTGTTGTTGTTGTTATTGCAAACAATTTCACTTGGAAGAAACGAGTTTCTGGAGTCGTTCAACACAAGAATCTCTTTCGATCACGCCACACATATTATCGTCGTCGCCGTCGTACGTGCAATCTGATGGTAATCTCTTCACCTCGAAAATCGAGCAACCGTCCGTCTTGATCCACAACGCGTATCGTTAGATACGTAATGACCCGTGCGGTGATTGGAAGGTAAATGATCTGCGCGGGCGTTTCCGATATCTTATATCCTGGTGGGACTCTCGGAGAAAATTCATGTATCGTATGTACGCGCTTCCCATTGTTGTACGCGCCAGCGGTCACGCTGCATTCTATGCGAATAATGTTCACGTTCATGATATTAATTGGATCGTTCGATTCATGCCACCGTCCTGGTTCTAATACCCGATTCGTCGAGAATCCCAGTAGCGATCCAATGTTATTGGGCTTTGTAAAGTCCACGGCGAACGAGCAGTACAGCTCGCTTTTCATGGTGTTGTTGTTGGGGCGCAACACTATAGGATACACATCGTTGTCACCGACATCGATGCCGCCGAGATTTTGAGGATACCGCTCGAGTAATAGCTGCTTCAAATACTTGGCGATGGCGTCTAGTTCGTAGGAGCCGTCTGGAATCGTAATGTATTCATGAGTGGTGTCGACGCTGCTGTTGATGTCATAGTTTACGGTGAAGTAGAATTTATCGTTGCTCGAGTCGATGTTTGGTATTGTGTGATAAGTTTCAAAGGTTGTTAGACCAAGCTCGTAATCATCATCGCCCAAATCTATGGGCGGAAAGTAGCTTACCGCGAGGGTGCTACCCTTGCCGGTTAGAGTGAATGTTAACGACATATTCCGAGCTGTACGACTGGACTGGTACTGAATCAGAGTGGTGGGAAGTCAATCCTTAAATTTGGTGCCAATCGTTTGTAGAAAGCGTAGACATAGTTGTCCACAATTGCTCTGATCGTACTTCTGATAAGCCATTCGATTGTATTCGATTTTCACAGCATCTTTATCCAGATATTGTACCAATTCCGTAGGCGGTCGAAGATTCCCAAAACTGTCGAAATATATAGCTCGACACCCTCTCTTCGCATACGCCACCCAATGAGTCCCCGGCCCCTCGACATTGTCCAAATTCACGATACCGCTCTCGTTTCGACGTACTCCTCCGACAGGTAGTGCATTGCGCATGAAAACACCTCTAAAGAATGGAATACGCATACGTTTTGCAAACTCCTCCAATTGTGCGTCGGTAGTTACGCCGACAGGCATTTTTATTTTCTTTTCGATGTCTTTTTTTTCGTTTTGATATTCCCTGTCCGCGCTTGTATGGTGCGAGATAAAGTCCACGACCTTCCATGGAGCGATTATGGCGTTGCATTTCCTGCAGCTGATGTTGCGCCGCCTTATTATCGTTTACCGCCTTAGCGATCCCCGCCGCTCCACCAGCTAACGATCCGAGAACACCTAGCAGCGGGAGAAGTGGTAATATACCACCCCGTTTTGCCACTGGGAGAATCCGCTTTTCCGATGCTGTCTTTGGAATCCTTTTGCGCAATTTTGCTTTCATCCCCATTCCGATTTTCGTTTTGGCCTTCATAGCTGCCCAAACAGCCGTAGCAGCACCTCTTTCACCTACAGTCGAGTCTCGCGCAACAATGCGTTTTCGCGCTTTGTCAGCGAGTACGTTATCTGCCGCGTGCCTTTCGCCGAGGTTGTTACTGCGCGAATACGCAATATCGTGTTCGCGACACGCTGCGTCCAACGGATTGATGCCTTGATCACCTCTAGCCAATCGTTTAGCCAGATGTGTTCCTGGGCCGCAAGACTGGTATCCCGGGATATGTAATTCGCTAGGTAGCGCCTTTATCGCCCGATTTAACAAACCACAACCTTTCTTTACTCCCGTTGGCAACATTCGCTACAGTTTTTAATCCATGGTACCGGACCGTCGATATGCGTTCGCTGCCAAGGGCGATTATAATGTTCCAGACACCGTCGATACTGCTGAACCTCAGAATCGGCTTTTATATGCTCGGGGAGTCTGTCCCACAACTGATCAATGTATCTCTCGAACTCTCGCAGTAGAATAATCTTTGGTATATATTTCAACTGTTCAGAGGTTAAGTCTCGAATATCACAATTATCTGACAGGATCAGAAGCATTTTGAATATTGAGCTGTTTTGCTTCAGCGTGGACCTATAAATAGGGCGCGTCGCCGCTTCGACGTATCAAAATCATTTTTTCACAGTTCGCGGAGAGGATGCGATTCGTGCGACAACCTGTGACGATACGCGTGACAAATTTTGACGATAAATCACGAGTGATGTCTTCGAAAACAAGGCGCAAACATGGCAGCATGCTACCAAACACTATTCGCTGTCTGATTTGCGGCCCATCAAATTGCGGAAAGACCAACGTGTTGGTGAGCTTGTCGTTGCAACAGCCGAAATATCAGTATTTGGAGAATTTATTGGCCCCGATAGATGAAATTGGCTACTTTACGTTTTCAAATAACAGCGACGTCATCCCACCGAGCGAATCGCTCCCGAATTCAATTTTTATCTTTGATGACGTGGCATGCGACAAGCAAGATACGATAAGGGAATACTTTGCAATGGGGCGCCACTCGAACGTTGACTGCTTCTATCTCTGTCAGACGTATGCAAAAATTCCCAAACATCTTATACGCGACAATGGTAATCTGTTGATTCTGTTTAAGCAGGATGGTACTAACTTGAAACATGTGTATGACGATCACGTAAACACTGATATGTCTTACGAGGATTTCTGCGCTTTATGTCGTAATTGTTGGCAACGGGAATATGGTTTCGTGGTAACAGACAAGGATAGCGCGATGTCCAATGGATGTTATAGAAAGGGATTTAACGAGTTTGCCATACCGTGAGATGGTCAATTGTCATCAACACGTCGGTGGGAAAGCAACGTCTGCGATACAACGATGATTCATATCGATAGTCTGGAGATTAAGGATCGTGAGAGAATAGCGAAGGAAATTGCTAAAACCAGCGAATCCATTCGTAAGAAACATCAGGCTTTGAAGACTGGCAAGATGGAGGAAGATATCGCGTTGGAGAGATACTTCAAACCTGTCGTCGAACACTTAGAACATATCATGAAAAATACCACAGCAGCAGAAGCTGACGTATCACCGTCGATGGGCGCAGACGTTGGAGGGAATGAAACATTAACGCCTAAAACAAAAATTCAGTCGAAAGGGAACACATCGCGCAAGACAAAGAGGAAACCACACATGTCATCGGAATATTCACCCATAACCTCCACACCAGTTCAATCGAAGCGAAAACGACAAAATGATTCCCCCATTCCTCCCACACCAATAAATACATTTCCCAGTGTACAATTGCTTGCAACTGAGGATGATGATGACAACGTTTTCGAAACTAGTCCCGATGAGTCGTTTGCAACATCTATTAGACATCAACTCCAAACATCCGAGGGACAAGAAACGTTTCGCAGCCATTTCGGCCCGCTGGGGCAAAAATACATGGGCGCAATTCTAAGTGGTGATAGGGATACAACAATTGACTATATGTATGGTGTAGACTTTGGTAATAGTGGAACGATGCTTGGAGATAAGGCTTTCGATATGGACAAGGATGATAATATAATCATCGGTGGTGTAAAATACAAAGGAACGCCCGGCCTTTACGAACTGATTTTCAAGAGAATTCCCGACGATGCCCTGTACACCGATGCCGATAAACAAAAATACAAAAGTATACTGCTGACGACGAATGCCCACAGACGCCGTCATAACGCTAAATATCCCATATTAAGCAATAAGGGATACAAGTACAAACATGTAATCGCACCTCTACTCCCCCGTGTATCGGCTAGTAGGGCAGGGAAAGGTCTAAGAACACTATGCTAGCTATGATGGTAAACGACAACAAGATCGATTACGTGCATTGGGATGATCCCAACGAGCTGGTGGATCGATTGCGTTTGCTGGAAGCGTCGCGTCAGGCTGGTAACAACTCCCACGATCCCGAAATTCTATCGATTATCGAGGAACTCCGCGAGGTAGGCCTCATTATAAATTAAACCACACATCGATGATTTGCACTGTATGCATCGAGATGTCGATCAACAAATTTGGAGTATCGCTCGAGAAGAGTGGAGCAGCTAGAATGAACTATTACAAATGGAGCGGCATGCTTCGAAATTATATGCGAGATAACGCTCTTTGTGTGGATGGTGCCGACTTTGATGCAAAATCACGCAAGATACGACGCGTAGCTCAGCCGGTGGCTGACAGCGATGCCGTCAATAAACTCTACATGGAAAAGAGCATTAAACTTTTGGGAGAGCAGCAGGAAGAATTAGAGAGGAAGCTGGTCGTGTTTCAGAGAGATTTGCTGACGTTGCAAAACAGCGTTAAAAAGATATTGCAGGCGTCAAATTCAATCCCACAGCAGCGCTGCGAAGGAGAATCATGCGAGACGGTTGAACTTGTCCAGAATTTCCTCGGACCGATGAGGAGCACATAATGCACATACATGATAATTATCACATCATTCGTGTCAAAGACTCCTCTGCGATCAAACATGCAACCATTATCGAAATCCAAAAGTAAAGAAAACCATGGCCCCAAGAAGCGGCAACTTGTTGAGGAATTATATGCTCCAGCTCGAAGACATTTCCCACGGAGGCGCGTCATAGTGCACGGATACGACGATCTGTGGCAAGCTGACGTTGTAGAAATGCGTCCATACTCGCGATTCAACCAAAGTCACCACTACATACTCACAGTCATCGATGTGTTGAGCAAGTATGCATGGGCGGTGCCGCTCAAGACTAAAAGTGGTGGTGAGTTGACCAAAGCGTTTGCAAAGATATTTAGAGATCGATATCCGAAAAATTTGCAAACCGATCAGGGAAAAGAATTTTACAACGCCGATGTGCAGAAACTCTTGACAAAACATGACATTAATCATTATTCGACGTATTCGGCGATGAAGGCCTCCGTCGTAGAACGGTTCAATCGAACTTTGAAGAACAATATGTGGAAAATGTTTACGCTCAATGGAACCTACAGATGGATCGTTTCGCTATCGCGTCTTCTCGCAGAGTATAACGCGCGACAACATAGAACCATCGGAATGCGTCCTCGCGATGTTACCCCTACGATCGCCGACAAGCTGCTATCCACCATATACAGCAACATAAAGATCGCTACTCCAGCGAGATTCGAGTTGGGCGAGTTTGTGCGCGTGCGCAAATTTAAAACCATCTTCGATAAAGGCTATACGCCGAATTGGACAACGGAGGTGTTCAACATAGCCAAAGTACAGACAACTAATCCCGCGACGTGTCTGCTGGTCGATTCCTGTGGAAAACCTGTTGCCGGAGGATTCTATGAACACGGGCTGCAACGCGTCACCGATCCTAATGTATATCTAGTGGAAAAAGTGTTGCGTAGAAAGGGGGATAAGGTGTACGTCAAGTGGTTGGGATTTGATAAATCACACAATTCATGGATAAATAAAAATAATGTATTGTAAAAATAATAATAATACATGGTTCAATAAATACAATGATACATATATGTAAAATGAGTGAACAGTTTTTTATTTTTACACATTAATTCCACCATTTATATTACACAGTAAATATAATTGTATATTCTATGCATGAGTGAACAATTTTATATTACACAATTCCACTATTTATAATAAATACAATAGTTTTTTTACAATGGTATTTTATAATGTCCCCAGGGCAGAGTGTCGGTCGAATCGGGTACGATATGCCGCTTGTCGTCGTACGGACTTAGAGCGATTTTAGATTCCGAAATGGTGTACACTTTGTGCAATTTAGACCGTATGCATGATTGTCTGCGAACCATTTCGATCTCCCTTTGCAAATACTGCGCATAGTCGTCGGAACTTAACGTTCTGGCTATGACGTTGGTCTTGACGCCTTTCGCCTTTTTCGTATCTTTTTTGCCGTTTACGCGGAGTGCATACATTTTCGCTCTAAGACCTACGAACTCGGTCATTATCGCACCGTTATTTTCGTCCTTCATCAGCCCTGGAACCTTCTTATTTACACATGGCATATTATATGGATTGTTGATAGGATAATCGCTTGTGTCGAATCTATCGATATTGCGTTTCATGGTCTCGTAGATATCGTCGCATCGAATGTGGTAAATGAGGCTGCCCGTGTCTGTGTATAGAATTTTACAACTTGGTCCGTGCAGGGGAGACATGTACTCGTGATGAAATTCATACAAACAAATTTTTGATATGTCCAGAATGCACATACCCACGTATATCGGTTTGTTGACTTTCACCTCGAGTTTTCGCAATTCAACAGCTATTAAATTTTCCGAAAAAACACTTCTGCTCTCGAAATTCGGTTTCGCGATCATTGCCTCCGCGCCATATCGCCCTTCCCAATGAGTCAAAAGTTTTACATCCACGTGATTTCGTACATTTTCCATAGTTTTACCGAATACCGCGTTGTTCATCAATTTGTACAAATTTTTTTCGAAGTCGTTTGTCGCACCTGTTCTAAACCGTGTATTGAGTTCGATGTAATCGCGGAGCCAGGGGGATTGAGCGAATTGAAGCACGCGGTGTATCTTTGTAATACGAAGACCGTGACGCGTGCACTGCTGCAGGTTGCGGCAATGGATGACGTAACGCTGCTTATCATATACCGTCGCGAGTAACTTGTCCTGTCTGCTGCTAGGTGGTTTGGCACGTGTCGGGCAGAACGGTAGATCGGCATGAGCGTCGTGCAGACGTTGTGGATATTCCAGATCTACCTCGAGAATGTATCCCGTGGGCGAATCGACCGCGATCGAAGACACATCAAATTTTTCAACATCTTCGACCCATTGAAATTTAGCATATGGCAGAGGCTGACACATTGCCCATCCATACAAATTGTTCACGTCAAAGTACATCAAGTACGATGACTCTTCCGATGCGTCGTAAGATGGCATGTACTTGTTATTGGCATGTGCGTATCTTCCGGAACATTGACTTAAACCCCCACGTATACCGCGTTCGATAAACATGACCATATCGACATCGGTGAGCAATTCGAATGTAATTTTGGTATGTTTTAGCATGGCATCCCATGTGAAACCGGGTAAAGTATAATAATGCGCCGAATCTAGTCCGTAACTCTTGATGCAACTTTCGCGAAAATTTTCAAAAATATCTGCCAATAACAAGACATCAGTTTTCAAATACAAGTCGCTGTATTCGCCCAAGGTTCTAATGCCGAAACACTGCCAGACAGTCTCGGCGTGTGCGTAATCGCTCTCGGATACAGTTTCACCCGTTAACGAACTATAGAATGACTCGCGCGGTGGTAAGCATAAGTCCTGCAACTTGTTCGCGCAATCAAGATATTCATACGGAAAGATACCCTTTCGCGTCAATAAATTGAAATCCTCGACGGATAATGTTTGAAATTGGGATCGTAAAATTTTTAATTGATCTGTGCTAAGAAAAGATGCTAATTTGTCGAGACTGGTGTTGAGAAATTTGTACGAATCGAGGAATCGCAATTTAATATAATTTCGCGAGTCTGAGTCAGCCGTATCTTTGACATTTTTTGTGAATGAAATATATTTTTCTTTAGTTATGGGTAATACGTCGACGTGACCTTCGAAAGCGGTAGCTATTTCCTCGATAATAAAATGCGAATCGTAGCCTGATAAATTATGAAAAACTATGGGGATGTAAAACGCATTTTTATAATTTAAATTGCACTCCGAATGTGCTGGGCCTCTAAACCGCCCGGATAGATGACAATGATCGCGGACTCGTACATCGATAGCCTCGAATGGTTCTTCGCAAATATGACAGTGTGTTGCATCGCGAAATGCCGTCAACTGTTCGGCGGTTAAATCAAGCATGGGAACATTGCTGGTCAGGATGGGTTTTGCGAAATTTGCAAAATTTTTTAGTTCATCGACGAACCATGAAACGCAATCCGCGTCGCGGCGACATCGATACACCGATAGCGATGTATCGTACGAGCAATGCATGTCATAGGCTATACTACGAACTTCGTGGTGTTGATACATGTGTAATTTATTATCACCCATTCCGTGACTGTCCTCTGTTTTTTCGATGATGCACTCCAGATCGGCGTACACCACGAAGGGGAGCCGCTCCTTCATGTTGTGGTTGTTGAACCTTAGGAGATTGTTGCCTTCGTTGGGCAGCAGGATGGTGCAGTCATTCATCTTGCTGCAGTCCACTGCATGGGCCTCCAACTTCGCGGCGGATCCGAAGTAGTGCATGCATCTGTAAAAAAAGAAAACCCCAAATATGTATTATTTAATTTGTTTCGCGAGACATTTCATCATTTCATAAGCTTATATACATACCGGTCACAGATGAATTTCTTTCCATCATGCCTGCTCAACTGCATGCTCACCAGCCGGGACAAGTTCTTGATCAGCACAAAGTGCCCTACATCACCGTGTTCTTGATTTGGCGTGTAGAGCAAGTTTACGTGCCAATCCCTCTTTTGGTTGGTCAGACGCATTGGAAAGACCGTCTTCGTCTTCTCCTCATCGAAGCTGTACACGTTGACGGATATGGCATTCTGCCGCTCAAACTTCCCAATTTGTGTTAGTGACATTGGAAATTCAATGCCCTGGAGATTTAGCACCAATGTATAAGGCGGGTATGAACTTGGGCGCACGGTATTTCTTTCCGCAGGATGAAGAGCGGCGACCACTGCCCATGCGAAACACGCATTGTCCTCGGATCGTACGCTAATAGTCGCTTTCTTCTGCAATATTTCTCGCGGCAACTTGCAGTGGCACCCCGCGCGCAGGGGATTATACTTGTTGACATTGACGGTTAGGTTGAGAATTCTCGTCAATGCCCATCCGCTGTCGCGTTCCTGGAACTCTTCCAACGATGCCAGGGTGGGTTCGACGACGCATCGCTGGTACCACTCATGCAGATCGGATGTGCCGAAGAGTTCACAGTTCCGGGTATTGATGCTTTTACAAGCACGCTTGTCACCCGCCACAAATTCGCCATTGAACACCGTGTTCACTTTGAGGTTTTGACGTTTTCTCAAAGCGCCCCGCACGTGCTCCAACACAATGGTCGCCGCATCCTGGAGGAAGTTGCGCGGCTGGATATAGTTCGAATTTAGCACGAAACCAGTTAATATGCGGCTATCGAACGCCGTGTCTATTTCGCGCCACAAAAGTCCTGTGCTCGAATGTCCTGCACCTTCACGCACGAAACGGTCGCGTAACGAATGTTTCAATCCCTCGAGCCGCGCGATTCGAGTAACCAACGATTGTTGAATACCGATCGATAATCGAGGACGTTTCACTCGACTATGTTCTTCCAACGATTCGATACACTCGTTGCACCGTTCTTCCCACGCGATGAATTCTTCGCGTGAAATCAATCGTGCAGATTGATCCAACAATTGGCTTCTACTTGCGCGAATTCCATGATTGTAAATGCAATGTAATGTCTTTTTCCGCGCAACACGTTGCGACGATTTGAGGCTTTGGACAGTTTGGAGCGCGCTTTTATATCCTCACCACGATTTGCTATCTCTGTCTAACTCCTTCGATGTACCTTCTTCCTCCAATAGATTGTATATAAAAAGCCGATTCTTCCCGATATCAGCCGAAGCAATTTCCGCTGATACAGCATAATTCTTTCTATGATTCACGCGTATGGCGAATTAGCGCGCAAAATCATCCGACGCAGTTTCTGCTGACACCACAGAATTCTAAGATTCGACATTTCCACAGGTATTATATTACATTCAACGCGTGTCGAGACTTTTATCCTTGAGGGTCGGACTCAAGTTACATGTAATCGCGCGATACGCTGCGACGCTAAGATTTAAAATCATTTTGAAAATTTTTAGAACGAAAGCGATTGTACTACTATGTAGTGCCGTCTCTTTCTCTCGAATTTAGCTTTAAAAGTGATGCTCTCTCTTTCCCACCCTCCGAATTTAGCTTTAAAGTAATGCTCTCTCTTTCCCTCCTCCGAAGACGCGGTGCGTAAAAGAAAAGAACGTCGATCTTTCCCGATCTTTCCCGACATTGCCCGACATCATCCGATAAAAAAATAATGGATTATGCTTGGTGACGCTCGGTATATGTACCATTCATTAAAGACTAATGTCAGAGAGTGGGCGTTGGGGGAGTTGGTTAGGCGGCTGACTCGTAACGCGGAGGTCTTGGGTTCGAGCCCCGTCGCCCGAGATTCAGTTTTTCGATTATTCTTAATATCTTAAATTAATATTTCCTTCCTTACCGACTGTGGTTGGTACCACGCTCCAGAGTAGCAGCAATTCACCCGCGGTTCCTCCTCGATGCGGTTCGGTATCGATTGATTCGATATCTTCTGCTATCGCGCTATACCCCCACCACTTCGCCACCTGTATGACGTCATCCGCCGCCCGGCCGCGCGCCGCCCGCCCCGCAGGAATTTCCCGCCGATTTTTGAAACTCAAATTTGAGTTTCAAGGTCAGAGGAAATTCTTATCATGACCTTGAAACTCAAATTTGAGTTAGAACTGTCCTAGTTATACTACTACCCTCGGCGTCAGCTGTTTACGTTCAATACTAATCACGCCTTTGTGTCGTAATATTTCTGCCACTTCCTTTCTCCTAATACCCAAAACGCGTTTCTTTTAACGGGCTAACAATTTTACGGACCCAGGTTTACTTAACACGAGAAAGACCACGATTCTAGTGTTCATTAATAAAATATGTACAATGTAGCATACGTATTTGAGAAGAAAAAAATTATTGTACAAATGAGAGCAAGGTGAATACCACTATTAATTTTGTACCTAACAAGGCAAACTTAAAATATTTATTATATACGAATGGGTTATTGCATAAAATAAACCGATATGCTACATTTTAGATAATACCATGAAGAATGTGTATACCATGTTTCAAATAAATCGGACAAATAGTTTTCGATCTGCTCGAAGTTCATTCGTCCCGCTCGCTTCTTTCCAAGCCACCCGGTTTCTTTCGGGCCGCTTGAAAAAATTCAAGTACTTGGTTCTATCCAATCCGCTTGGTTCGTTTGGGTACCTGGTTTCGCTCGGTTATTCGAGCCGAGCTAGGCTCGGCTTGCTTTTTCCCGGTACTTGAACAGCTCTAGTATATATATGTACGCAATTCGTATACTATATTGATGGAACTGTGACAACGTATATGCACGCCTTTCGCACGCAAAGGGTTAAAAGTGAAATGCAACTGTTAAGTCAACTAACCCCATCATATTTGTCAACTAACCCCACAGCCGGGGTTTGCTGACTTATTCGTCTCACTACTCTAAATATAATAAACACTACAACCTAAACTTAATTAAAACGATTTTCACAATTAAGCCTGTACAAAATGTGATCTTTACTAATAACGTTGTAGCGTCGTACGGTTTATACATAGAAAACGTTTGGAATACTGATGTTCGGGTTGGTTTATGACGCGCGCCAGCGAAGCTATTGTTGAGGAAGCCGCTTTTCGTTCACTGTTTTCCTTTCGAGTCTTTCGTTTATGGCCTGAATAGCTATTGCGGGTGTCATAAACTTGAAGTTTCTGATGGGCCCACAATGCAGGCCTATCGGCCTGCAACCGGCCACGTCACGCGCTTTGGACCGGAGCTCCTGCCAAAATCGCACCTCCGTTTCCGGAAACCACGCCAAGAGCGCAAGAAATAGGGGGCGCGATTGGTGTTCGGTAAATTACCTAATTGGTCAGCATTCGTTCGTTGCATTAACCAATCACCGCAAATTTCCGATCGCGGGTGTCTTCCCGGAAAATCGGAAGACTGTGGTGCGTCAGTTCCGCAACAACTATCAACCGTGACTGTACCAATTGTATCGTTACATTCAACGACTGTAGTGACATTACGGAAGAAAATGACGGCGTCAGCTTCTGCTATGCAGAAAAAATGCATTGAAGAGTTTATCGAAATATACACAAGTGAACCTTGCCTCTGGAAGATTAATACTACAGAGTATCGTGACCGTGACCTTAAAAGTGCAGCCTACTTAAAATTGGTGAGCAAATTAAAAGAACTCGAGCCTTCCAGCACCAAGAAAAGTGTAGTGACTAGAATTAATGGTATGCGGAGTAACTATCGGAAGGAGTTAAAGAAAATAAAGGCCTCTATGAGGACAGGATCGGGTGCAAACGAGATATATAAACCGACACTATGGTACTTCATCGACCTAAACTCCTAGAAACTCTCGGTCGAATATTCAAAGCGATGACGACGAAACCGGTATCGAGGTAAGTAAAATAAAAAAATTCTTTTTACGCAAATTATATTTCAAGAAAGTGCACATCGTATACATTTTATACAAAGTACACAAGTATAAATTTTAGAGACAGTATTCCACGTGAAGTCGAACACTTTTGGATGTTGGTGAAACTTGGATATGTTGTAACATTTATTGATATATAAACGCATCGCGAATGATTTTTGAAAATATTAAAAATTGTGGATCTTACAGCTCTTTCAAATATAGACTTTTTTACTGAACTATTTCCATATGTAATATTTTGAATCTATTTCTCTCATTGAACATCTTGTGTGTCCTTGAAGGTCATAGTATGTATGCCACATGGTTCAATTTGTCTTGACAGTCGCTTTCATATTGTATGAAAAAATATATAGCATCCTATTTAAAAAGAAATGAAGCTCACCGTCGTTTCGGGCAAAATAATCCGAACACAAAAAATTGACATTACGAATTATGTTGGGTTTAAAAAACAGTACAAGCTTTTTGTTGTCATTTTTTTTCCAAATAAATACCATTTGCAACAACTGTGTATAAAAATGGCAGGTATATCCACCTGGCCACTGTTTGTACTGCACGGTTGAGCCAGGCGAGCCGCTGTGTTTCGATGCAGCGTCACATTGAATTAATTTTCATTTGCCGAATTTTAAAGTGTCCTTAGTTTTGAAAAGGTGTCCATTTTTATTAAGTAGTCTTATGTCTCCACTGTAACCTCCCAAAAGCTCATTTCTATCAGTTTCTTAGTTCAGTAGTTATAATTTATTGGAAAAAAGTCACCTCTATATTTCAAAGAGATGTAAGATCCACAATTTTTCAATTTTTAGAAAGTCTTTCGAGCTACGATTATATATCAGTAAAGACTACAACATATTCCAGTTTCACCAACATCTGAAATGTTACTCCGAAAATTGTCCAATTTTGCGTGGAATGAAACAGCAAATGATTACAGTAAATGCGTTAAATTTAATTAATGAAGTTATTTTGCCATGGAACTGCACCTTCATTTACAAAATAATTTATAAAATCTCCTCTAACTTTTTTTAGCATCATTAGCCGTATTTCCTGTGTTTCCTTGATTCAAACTTTCCATATTAGAATTGCTTGTATGAAACCCCGACACAGTAGTCCCAACTTCTGTATTTTCTCGATCAAAACAATCTGGAGGCGAGTAAGAATTCGGCACCGATTTCATTAAAAAGTTGTGTCATACACAACTTGCCATTACAACAGAATCAATGTTTTCTGGTCCTATAATAACTTGTGTGTGAAAAATTCTAAATCGTGATGCCATGATGCCAAACGCATTTTCAACAATACGTCTCGCTCGCGATACGCGGTAATTATAAATTTTTCTCTCTTGGCAAATTAGATCTGCTTGTCTAAACGGTTTTATCATATCCACTCTCAACGGAAAGGCATCATCAGCTACACAAACGTAGGGCAAACTCCTAGAAGTGTTTCTTATATTCTCTTCAGTTTCTCAAAGAATTTGGTGCTTTGAAGAACACCTCTATCAGAATCTCTGCCGTTTGTACCATCTGCCGTTTGATAATTTGCATCCACTATTGCTAATAGAACCATACTGTGTCGACCTTTGTAGTTATAAAATTCCGTCCCACTTCCATTTGGAGGAATAATTTCAATATGTTTTCCGTCAATCGCTTCAAGACATTGTGGAAAGTTCCACCTTTCTTCAAAAACTTTCGCTACATTCCTCCATTCTTCTGTTGTTCGCGGAAACTAAAAACAAAAAATATTATTGTTTCAGGAACACGCAGTGCAAAATACCGTGGAAGGACCACACACTGTTTCACACATTCCGGATGGTATTATCGCGGATGTCGGGGAATCGTCGAACTTTGGAACGGATGAAATTTCATCACAGTCAGCACAGCCACCTCCAATGCCCTCTGCATCCAGACTTGACAATAACCGGCCAAAAACATAAAAAAGGGGTTCACGATCGGACGAAGCAGCATTAACTCATGATGTATTATTATCCGTACAGAACCATTTTAAACGTCCAGCAACGCAAGACGATCGTTTCGACATTTACGCCAAAACCGTTGCGATTAAATTAAGAGACTTGCCCAAAGAGCAGAGGCTGCTAGCCGAACGAATTATAAATGATACGCTCTTTGTGGCCGAAATGGGGAAATTGGATATAGCGCATACATTAATTTCTGAACAAGTAATTAATAGAAACATTCATACTCCTACTCTCCCACAAATGCCTCACCACTATCAGCAACAAACATACATATAACACAACTCCTCGCCCAACTATTCCTAATCCCAGTCCCAGTCCAATGCAACAGTATTACGAACCATCTTACCCTTATCATTCACCATCACCGCAACTTTTCATTCCGGAAAACTCGGGAGGGTCGTTTTTATTCAATTTAAATAACAATAATAATAATCCTAATAATGATAATAATAATAATGATCCTAACAATAATCCTAATAATAATCCTAATAATAATCCTAATACCAGGTGTACCGGTTAATAATTCTTAATTTTTTTTTAAAGATAACAATTTAAAGTTGTGAAAAAAGAAAAAAATGCTTTATTCAAAGTATGCACCATCGTTAGCTACATATTTTTCCCATCTGTCCTTCAATTTATAGATGCCCTCCCAAAAAAAATCGTCCACATTTATAGGCGAACCAGTCATCGAGCCATTTTTTGACATCATCGTAATTTTTTAAGTGTTCTTGGGAAAGTGCGTGAGCCATCGATGAAAACAAGTAGTAATCGGAAGGGGCCAAGTCTGGTGAGTACGGCGGGTGGGGCAAGAGTTCCCAGCCAAGTTCAGAAATTGTGCCTTTAACCGCTTTCGCTGTGTGTGATGGGGCGTTGTCGTGTTGCAAAATGTCTTTTGTGTGTCTTTTAGCCCAATCTGGGCGCTTTTCGATCAATGCACGGTTCAAATTCATCATTTGTTGACGGTAGCGATCGGTGTTAACAGTTTCACTTGTTTTCAGAAGCTCATAATACACGACACCCTTCTGATCCCACCAAATGCATAACATTTCTTCACATGTCTTCTTTCCGAAGCGATTCGGTCTTGCGGTCGATGTTGATGATTGTCCTGGGTGAACCCATGACCTTCTGCGTCTTGGATTCTCAAAGTAGATCCACTTTTCGTCTCCAGTCACGATCCGATGAAAGAAAGATTTTCTTTCATGCCGAGAAAGCAAAACTTCGCACACCGTTTTTCGCTTTTCCATTTGTCTGTCATTGAGATGATGTGGTACCCATTTTCCGAACTTGTGGATATTTCGCATGGCATGCAGACGATCAGAAATTGTTTGTTGTCCAACATTCAATTTCTCTGCCATTTGTTGTTGAGTTTGTGTATCGTCTTCGTCCAACAGTGCTTGCAATTCGGCGTCTTCAAATTTTTTCGGCTGGCTTGGGCGTTCTTTGTCTTTCAAGTCAAAATCACCACTTTTGAAACGTCTAAACCAACGCACACAAGCATCTTGCGTTAGGACATCGGCACCGTAAGTTTCCACAAGGATACGACGGCTTTCACTCGCGTTTTTCTTTTGCTTAAACAAAAAAAGCGGTACGTGTCGCAAATGCTCTTTATTTAGTTGGAAACTAGACATGTTTACCAAAAAAAAAATATGAGGCTAACTCGAAATCGTTTGAACATCAATGGCGTTGTGAAGGGTGTTGTCATAGCAACAGAATAATATAAGAAGTTAGACCGTAAACATGCCCTTGCGTCCAGTGCTATCCAGCTCCGAAATTAAGAATTATTAACCGGTACACCTGGTAATAATCCTAATAATAATAATTGTAAATAGCATTTTTATTCTTACTTTATATGTATAATTATGTGAATTATGGGTAATTATTTACAAAAGAGCAGTCTTCACCGAAGCATGATTCTGAACAACTTTTTCCTATACATGTTGCCGTCGCTCGACTTTAGTTTTGGAGATATTTGCAAAAACTGTGATCGCTAGTTGCATTGGGTTAGATGATTTGGCCAACTTTTCGGAGATTTAACATAAAGAAATGTGTAAATGTCCGAAAAGTTGGCCAAACCATCTAACCCAAAGCAAGTACCGATCACAGTTTTTTGTAAATATCTCCAAACCTAAAGTCGAGCGACGGCAACATGTATAGGAAAAAGTTGTTCAGAATCATGCACCAGACAACATATTCCAAGGTCATCGAAATCGGTGAAGACTACTCTTTTGTAAATAATTACCCAATTACGTAACGCAGTAAATGTGACTAAAGTAAAAGATGGTCATTTTCTTTACCTTAAAATAATCCTTACGTAAAACTTTATAGAGAGCATTACATGTTTCAGGTATAATATACGAAAAAGTCTGAGGTGATATTATTGTAGTAAATTTAAGATCTTCGTAACTTCTTCCAGTTGCAAGAAATCTCAATGTGGCAGTTAATCTCTCGTGCGCTGAGATGGTGTCTCTCATATTTGTATCTTACTTTTGAATGAAGGGAGTGACTAAAGAAAGGTGCCTTGAATATGTTTCTTCCTTCATCCTTAAATAATTGTGCCAATCTTTAGGCGCAAAATGCAATTCCATTCTTTGCACCACAAACTTCGTTCTATTTTCCGTTTGCAACACTTTTTTGTAGCTAATAATAAGCCTACTACAGCTACAACGTCGTCCGTCGACGTCACGTTCGGCTGACAAAACTGTCAACACTGTAGAGCTGTTCCAGTGCCCGGAAGAAGCGAACCGAGCCGAGCTGAACCGAGCCGAACTGAGCCGAGCCGAGCAGAGCCGAGTCGAGTATCCGTAAAAACCGAGCGATCCGAAAAAATCGAGCGGGCCGAATGTATCGAGTAAGTTGAAGCTTGGACGTTTCGGGCAATGAAAATGTTTCGAATATTTTAGGAAACGCGTATCTACTGGAATGTGAATAATGGTTGTTAATAATGTGAATAATTATAAAGTAAACTGAAAATGGAAATGCACTGGTGGACAAAATTAAAGGAACACTATAATTTGCCGAAAAATTTGATCATTTTGAAATGTCTGTCTCCGCGAAAAATAGTCGCAAGAAATATTTTAAAAAAGCATTTTAACGCTTTAAGTTTCTAGTGTTTGATTTAAGGACACAAATTTTTTCCAGCCATTACTGTTTTATCAAGATGAAGCGCAGGAAATAAAATTTTAAAAATTTAAAATACCGTCAGGCCGGTCGGAGCGCGTGGATGCACCGTCCGGCCTGACAGGCTGGCCGGACGGAGCGTGTGGGAGCAGTACGGGCGTCCGGCCGACCTGCACAGGCCTCAACTACGGGCTCAACGCCGGTCCCGACCAGCGAGCCGTCAGGGAGACAATACTGTATACAAATACACAGTGTGTTCGCCTACACTTGGGAATACATTTTAGGGGTGATTCTAGACACCAGAATAAGACGAAAATCAAGAATAACTATATTGCGGTTGAGGCTTCGTTTGTTAGTTAGAAGCGTTTAAAAATATGCCCAAAAGCAGGCAATGCTTAGGGTCGAGCAGTAGTATTCAAAGCCACTGTTGCAGGGGGCCACTCGACCTCAGAGAAGCTGCAACGAAAATTATCTCTCTTTCGTTATCACTTTATCCAAAATTGAACGGTATCGTTGAATTACACCAGACCTGCCTCCACGATAAAATCCATTGTTTTCATCATATCCACTGTAGTCAATTGTGTTATCGAGACACATTCACAGGAATCTCATAAAACACAGAATTACACCCCCCCCCCCCCCAAAATATCAGATCTGTTGCACTAAAACGTGTGAAAAAATTTAAAAATGAATACAAGTTTACTCGCACTGAACATGCATAAAAATCAGATTTACACGGACTCAGTCAATTGAAACTGATAACTCTTAACGGGACTAAGGAGGCACTTAAACCGCTCGGAGACTAAGTATTTCTTTGCGAATTAATTGCATAGAGATGAATACAAATTTGACTAGTACTTTTGGGTACTGTTTATTAATACTCTAAACTGTAAAAAAATTTTTTGTTTAATATATACATGTATATGACGTCGTCTGATGTGTATACGTGTTTTCTGTGGTTTTGCCTGATTGCGAAAAAGCCATGGTTCGGATCGACTTGAAATCTTTACAGCATGTTCAGAATATATTCCTTTTTGGAGCGAAGCTCAGGATTAAGTGTAAAAGCTCTAGTTTTTGAGGAACAGAAAAACAGTTTAATAATTTTATTTTGGTTCAATTCTTTTTTCGGAGGTCCGCTCCAAAATTACAGGTTCTAGGAGAATCATATTCCAAGGAAACCATTGTATCTTTATTTTTAAGTTCAATATCAGGGCAAAATCCAAGACATTTTTTTAAAACACTGTGTAAACAACCTCGTGTGGCGCTATTTGTAAAATAAATATGTAGACAAAAAAATATTTTTTACTCTACGTGATAGTCGTAAACATTGTGTTATGAGCCGGGGCTGCGGCAACGCGAGAGGCCGGCGAGAAGGATATTTCCCAAGGAATACGGTTTATGAGTTTGTTAGTTGGGGGCGCGGACGAACCTGATGCGAAATCAGGGAGCCGCTAGGAATGGAGTTACACGCGGACGAACCTGATGCGAAATCAGGGAGCCGCAGGAGGGTGAAACGTCGTGCACGAACCCGATGCGAAATCGGGGAGTCACTAGGATGAAGTTCACAGACGAACCTGGTGCGAAACCAGGGAGCTGCTAGGAGGTTGGATTATTCACAGACGAACCTGGTGCGAAACCAGGGAGCTGTTCGGAAGTTGGTAGATTTACAGACGAACCTGATGCGAAATCAGGGAGCTGTAGGAGGGGTGAGGTTTCGTGGACGAACCCGATGCGAAATCGGGGAGCCACTGGGTTGGACGATGGCTTGTTTTGGTAAAGGGTTTGCGAACGAACCTGATGCGAAATCAGGGAGTCGCGGGAAATGTTAGTAATGCCTCGTAACTCTTAATTAAAGTTGATACAACTCGAGCGGTAAAGTTGTATCAGTGGGTGAGTGCTACTAATATTATAAGGATCGCTGGGTAAAATATGGATTTAACGAATCTACTCGATTTACACGTGAACACCATTCGTATATTCAATCATCGGTTATTGTACAAATGTAAGTGTCGCGATTAGTTAATTAAATAATGTGTATAAATTACCAATAGTTGCACGGTGTTGACGCACTGGCGATGCGGGGCGTACGAGTGGCTATTTCAAAGTGCCAAATAGAATATAAACCGGACTCGCGGATTCTATGAGGTTAACTATGATTCTGACGGAGACTTTAGCCCGATCTTACTAGATTTAACCAACTGTGTACGAGCGTGACACGACGTGACTCTACGCGTGACTCTATAGCTTTTAACCAACGAGTGGGAATTCGTTAGGAATCTCCATGTAAGGAAATCCTTCGGGGTCGTCGTCGTCGCAGCCCTGCTTTAGCGTAACTCCCTGTTTTTCAACGCCACCTTCGGGAATTTATTTAATAAAAACTATAAGTTTATACAACTTGCCGTTTTTCCTGTATATTAAGCTATGTTGGAAGTAATACTCAAATTTTTTTTACTTTTTTATCGCACATATACATAGATATAGTCGGTGGCGCAAACTTTTTGTAAGAACTTCTTTTCCGACAGGCGTTGATGTGTGAACTGTTCTACGCATAAAACGCATAAAAGCGGTTACACGTGCACGTGGAAATTGAACTAAATATTAGGCAATGTGAATTTTAAGTAAATTATTGTCCATTTTATTGCAAATTCATATGGTCGAATACTTCTTTCCAGAGCTTCCGTTGGCTAAATTCTTTTTTCCAAGCAACATTTTGTTTGTTCATTGTTTTTTAGTAGATAATAAACGAATGATTTAATTATTTTTGGTGCATTTACATCATATTAGATCAATTTAACGTTACCACGAGTTTTAAATTTATACCTCATTGTTATGCGTATAAAAATTGTGGTGTTTCTCGTTGACTTCGTACCACTGCGTTTGGTCGAAAACTTATTGCCAGGGGTCATCCAAAATGACTACAATAGTATAACCTTATAGGTTCTGTTAAATAGATTCCCGAAGATGGCATTGAAAAGGGACAGTTACACTAGAGTACCCCCTTAAGCGCTTATAAGTGTAGGCATCGACGTTTGGGAAATGGCCTAAGATGCTAAGGCACCATAGGTGGCGTCCATTAAGTAGGAGTTCGGAATTAAGGGATCCAGGGGAATCGGTTAGGCGGCTGGCTGGCACGCAGACGGCTTGGGTTCGGGTTCCCTTTTTCCCAGCTCCTACATAAGTAACAATCAAAGTCTCAACCACAATATCATCGCTATTTTTCATTTTCGTCTTATTCGTGTCTAGAATCACCCCTTAAAGTTATTCCCCGTTATACACACTGTATGGGATGAAGAAGTATAAACAATTCAAAAATGTAGTATATATTTACCTGAAAAGCTTCCATAATTTCTGTGATAGAAATTGGCCAATTTTGTATCATGTTTCTACAGGTATTAAAGAATCCGTAGTACGTAAGGGAGAGTTCTACAATACTGGGCAGCGTACAGTACCAACCAAAGCTAGATCTCGCTTCTACTGTTAGTTAACTGCACTATCGATGCAGAAATAAAGAAATACTATAGTCCTGAGCAACGTATTCCGGTGATGTTCTTTTTTCTTCAGTATTACCAGAGTTTTAAGACGTTTAACGTTTACGCTGGTTTTCCATACGATGAAAGTTATTTTTCATAACTGATTTCTTATTTTTCAGGTAATTAAATAATTTTGTCATAGTACGTACATTATTTTTAGACTATTAGGTATACATAAATGCCCCGGTTTTTGCAATTTGCTTTGTATATTACGCATCAAACTTAAAACTTTTTTTACTTGCTTGTCGTGCAGTACAGGCCACCCTGTAGTCTTAGAGTACCGGCCTTTTTTTTTTTAATTTTTTCCTATAATCAACGTCCTTAGGTTTTTCCTTTTTGTTTTTCTACAGAAAAATGTCCGAAATTAAATAGAAAAGAAGGAAAATGGACGCAGAACGATGTGAGTGCGGCCTTGAAAATGCTACTACGGGGTTATCTATTTAAGACTGGCTCGGGCGAGTACAAATGCGAACGCCAACAGCGCTTAGAGCATACAGGGTGTCCCAAAAATGCTGCGGTTCCTTGAAGGGGGTGATTCGGAGGGTGATTGCAAACAACTTTTTCCTTTGCGAAAATGCTCTCCGAGGTTTCGTTAACGAGATATTAACAAAAAGCACCGACCAATCAGAGCGCGAGTCTGACGGCTGAGTTCCTTCGCTATCGTGGCAACGCGTCGCGCTGCGACTACGAACAAGCAACTCGGCATGCATCGAAGAAAATTGCGTAGAATGGCAAATGAAAAAGACGTAACAAATAAAATCGAACATGTTGTCATGGATTGTTTGTCATTTAAAGTGAATAATGAATGAAGGATAAATGGATGAAAATCACGTCTAACGTAGAAACACGAATACACAGTTTTTTTTTAGAAGATTCGAAAATAATAATGTCACTGGGTCACTGAACCGATCTTGGTCATCGATGGACGAGCCCAGTGCACAGCTGGTCCCAGGTATACGACACTACCCAAAGTTAAGGGTCGCAATGTCAGGTGCGTCCAGATGACCAGGATCGGTTCAGTGACCCAGTGACACAGGTTTTCAAGCTGCAGGTGAATTTCCGACAAGGGTGAGTTTTAGTTACTTTATTGGTGATCATTCATTTTTAAATTTAACGCAAGCTATGGCTTATTTCCGGCGATAATTCTCAAAATTCCTGTACGAAAATATTTATTCGGGCTTTTTAAACAGACTTATTCGTTATCAGCAACAGTGCTGGCCGTTATTGAATTACGGATTTTTATCACAATAACGAACTACTATCACGTTTCGTTAATTTCCTGTTACATTAACTTTTCGTGGCTACGTTATTAACACAAGGAAATTTACATATTCCATATCCTACCACTTCAAATAATTATTATTTTCGAATCTTCTAAAAAATAACTGTGTATTCGTCTTTCTACGTTAGACGTGATTTTCATCCATTTATCCTTCCTTCATTATTCACTTTAAATGACAAACAATCCATGACAACATGTTCGATTTTATTTGTTACGTCTTTTTCATTTGCCATTCTACGCAATTTTCGTCGATGCATGCCGAGTTGCTTGTTCGTAGTCACAGCGCAACACGTAGCCACGCTAGCGCGGGAACTCAGCCGTCAGACTCGCGCTCTGATTGGTCGGTGCTTTTTGTTAGTATCTCGTTAACGAAACCTCGGAGAGCATTTTCGCAAAGGAAAAAGTTGTTTGTAATCACCCCCCGAATCACCCCCTTCAAGGAACCGCAGCATTTTTGGGACACCCTGTATAGAAATGGAGTTCTCATTGAGAGCTCGAAACTGTCGCCAACATCACGCGAGAGAGAAAGACATGTGCGAACTGGTGCGAGCGAGAGAAGTATAGAATCCTAATCGACCGTAATGCGCATACGCAGATGTCGTGCGAGAGAGAAAGACATCGTGCGAATGAGAGAAGTATTCAGAATCTATACTTCTCTTGCTTGCACCAGTTCGCACATGTCTTTTTCTCTCGCACGATATCGGCGTATGCGCATTACGGTCGATTAAGAATGTATACTTCTCTCTCTCTCTCGCACCAGTTCGCACATGTCTTTCTCTCTTGCGTGATGTTGGCGACAGTTTCGAGGACAGGAAATATAAGGCAATGAGACCTCCAGTAGTATATGCTCTAAGCAACAGCGTCACACGCATACTTACTACTCTACAATCATATGTCGATACATCCGTCATCTATGGACTGTTGTTAAAAGTACCAAAAAAACTTTAAAAAAGTAAAAAATACGCCAAGTACATGAAAAATCAACAAATAAATATAAAAAAACACAAAAAAGACAAAGAAACATGAAAAAGTCAAGGGCGAATAAAGTATAATTATCAAATAATTATAATCACATAAATAAAAAATAAAAAATATAATTACAATATAAAAAAAGATGTGAAATCAAAATGAGCTGCAAGTACATCACAAAAAAAAGAAAATAATATAATCACACAAAAAAAGAAAATAATATAATCACACAAAAAAGAAAATAATATAATTACAATATAAAAAAAGATGTGAAATCAAAATGAGGTGCAAGTACATAAAAAAAAGAAAGAAAATAATATAATTACACAAAAAAAGAAAATAATATAATTACAATATAAAAAAAGATGTGAAATCAAAATGAGCTGCAAGTACATTAATGATATACAAAAATTGCGCCAATTATAACAATGCCTATTTATACAAAGAAAAAAATGTATTAAATAATACCCATCAAAAAGAATCCCATTTAAAAACATTGTCGTAAATTAATAGCTTTACAAAATTAATGATATACAAAAATTGCGCCAATCATAACAATGGCTATTCATACAAAGAAAAAAATGTATTAAATAATATTAAGCAGATATATTTTTATACAAATAAATATTTTAATACGAATAAATATTTTATTCAAAATACTTGGCGCTGCGCAACCGAAAAAATGTTAATTGATTTAGTCTTAATAATTAACAATAACTCCCTTACAATCTAAAATACATAAACATATACATATTATACATATACATATTAGAAACACAGTCAGATATATTGTACATATATTTAACTCTAATATCATACGTAGCATATGCACACGCACACATACGCACATTCACGAACGCACGCACAAGAAAGAAAGATAGAAAAAAAGATTAATGCAATTTATTCATATTTATTCAGTTTAGCAACACCAATTCGGGGCGTAGCGCCAAGTATTTTGAATAAAATATTTATTCGTATTAAAATATTTATTTGTATAAAAATATATCTGCTTAATATTATTTAATACATTTTTCTCTTTGTATGAATAGCCATTGTTATGAGTGGCGCAATTTTTGTATATCATTAATTTTGTAAAGCTATTAATTTACGACAATGTTTTTAAATGGGATTCTTTTTGATGGGTATTATTTAATACATTTTTTTCTTTGTATAAATAGGCATTGTTATAATTGGCGCAATTTTTGTATATCATTAATGTACTTGCAGCTCATTTTGATTTCACATCTTTTTTTATATTGTAATTATATTACTTTCTTTTTTTGTGTGATTATATTATTTTCTTTTTTTTGTGATGTACTTGCAGCTCATTTTGATTTCACATCTTTTTTTATATTGTAATTATATTATTTTCTTTTTTTGTGTGATTATATTATTTTCTTTTTTTTGTGATGTAGTTGCAGCTCATTTTGATTTCACATCTTTTTTTATATTGTAATTATATTTTTTATTTTTTATTTATGTGATTATATTTATTTGATAATTATACTTTATTCGTCCTTGACTTTTTCATGTTTCTTTGTCTTTTTTGTGTTTTTTTTATATTTATTTGTTGATTTTTCATGTACTTGGCGTATTTTTTACTTCTTTAAAGTTTTGTTGGGGATCTCACTTCTTTTTACAAAGTCTTCTTTACCCTTGCCTTTTAGTTACGCTTTCACATCAGCCTTATTATTTATTCGGTCCGGACCTTACATACAGTTAAATACTTATGTAGTATGAAAATACCATTTTGGCTTTTTGTCGAATGGGCCTTCGTTTTCGAGATATTATAATTTAAAGTTTCTAACGTACGTAGTAAACCAATTATATATATAGTAACCTACACCTAAGAAAGTTCCGTGGACACAACGGTAGCGCGTCAGATTGTCACCAGAGCAGCTTTTGGGGTTCAAGTTCCCCCGTGACTCTGTACCACTCTATTTTTCTTTTTTTTTAACAATTTTTTCCGTGGAAATATATTTTGTGGATATTACGTATTATATGGTGAAAATACGGCTCTTTTAACGGCTATCCCACTTCACCTGCTCGACAATCGCAGGCGTCGAAAGTTTCGGAATGAAATATATTTTCGCAGTACAAGAATATGATATGAAAACACCGGTGAAAGAGATGATTAGAATAATATGTTATGTTATAAACGCATTTTTAATTAACCTTAAAATTTGCGTAGAGTAATATGTAACGTATATGATACGTAATATCCACAAAATATATTTTCACGGGAAAAATTGTTTAAAAAAAAAACGAGTATGAGAAGAAGTTGCGAGGGGACTCGAACCCCGACCGCCCTCGTGACAATCTGACGCGCTACCATTGTGTTTTTTTTTTTTTTTTTGAAGTGTTTATTGAGGGACAGTAACAAGAAATGAAAATAAAATTTTATACATGAATGGCATTCAATAAACATAGAAAAAACTGCCAAGCAGTCGCTTTGTTGGTATATATGATCAGCTTGTACGGTGCTTCCGTAACTCGCAGTCAAACTATCACATTTTCTTATAGCTAATATATTGCGTGAGTAGGAACACAGTTGTGATCACAGTCGTTAGCGTTGTTGCGCCTTAAATATTAGTGGAAAATGTCCAGAAAAAACCACAGTATCTTTCGGGTATTTGGTGATAGGAAAGACGAAAAGGGAGATTCAAAAGAGGAGAGAAGATAAGACTTAAAGACTAGGTTCTATATACAATATTTACAAAAGTGATCCCAACGGGATTTACAGTCTTGAGTGTTCTTAGCATTAATTATGACTAATGTGAGCTTGCTGACGGTCAGACAGCTTCGATAGAAAGGGACAGGTGTCATTGAGCCACCAGTATTTCTCATATCTTAGTCTATGGAAGTCGTTTAGGTCTCTGTCAGGTAACATGATGGAATATTTGAACTTATTAGAATCGTGGACTGAGTCATTCAGGGTGAGCGCGATACGCTTATCCGCTTTGTTCCTCCTCCAGTGGTATAACCACGGAATGTTGCATCCATCTTGGATGAAACCTTGGCTGTCACATGTGAGAAATGCCTGAGGAGATACATATCCCGTGGTGAACTCTCTGGAGGCAGCTTCGTTATCTCTTAGTGAAATTGCCCTGAGGAGTTCATTGTTTATGTTCGGGAGATTTGCAAAGTAATCTCTCGTGATTTTTAGTAACTGGATATCTATTCGTGGAATTTCCGCTTTATTGTAGAGTATTTTGTTGCTGACGTAGTGCTACCATTCTGAACTTTGAGAGCGGTAAAGCCCCAGACAGGCTCTCAGACACTTTCGCTCCAGGCAGCGTAGTCGTTCGGCGTTCGTATGGTTGAAGTTCCACCACACGGGCGCCGCGTATGTCAGGATTGGACGAACCAGCAGCATATATAGAATTGTTTTAGCTTTGGGGGATAGGTATTTATTGTGGAAAACTCTTCCATTGCTTAAGAATGCCTTTCCTGCTTTGTCTAATTGTACGTCTATATGTTTATTTCCTCTAAGCAGGTAATCTATGTGAACTCCAAGGTACTTAACAACTTTTCGGTGTGGGATTGGGGTTCTGACGTTGCTGCCGGGCACAAGAGTCGAGATCTGGAAGTTGTTTTGACCCACCGAGGCCTGGGTGGATAATTTGGCCAAGGGTTTACGGAACAGAATGGTCTCACATTTAGATGGATTTATTTTGAGGTTCCACGACGCCAGATAATCATTCACATTGTTTACAGCCGCCTCCAGATCATCACGGATGCAGCTCACCCTGTTGCCGGCCACATACACTACTAAGTCATCCGCAAATGACAATATTGCCGGATGCCCGGGCGTGTTAAAATTAAATAATTTTGGTAGTTCACTAATAAAAATATTAAAGAGTATTGGCGAATTAACCGTCCCCTGCTGTAGCCCTTCCCTGATCCAGAATTTACCCGGAGACATACATACGCCATCCCATGTGACAAAGCTTCTTCCGCTAACCATATCCCAAACTATATGTATAAGCCAGCGAGGGAAATTTTTCTTACACATTCTGACTATTAATCCGTTCAGCCAGACCGAATCGAATGCCTTCTCAACATCTAGGAGCGCAGTGCCCACAAGTTGACTCTTGGCAACCAAACCATTTATATCAGCCAGCATTTTATGTATGGCATGAGTTGTGGAGTGGTGGTGTTTAAATCCGAATTGGCTGTCGGGTATTACCTCGTTCACTCTGCAATGCTCGACCAAAGCATCATTCAGTATCGTCTCGAAAACCTTACTCAAGCTGGGCGTGAGACTGATAGGGCGATAACTCGAAGGGTTATTGGCGTTTTTTCCTTTTTTAAGAATAGGAAGGACTTTCGCCTCCTTCCATAGATTGGGGAAGTAACTTCTATTTATGGCGTTGTTGAAGACAACTGTTAAATCAAAAATTATTTTAGGTGGTAAGTGTTTAAGGACTATCGGCGGAATCCCATCAAGGGCGGCAGAGGTTTTGTTTGGGAGGTGTTTAAGTTTATAGACGAACGATGTCGGGTTACAAAACGGTTGTGGCGACTCACCCGTCAGAATAGGATTACTGCCAGGATTGAAGGCATCAAATTGTACTATAGTGGTCTTTTGTTCTCTGTTATTATGAAATTCTAGCTTTAATGCTTCTGCCTCAAGATCAACTATCTGCTTTAGACGAGTATCATTATTAATAAAGCGGGGCGAATTAATAAATTCATAATGGGCTCCAATGATGTTAAGTTTGTCGTATCGGTCGGTAAATACATAATCGTCTCCTGTTTTGGTTACATTAGTTAAATTACAGCCACTTCGTTCTAGAATTGCCTCTTCATCTTCTCTAACGTGGATGTTATCGATATTCGCAAATTGTTTTAGTCGAAAGATAGCGTTGACTTTCGGAAAGAAAGTGTCTGATTTCTTAAAATCAATGTTTTTAATTGTGTTGGCCCAATAACCCTCTATTGATATCTTGAACTCACACTGCAGAGCTTTAGTCAATTTTTTTAGAGTCTTTTTTGCCTCCCGAGTTATCCTCATACGAGCTGACGGGTCCAGGATGTGTAATTTATGCAATAGTGTTACTATATATTTTCTGTTTTTTTGTAATTTCCTAATTTTATGGTTCAAGTACTTGTTAATACTATCCGAATGTTTGTAGATTGGGATTGTTTCAGCCATCGATTGAGTGATGGTGTTTGTGATGTACTGTAAATGATTGTTAATTTCCTCTATTGATAGGTTAGAATCTAAGGGTATGTCATGTATATACAATTCAGCCATTTTGCGCGTAAGAGTTTCCCATTTAGTGGCTCTATAGTTGTATCTGATTCCTTGGCACGATGGCCCATTCAGAATAAAAGAGTCGTTTTGAGTTGCGAAGGTTAGGGATATGGCTGCGTGGTCACTGTCATACGGCAGTGTCCGAGCTCTATCGTTTAGGGCGTCTACCCAAATCAGACGAGAGTCTGCCAAACAGATATCAAGGAAGGTCCCAGCAGGCTTGAAGGTAGGAAAGGCCGGCGTTATAATTTTTAACTTATAACGAATGTCATACAAAGCTGCCCATAGGCGCATATATTTACCCCGCTGGTTATCAGCATGATCCCCCCATGTCTTGCGCCTGGCATTAAGATCTCCAGCCACTAAGAAATAGTTTCTGTCATCATCTAATTTAAGATCTTGAAAGAGTTGGTTGATTTCGTGTATAAAGAGTTTCCTGTTATCATTTTTTGCGTATACGCTCACCAGAAATAGAGATTTGCTGTTACATATATTGATTTTAATGATGGTGAATTCAAGAATTTCATTGGTGGCTGCGGATGGGGGGTCCACTGTTTCAAAAGGTATTCCTCTTTTTATAAGGATAGCTGTGCCTCCACCTTGCACAGCATTAGGTCTATCTCTTCTGACCAGTTCATAATTTTTTAAAGAAATTACATGTTTCTTATTAAGCTTAGTTTCCGAAAGGAATATGATGTCATGATTGTGAGTTTCTGTAAACTGCACCAGTTCAAATCTACGATGGTTAGCGATTAGCGAATTGACGTTTATCGCAGCTATTCTAATGGGTTTGCTATTAATAGGAGGTCTGGACATTTTTACTTAGTACTTAACGCGTTCAAAATAAACTCTATTTTATGTGAGTTTTCGGTTACTCTATCAGCAAGTATTTTAAACTGAGAGGTGACTATTTCTGCAATTTCTTTTTTAAAGTCTGTTACCCATGGGGGGTGTGGTGATACTTGCGGTCGTTCCTGGTACTGAGAATGTTCCCTAGGGTGAAAGGACGTCTCGGGATCCGGAGGTGGTGGGGTCCAAGGTGGGATCCTCCTTTGGGGGTGTGGGCGCTCTTGTCGTCTACCCGCAACTACTTGAGCAAATGTCGTGTCCTCTCTGATTGTCGCATTGATGCTATCGATTTTCCTAATGGTTGATTGAACTTTTGCTGTGTTGTTCAGTTTCTTTTGTTGTTGTGCAAATTTGATGTAAGGACATCCTTTGTATGAAGCCGGATGGCCTTCTTGGCCGCAGTTTGCACATTTCAATTGGAGTTTGTTGTCATCTTTTTGTACAGGACAGTTGCCTGGTTCATGGGAATTAGCGCATTTAACGCATCTATATTGTAGAAAACAGTTCTTACTGGCATGTCCGAGACGCTGGCATTTTCTGCACTGGAATATATTTGGCTTTCTTAGGTGTTCCCATCGGACTCTTTGGTACGCTAGCGTTTTAATCTTGAACAGATCTTTTGTTTTGCTGTTATTTGTAATCTGCAGAAGGTAGTGGAAAGCTTCTGTTCGAGTCTTATCAAATTCGAATTTGGAGAGGTTGATAATCTCTACCTCTGGTAGTTTGAGGTCAGAAATTTCTTGCTTAATTTCTTCTATAGTGAAGTTTTCTTTAATCCCTTTAATTAAGATAGATTTAGGTTTCAAGTTCTTTGGGGTGTAGGTGTAGTATTGGGTCTTGTTAGTTACTAGCAAGTCTGTAATTGTTTTGTAATGATCTGCTGTTAACGCATATATGATATGAGTGTCTTTGGTCGTTTCCTTAATAATAAACGCCGACTTTGGGATATTTGCCGTGGATATTGCTACGATCAGCGTATTAATGTCCGTATTAACCGTGTAGATGGGTGGTTGCTTGAGCGTTTTTTTATTTGCGTTTGCGGTGATGGATCCTGTTGTAGGGGTGTTGTCTTCGATATCCATGTCTTGTTCATTTGATAGAATTTGGAATCGATTGTCTTCTGATGCGGGTGTCTGTACAATCGGGGGCTTGCTGGCGTTTTTTTGTGGTTTTTTTTGGTCGTTCCCAGCCAGAAGTTGATGGGAGTGACGAGTTCGGTTGTGGTATTTTCGCCATCTGTTGGTGGATTTGAGAAGATGGCGCCGGGCCATGCTTTCGGGCAGTATTGAGGTTAGGTTTCAGCTGTTTTCTAATAGTCGAGTTGTTTTCCTTGCGGAGGTCCTTATAGAGCTTATCTAACTGTAGGGAGTTCAGTTTAGGTGTCTTTGATTGTCTGGATCTTAGAAGAGGTTCCGGCGAAACGTTCTCTTTGCCATCAGCCACTGCAGAGATGCTACGCTTCGCGCCATGGGCTGGATGCGATGACATTATGCCCACAGGGTCTCGGGTCTTCCCGATGCATTCTCGGGACAGGATTTTATGAGTCTATTATTACTCACAACACTAATCAATAGTTCAGATGTATAATACACTTTGAGCTCACACTAAATGCGTAATAAATGCAAAAGTATCTGCTGAGGTTCAGCGCGCACGTGTATCGCCGACTTACGCGCTGCCTACTGCCCCGCTACCATTGTGTCCACGGAACCCTCTTGAACGTAGGTTACTATAGATGGTATATATTTTGATTACTACGTACGTTAAAAACTTTAAATTACAATAGGTATCTCGAAAAAAAGGTCCATCGACAAAAAGCCGAAATAGTATTTTTTCTATTTTACTACATGAGTACTACGACTAGCGTTGCCACCCGTACTTTAAAATAAAGTATCTTACGTTATTGACATATTTCAAAATAATAACAATTACTCTGTAATGCTAAAAGCAATAGAAACTATGTTTGAAATAAATAAAAACTAATAAGAGTAAAATGTACTTTTAATTTGTTGAACGAACTTTTTTTTTATACCCCACGAAAGCAAATGTACGTTATTTTTCTGTAAAAAAGGTGGCAACCCTAACTACGACCCCCATATACTGTTGTTCCAAAAGCGATTTCCACATCCGTGGCGTCCCCTTGTTAGCTTCCCGGCTAAAAATCAATGAAAATTCAAAAAGCCCGCGGCAGAATGTGTCCGTATCTATGCCAAAAGCGGGCTCCTTAAAAAACAAATGAGCAGCGGAGGAGCTCGCCCCATCTTGCACGTGGTGAGAAAGAGCATTCTCGATTGTCGATCGTAACACGAAAGACGCAACAATGGCTGAAAATGTAAGTAATAAATTATATATATTCATGATTCGTGAGATTTTTTCCTCACATAAATTCTGATTACAAGCGGCGTGTGATAGAAGAAAGTCATACATCTAGTGCAAGGATACGTATTGTTCAATTGCAAATTGAATTGGAAATTCGGATTATAAAAGTAAAAATTACATTACATTACATTATATATATTACATTACAAAATATATTTCTTCTCATTACTTCACGAGCCTTTCCATTATTATTCAATACAAAAAACTGTAACGTATTATAACATAACATTATTTTGTGAACTATTCGCAGTTGTAAATAGTAGTAACACAAGAAGATATTAGACACGTTGAAGCATATTCTAATAACTTATAACACCAACGATTATAAATATCAAACATATCTGAGTTGAACGTAAATCTAACTTTATTATGTGAACGATTCGCACTTATAACTAGTAGTAAAACAAGAAGATATTAGACACGTTGAAGCATATTCTAATAACTTATAACATCAACGATTATAAATATCAAACATATCTGAGTTGAACGTAAATCTAACTTTATTATGTGAACGATTCGCACTTATAACTAGTGGTAAAACAAGAAGATATTAGACACGTTGAAGCATATTCTAATAACTTATAACACCAACGATTATAAATATCAAACATATCTGAGTTGAACGTAAATCTAACTTTATTATGTGAACGATTCGCACTTATAACTAGTAGTAAAACAAGAAGATATTAGACACGTTGAAGCATATTCTAATAACTTATAACATCAACGATTATAAATATCAAACATATCTGAGTTGAACGTAAATCTAACTTTATTATGTGAACGATTCGCACTTATAACTAGTGGTAAAACAAGAAGATATTAGACACGTTGAAGCATATTCTAATAACTTATAACGCCAACGATTATAAATATCAAACATATCTATCATATCATATTTTGTAACGTAATGTAATGTTTATAATTTTGCATCCTACACTATTTCAGTTTTCAAATTTTTAAATTTCCTAATTTCCAATTTGCAATGGAACAATACGTACCCTTGCGCTCCATGTATGACTTTCTTCTATCATACGCAGCTTTTATGAACTCTTGATATTTTTTGCTAATTAATTGTTGATTAATTTTTGTAGGAAATTGTGGAAGGCGCCATTGTGGACGGTAAATAATAAAAAATTATATACTTATATTTATTCAAATTTATTTTTCCAGTCATTTAATGATGAAATTGATTTATTTAGAAATTGACGCAGAATTGGCGATTTTGAACATGGCGGAGCCGCCACTGCCTCTGGCCCCGCCACCGCCGCCGCCGCCGCCACCAACACCACCACCACCACCAGCGAGCCCGGCCACGGCTGATAGTAAATATATACACATTTTAAGAAGTTATATGCTTTTAGAATGCTTGAAAATAAGTCTAAATTTAAATACTAATAAATTTATTGTTTATTACTACTAATTACAGGACCGTACGTGGCGCGCCATCGCCGAAGCGGATGGAGGGTGAGGGCCCGGGAGCAGAACTGGGCCGCACTACAAACGATGAGGGCCCAGGCCCTCACCCTCCGCACCATCATTGCGGAGTAGTACCGCGGCCGTGGCCGTGGCGGGGACTGGGGCCGGGGCCGTGGCGAGGACCGGGGGCGTGGCGGCCGCCAATAACGTATATAACTTTATAAAAATATAAAAATAAATTTTTGATTATTTTTTATACATAAAAATGTGGTTGTTTCATTTGCTCGTGCAGCAGGGTTACTTTCTCTTTCAGCTGTTGAAATAATTCTCTTCGTCTGCATCGTTAACTGAAAAATAGGACACTTTTACTAATTATTTATAAATTATCACACGTGCTCATATATCAAGATCATTGAATGAATAATTGCATATGCAAAACCCTACCTGAAAATTTGTGCGTACATAGTCTGACGTAGATCACACTGCATAATCTTCTGATTCGATTATCTGTAAATATATAAAGCCACATTTTAGTTATATACAACTTATAGTAGAACTTACTTATATAGAAATAGAGTGGCCTTTTGTTATAGTGAGTGTAGAGACTACATAATGTGTCCGAAGGAGGTGAGAGCGTATGGCAGAAAGTCTTGTTACAGGAAATTTAAATGCCAATGGTAATAATTCAGCGAAAATGAACGAAGAGATATTTTTAATGCACAATTTATTGGTGTTGGAATAAAACTAATTTAGTATGTTTATTGGTAAATTGAAATTTAAATAATGGGAATCTAAAAAATTAATGAATTAATGAATAGCGTGGCAACTACTGTGGATTTTATTATTAAAGTATTACGAATGTCTTTCACAAAAGATTGAAAAGCATTAAGGGAGATGTGTTTTCAGCGTATGTTTTCTTCACTAATGTGACTTGCTCTACATTGCAAGCAGTCCACCATAATCTATTTTCTTAATAATTCTTAATGCTATGTCTTTTGACAAATTTTGTCGATTTACCTTATTTGACAAATTTCCAAAATTCTATCTAATCTTCTCCGGACAACCTCCACGTCTGTGCATTCCCTTCATTTCTATCCATCCAAGCCTGTGCGTCCCCATCAATTCTACTATCCAAGCCTGTGCGTCCCCTTCATTTTTATCGAATTCCTGTGCGTCCCCTTCATTTCTATAATATAATAAGCTTTACATAAAAACTCTAAATTGCTGGTATACAAATACAAATATTAGGCAATTTAAATGCAATGCAATTTGTTACAATATATATTATTTTGTACATGCATTGTACATACAAATTTCCAGATATGCGAAAGGAGATGCTTCTCTGTCGAACCTTCTCCGGACAACTTCCAAGTCTGCGACTCTACATAAGAAATCTATTTATTATTACATAAAAACTTTAAATTGCTGGTATAAAAATATATTTGGCAATTTAAATGCACTGCAATTTGTTACAATATATTTAGTGTAAAAACTCGTGACATTTCAAATTGGGACAACTTACTTTATTTGACACTTAGCACTTAGGTTATAAAATTCAAAATAGTATATATATATATATATGTATGTATGTACATTGACGGACGGCGATTCCTGCCGAATGATCCCGAGAGTCGACGAACGAAACATGTGTTATTAGTGAAGGTGTGCGTGTAACGCGTATACGTATTATGTCGACAAAAATTTTAACTGGAGAAGAAGAATCAGAAGGAAAAGAAGAATCTTACCGTTTCCGACTGATCCATGAGGTGATATTACGATATCTCTGTCATGCGTGGACCGATTTTATTGAATTTGGTCTTATTCGAAAGCTTATATGCGGTTTACATTAGAAAAATGCCTTTAAATTGATAAAATATTGCAGGCGTGATGAGATATTAATGAAATAAGTTTCAGGTTAGGTTGGAATAGCCGGGCGACGAGTAAATGATAGCGGTAGCGACAGACGACATATACAGGGTCATCCGTTAAAACTGCAACCTACGCGCGCGCGAACAGACGAAAATGGCAACACCGCCTCACGGACGCATTCCACTACAACCATGCATCGGCCCGGCGTTCGGAGGGTTGCCAGCGACCGCTGGGCAGCGGTGATGCCTGATCTTTGAAAATTTTAGGATGGTCTCTTTCAAATTAACGTCACAAGGAGCTATTTGAAATTTCCCGACCGGGGTTAAAGAATTTGGGGCTTTTTTCGTATAACTTTTGAATTATAAAATATATCAGAATGCAATTTGCGCCGAAAAACGAGGAAAAATTATTCCCTCTTAATGATGGATAATTCAAAATATTTTACGTTTACTTAATTTTTCTTTTATCAATTTTTTAACCATAATTGTTGTGAAAAGCTTTTGCAAACTGTTTATTTAATACCGTATTTAATGCTCTTTTTAAAAATTATGATGTTGATAAACAATACGCTAGTTGTTCCTGTGTCTTTATTTTCATAAATTGAGAAATTAAATTTTTATTCAATTATGTGTTAGTTCTGCAGACCTCAGAATCTATTGTTCTGGTTTTCTCTTTTATAATTTTATCCTTATATGCAGTGCATGCATAGATCGGACGTAAGGAGTAACTAATGAGACGTGTCTTTGATTGTAGCGGTGTTTGAATCTTTTTTCTAGAATTTTTGTGTTTGAATGTTTAACCTTTTAGCTACTCAACGCCACGCATATACCGGCTTCCGTTAATGTCATTTTTTGGAACGATGCGTCATTATTGTGGCTTTTGCACGCAGGTGGCAAAAAATCTCTACGTATTCTCTACTAAAATTTTTGAAATTAAGACGGGTACGAGATCAGTTGACATTGTTGTCAAACCTCATTACAGTAATCCGGGGTGCGAGTGGTAAACCGATCATAAAAGCGGAGCGTGCGGCTCGCTTACCTGGGCCGGGAAATTCTGCACAGCTCTTTGCGGCGTTAATTTGAAAGAGACCATCCTAAAATTTTCGAAGCTCGGGCATCACTGCTACCCAGCGGTCGCTGTTAACTCTCCGAACGCTGGGCCGGTGCATGGTTGTAGTGGAATGTGTCCGTGAAGCGGTGTTGCCATTTTCGTCTGTTGGCGCGCGCGTAGGTTGCAGTTTTAACGGATGACCCTGTACAGGGTGTCTTTCATGTACTTGGCGTCGAGACACTACCGCGTCTCTAGATAGGTTCGTGTAGATGCCAGTAGAGGGCATAAGGCGCTTTTGGCTGTCTCCCAAGATATCTTTACATTTGACGTAACCGACGGGAAAAAAAACGACAGCTGTTTTACCACTGTTCCGTCGTGGCACAGACGAGGTATAGAGTAGACCTGTGACCCGCTTTCGGGCGGGTCCGGGGGAACCAGAGGAGTGTTCTTTGCCGGCTCAGTCGAGATGTCCTGGGTTCGTCAAATGAAACGCACACTGCCTACTGGGTATATCACGGTTTATTTGTGCTCGTAACGCGAGTTAAAACTCGCGTCGCAAGGCGGCTTAATTCTAAACGGTCTAAGGCTAATTCTTAACTACTAGGTCCTTTACTTACTAGGCGGCTTGCCTAGGCGGCTTAATGCTAGGCGGTTCAACGTTTTACGGCTTAATGCTATCGCGGCGGTTCAACGTTTTACGGCTTAATGCTATCGCGTCGGTTCAACGTTTTACGGCTTAATGCTATCGCGTCGGTTCAGCGGTGAGCGATGGCTCGTAGTGGCGACCGGTCGGCGGTCGCGACGGTACTCGGCGGCACTCGGATGGTGCTCAGCCGCGGGGAAGGGTTTCAGCCTACTGCCGAGCGAGTGAGAAGCTCGGCTCTGCACAGTCTGCATGGAAGGCCTTTCGCGCGGTGGGCCAGCTATCATTGACCGCTGGTTGACCACCACGACCGGACGGTCCAGCGCGAATCGTGATTCGGCTGATGTAGCGACCAGGGATCGGGCTACTAGCGGTCAGGCGGTAAGGCACTCGGCGCACTAGAATTCCCAAGGAGGAGGAAAAATATCCAAAAGAGCTCCTCTCGTAACGACTCGGCATGTAAGGCGAAGCCACGGAGCAAGCTGCTCGTCGCTGTTCGCGGCCCCGGTCTTATTCTCCGCGGCGCGAAAAGCTGCCGCGAGAACGTTTCAGTTCCGCGGCCGCCTATCGGCCGCGATAGAAGTTAGTCTCGCGGTTCGTTGCGCATGGTGGGGCGTGCTCCCGCGTGGCGCGGTGTAACTCGCGAGTCGTGGGTCGGGAGGGGGAAATGCCTACGTGACGTACGTCACAGACCTATCAACCAATGTATTTTTCTGTCACCGGTTTGAGGGGTCCTAGGACCCCCTTACCATTTCAGTGTCGCATGCAACGTTACCGGTGAAGTCTCGAAACAGATTGTAACGCTACGCGTGGTAGGAATTACAATTCAGCACGGGTGAAATAAGGTTATTTTGTGACAGTCGAAGCCCGCGATTTACAAATGTTTCTGTTAGAGTAACAATTTAAAAATCGTCTTATGAACATATTCCGTTCAACGGAAGAGAAAGGAAGATGAATATAAAACGATATCACATTAGCCTTTTAACTTTGCTGTCCTATTCCGGTTTATTTAACGCAAAACAAATTTCATTCGCTTGCAATAACGTAATTTGTAAAAACAGTGCTTTAATGTTTTTTAAGAGCACCTGTTACTGAACCCCACCCATTCATCATGTGTTTGCGCATACATTAATGATGGTCTATATGATATAATACAGACATATAATAATAACAATAATAATAATAATAATAATAATATCTTTCTACTGTACTATATTATTTAAAAGGAACATATCGAACCCGCACACACCGAATTTGGTGGAATTTTGCAAGTGTGTAGAGTAGCTAAAAATATTCGATACATATTTTTTGAAGAAGGAATTCATTCTCCTCCATAACTATTATAAAAATTCATTTGTTTATACTACATACTAACTGATGTTGACTGACTAATGTTAACTGATGTTCGGATGTTTCAGTAAGTTTATACACTATGTCCGATTTGTTTGTATATTATTTTTCACACGCTATTATTTTACTAACTATTGAAAAAGCAATAAATGTTTCATATGAAACTTTTTTTATTTGATCGAGGAAACTGAATAGTATCAGGAGGAGAAAGGAGTACGGTATTTAGAATGCAAGAAGTGAATATATTTAAGGTTTAGAATACATAATGTGCTCGACACGACCGTCCTATGCGAGCGACTGCAGGAGACCAGAGATGGCCTTCGTCGGCCGCCGATCGCCTCGTTCTTTTGTCCATGTCGACGGGATCGACGTCGCATATCTGCGGCGTCCAACAATGCGTTTGCAGACTTCAGAATCTATTGTTCTGGTTTTCTCGACTTCAAAAAAATAAAAATGCGATAAAAAGTAAAAAATAATTTTGTCCCTTATTTAATCTATGACACTCAATTTTTTTAAGTCGGCGCCAGACTTACACAATGCAAATGATGAGGCACCGATATAAAAAAAATTAAGTGTCGTAGATTAAATAACGAATAAAATTATTTCTTACTTTTTAGTGCATTTTTATTTTTTTGAAGTCGGTTTTAATTATAATTTTCCATTTTATGCAACGACGCGCCATTATTGTGGCTTTTACACGCAGGTGGTGAAAAATCTCTCCGTACGGGAGTATAGCGCCGCGGTCAACCCTGTCGTAGCTAAAAGTTTTGAAATTGAGACGGGTGCGAGACCAGACGACATTGTTTTCAAACTTCATTACAGTAATCTGGGGTGCGAGTGGTAAATCGGATCATAAAAGCGGAGCGCGCGGCTCGCTTACATGGGCCGGGAAATTCCCAATAGCTCTTTGCCACGTGAATTTGAAAGAGACCATCCCAAAATTTTCGAAGCTCGGGGATCACTGCTGTTCAACAGTCGCTGGCAGCTCTCCGAAGAGATTGCCTTCGTCGGCCGCCGACCATCTCGTTCTTTTGTCGATGTCGACGGGCTCGACGTCGCGGTTTCAGCCACGTCCAACAATGCGTTTGCAGACCTCAGAATCTATTGTTCTGGTTTTCTTTTTCATAATTTTATCTTCAATGCAGTGTATGCATAGATAAGACTTAAGGGGCAACTAATCAGACATGTCTTTGATAGTAGCGGTGTTTTAATTTTTTTCCTAGAATTATTGTGTCTGAATGTTTTAAACTTTTAGCTACTCAACGCCACGCTTATACCGGCTTCCATTAATACCATTTTTTGGAATGAGGCGCCATTATTGTGGCTTTTACACGCAGGAGGCGAAAAATCTCTCCGTGCAGGTGTATACCGCCGCGGTCAAACTTATCGTAGCTTAAAATTTAGAAATTCAAGACCATTATACTCATTCATCTTTTTCCTTCACTGTCGGATCTGTATTCGTACTCAGAAAGTTAAAATTCGATGGCCACGACTTTCTGGCCTTTTCACTGTACGCTCCCTTGAAATCGGTTGAACGGTAACGCGTACCTTTTTTTACAACCCTGAGGGGTTCTTAGGTAGAAGCTTTCAAACGATGCGGCTCGGGGGTCATAAACGCTAGAATAGTGACATAAGGACAAAGTCAGCAATAGGCCATTCAATAATCAGTATGCCAATTTCTATCATAGAAGTATCACAAATGGATTACTAGTATTTTTCTGATGAAAATGAAACCAAACTTGATAAAATCCTGATTATTTTTAATGACTGTAATGGAAAGTACTTGGAGTAGAGTAATTGAGGAAAGTAATGAAGAGTACCTGAATTCTACGTGAACTGACACGGAACTGCTATGTGTGCCCAGATCTTAACGTAAGCGATACCTACGCTCGTGTATTTACATGGTAGATGTTTTTTATAATTTTTAAATCCATTCAATAGTTAATAAGGACAGAGCCAATCAATTTGTAACGAAACGTAGGGATTTAGGGGCCACGGATCCCAAAAACTACGAATATAAATTTTACAAAAACGTTTTAATTCATTATTTTCAATGATTTTTACATGTCGTAGGATGGGCACCGTCTGTTTAGACACGCGCGATGTGCAGAGATTTGCGGGAATGTTAGTAATAGCGTCAATTTTTAATATTTTTCGGCGTACGACATGTGAAAATATTAGTTAAATGTTCCACTACATGTAAAATACTAACAATCAATTTTGTCTTGCAATTTATAGTTTAAGCTCTCAAGAAGTGCCATATTACAGCGCCATATAGACTCTTGATCCCCGAAATAGATTTTCAGAGAGAAATCCGGCGTGAGTCGTTGACAAACCGAGCCAAAGCGTAGCTTAGCGAAAGCCCGCCCTCTATGTTAAACTCTCACTCTAAACAAGTTACATGTATACAAGCACGCATATATCTTTCAGTATTTCAACACATTTCAGAGTAGTTCTTGAGCTGGACGCTGTTCAGGAACAGAGGTCGCTAAATTCAGTCCTCAAATTATGGGTCGGTAACACTGTTTGGGTGGTGACATGAAGTCCCATAAGGTGATAGGTCTATTCCATACCTCGTCTGTGGTCGTGGTAAACCTCTCTGACGGTGCGCACGGATGGAATCGTAGGTTTTCCTTCAGTAATTGATTGAGAATGTTAGAATGCTTGTTCAACGACAAAACCGTTGCTGATTGTTATTTATATGAAAGCTGCACAGATATGTGTGAAAATGAATAGTATATAACTTTAGTTATATTCTGACATTGTAACTACATTACAATGTTGTATCAATATACTGATCGAATAATATACTGACTGCTTTTTACGAAGAATATAATTCAAGAGCAAAAAAGTTCAATTGAATTACTGTATCGGCGGAATGTAGAATGATATTCGACTCAGTTAATTAAAAGTTTAAACGATTTTACCACGGCCCTTTGACTCGAGGTCCACTTCCACGTGCCAATTGATTATTGTCGTAGATTGCTCTGAATTCCCAGGCGATAATCATCGACTGATGATAGGTACAGCGTGTACAACAAAAAGCCTGGACACAATATCTCTGTGTAAATAATTATTTTTGGTAAAATTTTTTTTATAAATCGATAGTACATCTAAAAAGCTAATACGCACTTAACTAGTAGTGTGTCCAATTAAACGTCGCTTGAAGGAAAATAATGTTGCATCGCGAAGTACAACCTCAAAGCTGTTGCTTTCAACAAAGCATGTCGAAAAACGACAGGCGTGGGCATACGAAAACGTGAGACAATGTTGTTTTCAGCGACGAGGCATTTTTTTGGGCTTGGAGTCGTATCAAACGAGCCTGGTCTGCCCGTGGAAATCCAGTTATCCAAAGGAGTATTAAACATCCAATGAAAGTCCATGTTCGGGTTTTTTTAGCGTTCGGGGTTTCGAGACATTATTGCGTCTTTACGAATAATTTAAATGCTCAAAAAATTATCAGATTATTTATAAAAGGGGTTTCCTAATATCAGTGAAACGTTGGATTAATGGAGCTGGGAGGCAGTGGGCACTTTAAGATGATAATGATCCGAAACACCGAAGCCGCCTTTGCACGGAATGGAAAAAGAGTATGGTATCAACTTGTTGGATTGACCATAATCCATCCCTTGATGCTAATCCAATAGAAAATGTTTGGTTTATTATGAAGTACAAACTCCGAGGAAAGGGTATTTTAACATTTAAAGCCCTAATGGAGCTCTCTTCCTGTTTCATACGCCGGAAAAGTTGGACGAAAATATGCCCAGACGCTGTCAACCATTAATCGCAAATGGTAGAGATTGGACACACTACTAATTAAGTGCGTATTAGCTTTTTAGATGTACTATCGATTTATATAAAAACTTTTGCAAAAAATAATTATTTACACGAAGATATCGCGCCCATGCTTTTGTTGTACACACTGTATATAATCGAAGTTTAAATTTCGTTTCTTGATTTTCGGTGCAATGATCGATCATTACCTGTAAATATTCTTGTAAAAAAAGAATAGTTTTATTTCAGTGGGAGCTTAATTCTCTCGGCTTGAGAAATATTTTTATAGGCTGAGTCAGTTGAGATCGGAATTATCCTCGTTAACCTTCGGTGGCTCTGATACGGGCCGATTGTTTAAAATACAGAGCACATGTTGGAAATGCCCGCCGTGTTGCTCTAAACAGGCATCTACTCGCTTCTGCACACTTTTGAAGACATTGTTCAATGTATTTACGGTGATTTCTGGGATGCCATTCTCGATGTTCCACTTCAAATCTTCTATTGTACATCTAAATGAAACCACGCTTCATCGCTGAAAAAGAGTCTCTCTTCTTCTACAAATCTTCGGAACCAGCGACAGTATTGTATTCGTGCAACATGATCATTGATCAGGCTCCTTGAGCTGGTGCACCACTTGGAAGCGATATGGGCGCATTTTCATCTTTCACGTGGTACGATGCACACTCCCATATGATAAACCGCACCGTTGCCGCAGACGGTTCTAAAACTCTCGCCACTTCTGCTAGTTTCCTTCCTGTTAACGTCGTGTAAGTTCGACGGTGTTTTCTATTAAGTATGCTAGCGGTCTCCTTAAACTTTCGTTAAACTGTGTGTGTGTATATATATATATATATGTCGGAATTAAGGGAAAAGATGAAGCCTCAGAGAGTGATTCAGCATTTCCGCTGACTCTTCTCCTCGCAAGGCGTCTCATTGTTTTATTTGAATTCAGCAAGAATTGAACAATGTAATTATAAAGAACATTCAAGGAATTACTTTAACACAAACTATAAACTATAATTCTATTTAAATCGAAAACTAATGAATTCTCGGGAAGGGAAAATTGAATTGTCCTCGATCAAGATTTCTTTTCGAGAGCCTTCTTTTTTCGGTTGCTAAACCACCACTTCTGTTTTCCTCCCGAGACTACATTCAAGCGCCCACTAACAGTCTGACGCTTGCGTTTTCGATTGGCGCCAAAATAATCTTGCAATTCAATCATACATGACTTCATGTCGTCATTAGTAGTTGCATTAGTAATAGATTGTAAAGATCGACTATCTATTTGCTCAACCCTGTGTAAGCATTGTAACGAAATAAACGATACATCTCAATTAAATTTATTCATTATTTATTTATTTTCTTTTTTTTTATTCATCGGTATTCTCCGACATATATATATATATATATAATAATGAATAAATTTATATATATATATATATATATATAAATTTATAAATATATATATATATATATATAAAATTATATATATATATATATAAATTTATATATATATATATATATATATATATAAATGGTTATCAATAGTAAAATATATGTATGAACATGAAACACATGAATATTAGCAATAGAGAATTATAATGTATGCAATATGCAATTAGCAATAATAACAAGCAAAATCAATAAACGTTAGCAAGACTAAATAATATAAATGAAGATGATATGTCGTTAGCAAAAGTAAGTAATAATCGCTTACAGTAGTTTCCGTAGATTTATAATCCGTGGGACACTGAATTGAATATTAGTAAAGTAGTCAATAAGACGTATCACTTCGTGGGAGTGGTTTCCATGGAAGAGAGTTCCGGTGTCGCGGGCCCTTGTATTTATATGATTTGCAGGAATGTCAGGTTGAGGGGTATGCGCGGTATGCACCCTGACTCATGTACGAAATATGCATCTATAATTAGAACGTGTTGATGACTCATGTACGAAATATGCGCCGCAATAGGACTTCCGGGGTTTTTATTTGGGCTTCTGGAAAGGGGGTCACTCAACCCATTGGGTGGATTCTGGATGTTTTGACGGGAGAGGGATGAGAGTGGCTTTGATTTGGAGGATCGTAGAGACGGGGTGAGATGTGGTCTCGAATTAAGAGGGTTTTTGAGACGAGGGACTTCTTTAAATTTAAATATAAAGGAGAAGATCATGCTTCGTAGGGCGAAGAGGGGAAGGGGATGTCATAGTTGACCATCTCGAGATGGGGACCGCTAAGGTACATCGTCCAGATGGTTCGATGGTTGGGGAAAGGAGTAAGAGTTGAAGTTTGGGAGATTTCGGTGGAGTTGTGGAGTGATTTATGAGGGAGACTTTAAATAATACCGCGCGAAAAATAGTGGGATGTCACATCGATTTTCTTTCCACATTTTCTGAAAGACATACGTTTCAAGAATGCTCTCTTCCAATTTTATGAAGAAATTCGTAAAATTAGCGGAGATATAGTATTTTCCGTGAAGCGGTGTCAAGCGCGCGACTGAACCAAGCTGAACTTCGAACGCGTTTTCCTTAGAATGACATTTATCAACCACGTTGACAGTACACAGAGAAAAGTATACATGCAATTCACATAAGCAGTGGCATTTATTGTGCGAAAACGCCGCCTCTATTACGTGGTGATGAGTTCTATTATTATTATTATTATTATCATTATCATTGTCATTGTCATTGTCATTGTCATTGTTATTATTATTATTAACTGCCTCCTATTTTTTTGATCAATATCTTTATCCCAAATATGTTTTTTTTTTCAGTGGCCCACCATTTTGTTATCTTTTGCTATATTGACTTTTTTATCGTCAAATAATAGACGTAGGTTTCCAGTTTTTAAATATTTTTGTCTTTTTGAATTCGGATTAACCATAAGGCTAAGGCACTGTCAATCCCACATAAACGATTTTGACGAAGTGTATACGGGAAACGAATTTATGAATTTCATGGGGAAAATTGTTTTTACTCTTCAATGTGTACATATTAACTATACTAAGCAATACATTGATTTATGTGCGTTGTTTAGTTGAAAAAAATTCCCGAAAACACCCTTACTTTTCAGAACATTACAGTAGTCTCCCCCCTTAAACATACCTATTTCACGTAACGTGGGTGGTCGCGCGCTGATTTTGCCGACAGGGTTGCAATTAGGGCTGAGGTCCGTAAAGTCATTTATCTATGACAGGGAGCATTAAAACCCCGGACACTTTGAACTATTTCTTATATTAGCTAGGATATCCCAAGATAAAAATTTCTGTAAAATATAGACTGTAACCCTAATAAAAAAATAAAGACAAAATATAGTTGTACAAAGTATGAATTTTTTATAACTGCTTGGTACACTTAACTTATAACTAAAATAACATATAAAATACGCAAAATTAACTTACAATTAAAATAAAATAAAAATATTTAAACCATCGATTATGCTAAATGTACAAAAATATAAATTACTTTTATCAAAAGTCAACACGAAAGTAATCTTACAAATTATTTTAGGTATATAATTAACGTAGTTATGCAAATCTTTGGTAAAATCAGTACGAGATCAACCTACTAATATCATTCAGTCATCTTGTCCTTGTCAATCTTTCCAATAGCCATTGTCGCGTGCCTTCGATAATCTCAACGCGACATATATTATTTTTTTTATACCCGGTTCGCGTTCGTCTGCATGCGGGTGGGTGGAAGAACACACGTGTTGCTTAACCTCTGTTGAGGGAACAATACTTTTATTCTCCACACTCTTCATCTCCGGGAGAGACGTTAAAACAGACCTTCTTCGTCTCGTTATACACAGTTCTCCGGTGAGCGATCCGCACTCGTTCGATGCGATCCTATTGACACGTTATGGATCCCCATTGGCAGTAGGGCTGGGACTATTCGAATACTTTAATATTCGAATATTTTACAAGTATTCGAATGCTACGAATAAACTTCGAATATTTTAGTATTTGAATGTTATTTTTCGAATACTATTCGAATACTGATCAGTAGGTAGGCTATGAGAGTTCTGGCTCAGGGGCTAGGGGGTGAGGCGGGGCGGGGGTTACCGCGCTCTTCCGCGACATGGGCGAGGGGGTGAGGCGGGGAGGGGGGTACCGAGTTCGTAGACGAGGGGGATGACGTCACAGGGGAGGGGGATTCAAAATGGCGTCTACCGAGTTCGTAGGTGAGGGGGATGACGTCACAGGGGAGGGGAATTTTCAAAATTTTCAAAATGGCGTCGCGCGCGCAGGTCGAGTTCGTGGGCGAGGGGGCTGACGTCACAGGGGAGGGGGGTGGATTTTCAAAATTTCAAAATGGCGTCGCGCGCATTTCGTATTGGCGCCACCTATTGGATGTTTACGGTACTTTGGGCCCGCGTCGGTATTTGGGCCCGCCTTGGTAAATTTTCCAGGTTTTTCATACACTTCGTGTTGACGCCACCTATTGGATGTTTAAGGTACTTTGGGCCCGCGTCGGTATTTGGGCCCGTCTTGGTAAATTTTCCAGGTTTTTTTCATACATCTCGTGTTGGCGTCACCTGTTGGATGTTTAAGGTATATTTGGGCACGCGTCGCCGCCGCGCAATCTCCGTACGCGTGCGGGGATCGGTGCGCAGGCGCGACCGCGACCGATTCGTGGAAATTCAAATCGCGTCTTCGATGATGATGATGATGATTTCTGAGAAAGAGGGCGAACCAGGATTTCTGAGAAAAGATAAGGCGATCATGGCGCGCGACAGGATTGAACGCGTTTTTATGCCTACGTGCACGCGCTTCGTGCCGTGTGTTTATATTTGAATCGTGGTACCGATGCAGCCCACGTGCAATGATGTAAACATATAGTGATAATTATTGTACATCAATCATCGCGATAGCCCATGGAATAAACATTGCACCGCGCCATGCCGTGTGTTTATATCTGAGCATTGACTTTTCCCAAGACCATGCCTCTAAGAAGGAAGTACCCTCGAGAAAACGCAATGTCCCTGAAGCAATAAATTAGGCGTTGCGTTCGCGCGAGCAACTAAGCGATAATTATTCGGGGTAGAGTTCCGAGTATTTTCACGATCGAGAACAAGGCGACGTCTCAAGCACCCTTCTCGAGGGTCTGCGCGTCAAGCGTCGTGGGAGCGTGTAAGGGCGAAAAGAATTCGTACATAGATTTTCATGATTTCAGTAATTTATTTAACTTAACTAAGTTAACTTAATCCCACTCGACAACATTATCGTTGAATATAGCATCGTCGATGTCATCGTAAAGAATCACACATTGACGCGTACGTGTGCGTGAGTCAGTATAAAATGACGTGGTCGGTCCTACGAGCTTCATTACACCACGTACGCACGAGTAGTAACAAGTATCGTTCGCGTCATTTTTCCGTCGATGAAAATCATACGCAGTGCATATCAAAATGTACAAACGCAGCTTAAACGATTCATCCTGCGCATCCGACAAGGATGGTGGCATTCCAAATAAACGCCAACGACAATAACATCATCAACAATCCGATATGAGGTACGTACGCGTTATTATACACTTTTCACTTACTTCATTCACTTACTTCTTTCACTGTAACCGTATACGACCGAAGTATTAATTTCATGTACATGTTTCTTACAGTTCTGGATTCACCACGGCAAAAGCGTTGAAAACACCAAAACCATCAGTCGTACGGATCCTGAGACGTGATTACCCACTGACCGCAACAGCGTATAAACGTCTAAGTATTGGAATTCGCATTGGAATGGATTCGTGCCACGTCGAGATCGCCATAGCGGACAATAAAGGCTGCGAGTTGAGCTTTTCAATGTCTACGTGGAAACTCCTGCTACAAAACAAGGCGGACATACTTCAACGATTACTTAGCAACGCAACATCGCCCCAAACTCACATCGTAATTGATCATTTACGACTAGAGTTCACGCGTATGCATGATGATCAACTTATTAAAATCACCGATAATCGCACTGTCGTATATATGACTGAAGCCACGATGTGTAAACTATTCGCGTACCATCATTGCATTGAACATATGTTCACCTGGCTAACTGAAAATATGTACTCTGTAAGCAGTAAATATGCCACCTTCGTAGAAGTTCTACGTACCGCGTCCGTACCAACGAATTATGTGAAATTAATTTCCGAAAGCGAGCACTTCGAAAAGCATTCATTGATTGATTGTGAATTGTTGGCGTTAGGATTACAATCCATGCTGCGTGATGTAAACCACGTACCACTATAGTACGTGCATACATATGTTTAATAATAAATGTATAGCAATTTTTAAATAAATGTATATATTTTTTCTTTCAAAGCAGTATATATTTATTAATGTACATCCATGCATGCATGCGTACTTAAATTATAGAATAAGTATTTGCGTAAAATAACGTTCGTATGGGAGGGATCTTCTTGCTCGTGGGTAGAGGAATCAGTCGCCGCTGTCATTACGCTCATCACCGCCGCCGCCGTTGTGTTCATCGCTATAGAAAACAGAAAAAAGATAATAATTCTTACATATTCGTTTCTCGGCATATGACGCGTAAAGTAGATTGTAATGTGCGTGTATGACACACTAGGTGACGCTACGTATATAATCCCATATTTTCCCGACATTCTCCAGCGCGCAAACACCGTTGTTGATGTGAAATGCACATCGAATGGCATTCGTTGAAGACATAGACTTCAGGTTAGGAACGTCAGGCATGATCCCGCAATAATCATCGTCAACGTCGTAGCCGTTGTCGTCTTCGACAGTTCGAGCATTGTTGTTGTTGCAGTTGTTGTTGGTGTTGTTGATCTTTCGCGCCGTCAGTTCGTACAAATTGCATACATCCTCAACGATTATGTCAGATAGTAGTTGCAGCATCCACGTTTTCTTTTCCGCACCTTTCACGATGACGAAGTCAATGTTCGCGAGCACGCTGGTGAGGAGCCCCGGAATTTTGGAGTATGGAACGTAGCCGTCGGACCAGCGAAGCCCGTAATGATGCTTCGCGAGCCAGGACGCTTGACGGTGCTCACAGGAATTCAGATGATTCCAGAAGTATGGCGGTTCGAAGATCCAATGGCTGATCGTCGTTTTATCGTTGTTGCTGTTTACGCGAATCGCGATCTCTTTGGCGACGAACTCGCGTTCGATATTAAACCCTTGCAGATCGACAATGGCGAACATTATTATTATTCGTTTAGGTAGCACCGTCGGCGATGATGTCAGAACAGCAACTGAGGTCTTCGACATCGACGTTTTAAAACAGTAGCAGTATCCGCAGTAGGAGTAGTAGTATTAGTAGTAGTAGTAGTAGTAGTAGTAGTAATCGATCTCGTACGCACGCTATATTAATTTGCGTACCATGTTGGTTAAAGGGCCGTATTCGACTATACGATCGTGTATGAACAAACAGACGGCGGAAGTATTAGCGGGGATATTTTCTTTGCATTCGAAATCTATTCGCACGTCCACGGTAGCGCTTTTCAACGATTCGTTTTGCCTAGAACAATCTATTACCACGATAGGCGCGTATTTAAGGAATTCGTTCGCGCACAGCAACGGTTCTCCGTGACCGTAGTACGATCGGATGAAATTCGCATATATATTGTACATGATCGCGAATTTATACTTAGAAAAATCTATTTGCATGTCATCGTAGGGATACGTCTCGGAATTTAGGTAGATTCGAAAGTTTGTGAGATTATTCGGGTCGAATATCCACGCGGGTTTATTTGAACGATTCTTTCGATCGGTTTGCATGCCGAATAACACGTATCGGGGTTTCTCAATTTGCGACGTAGTTTTCACGGTCCACCTATGTTTCGTTGTCGGTTGCAGTAACGGATACTCGTGTAGGCTCCACGATCGGAAACTCATCGCGATAGGTCGTTCGCTTTCCAAGATCCGCAGTATCGATAGTTTATTCACTTCCTCCAAAACGACGTGGGGCATACGCCACTGCACCTTGCGTATCTCCAGTTTCGGGATCGCAGTGGCGGAGGTGCAGTGCATCGCGTTCGAATCGTCTCGCGCTCGTATAAGAATCAGCTCGTGCCGCGCGTTCATCACGATGTGTTTGTAATCCTCGCAGAATCCTAATAACACGTTCAGGGGTACGCAGAAATTGAAAGCACCCGAATGAAAAATGTCGTTATCGTAATCGATGGCATAATTCCAACCAGCATTCGCGAGCACTTTGCTTCTATCGGCCGACAACGAAACGAAATTTTTCAACGTGATAGTGATTCCTGGATTTCGGCAACGATCGATCTCGACACCGTTCAATTCGTATCGAATCTCATCGAACATGAACGCGACGCAATTATTATCGAGAACGGCGGTCGTGGACGTTGCTGGACCTTTCGCGTCTTGCATAGACAACGTGCCACGACCTTCGATGTAGAGAAAACTTTCGCACGGAAGCGTGTACAGATCTTGCTGCTGTATGGGGATTCTTATCTCATCGCTATTATCGAACGTCGTGTTGGCGTATGGATTATACGTGTGTAACTCGATCTTCGTGATACGATTGTCGAAGGTTGGCGTATTCGCCACGTCCAAAATAATCGACATCGTGACTGCGTGTCTAATAGGCGACGATGAAACCTAAGGATTGTAGGAAACGCGCGTTTCGACGAGTCAACGGCTTTCTTATGCTTCTTACCGGTCCTCTTCTTCTTCTCATCACTCCTCCCGTCTTTATTCTTCTACTTTCGCCTGTCGACAAAGGCCGGTCGAGACGCGTGACAGAGACGGTAGGAGTATCAGCGGCGATTGATGATTCGTGCGTGTGATCTAACACTAACATACTACACACGCGCACATACACGTACGGTCACGCTACCTATCGCGCGGACGTCGTTGAACGTGTAAACGAATCGTTATTTCTTCTCCACGGAAATCTATAGGACGATCGTGTTTATCTACGATGCACAACGTTAGATCGTGTATTACTCGTGCGACGATTGGCAAGTAAATGACGTGCCGCGGTGTTTCCAATATCTTATATCCTGGCGGCACGCGTGGCGAAAATTCATGGATCGTATGTACCTGTTTATCGTTGCTGTACGCGCCGGTAGTGACGTTGCAGGTTACTCTGATCACGTTAACGTTTATAATATTTACGGGTCCGTCGGACTCGTGCCAGATTCTCGGTAATAAAACGCGATTCGGGGAAAATCCTAGCAACGAGCCCACATTGTTCGGTTTCGTAAAGTCTACAAAGAACGACCAATTCAGCTCGCTTTCCATGGTGTTGTTGTTAGCTCGTAGCATTAGAGGGTACTTGTCGTCATCGTCGTTCTCGTTGTTACCACGTCTTCGAGGATATCGATCGAATAATCGTTGCTTCAGGTACTCGGCGATAGCGTCTAATTCATAGGAGCCGTGGGGTATCGTAATGCATTCATTAGCTACGTCGGCGATTGAATTGTTTTCGGTGTCGTATTTCACGACGAAATAGAATTTATCGTTGTTCGAGTCGATGTTCGGTATCGTGTGAAACGTCTCCAAGTCCGCGAGTCCTAATTCGTATTGACCATCGCTCAAATCTATCGGTGGAAAATAGTTTACCGTGAGCGCGTGAACGACATATCATAGATTACACTCGCGAGACGGTGAGAGGGGGAGTGACGCGCGCGTACGAATACTCGGCAATTTATCGATATTATAAGTCTTTACTATAGAAGATGTGAATCGCCATTACGCATGGACACATTGTGACATAATCTTAGTACATACCGTTATTATTATTATTATACAGGCCATAATTCCATAGACTTTTGCTGTAAAAATTGCGTGCACAAGCGACCGCAATTCATCTGATCGAAACGTTGAAAACGATCGTGATTGTACGTGATCGTTGTACCACGTCCGAAATAGTAGATCAATTCCGCGGGAGGTCGCAGATTCCCAAAACTATCAAAGTATTGTACTCGTGGTCCGCGTTTCGCGTAAGCGACCCAGTGCGTACCGGCGCCTCGATTCTCGTCCAGATTCGCGATACCGCATTCGTTGCTTCGTACACGCGTGGGAAGCGTATCGCGCATAAACACCCCTCGAAAGAACGGGATGCTGGCACATTCGCGTTCTAATTGCAGGTTCGTCATAGGTTGTTGCGTTATCGCCGCCACCGTCGCCACGCGCCTACGCGATCGGCGTTTGTTTTTTTCTTTGATCGCACTCGTCGTTGGCGCCGCAGTCTCAGGTTCAAGCCTGCGCCTCGCCTGTACGGTGTCAGGTGCATCCCACGCCCTTCCATCGCTCGATGATGACGCAACGTCTCTTCCAGCTGTTTTCGAGAGGCCCTCGAATCGTTGACCGCTTTGGTTATACCAGCCGCTCCACCGGCCAATGCTCCGATAGCTGATAAAGCGGGCAACACGAACGGAAGAAAGCCACCGCGTTTCGCCACTCGTAGATTACGATGTCGTCGACGCCGTTGAGGATGTTTCCTTCCAGACTTTCTCTGTTTACGTTTCGTCCTTCTCATACCCATGCCGAGTTTGGTCTTAGCCATCATCGTTGCCCACACTCCAGTCGGTACGGCTTTTTCGCCAAAGGTCGCGTCGTTCGCGAATACTCGTTCTCGCGCTCGTTCGGCTAACGCACGATCCGCCTCGTGTCGCCCCTCTAAATCCTTTCGACAAGAGTACGCGATATCGTGGTCGCGGCACGCTGCGTCCAGAGGATTCACACCTTCGTCGCCACGAGCCAATCGTTTTAGCAAACGCGTTCCCGGTCCGCAGAACTGATAACCCGGAACGTGTAGTTCGAACGGCAGACGGTTTATGATACCGTTCACGAGACACGATCCAGTCTTTTTCTTCTGATTATTATTCTTCCTCCTCTGATTCTTCCCTAGTCCGTGAGACGTCACAGTCGTTGATGCAACCATATACGTTAGAATAGTCACGATAGCTACTACAATAATAAACGCGTACGCACGCTCCACCGATCACTGTGATAGTGACCTGCGCGACGCGCACCACGAATATAAATAGTCATCACTCGTCATAGACGTGCTTGCGAATATGCGATTCGCGAAACAGTCGGACGTTATTCGCGTGACCGCGAACAGAATGCTCGAGGATGATAGGGATGCGAGTCGATCGAACAGACACGGCCCGTTGTTGCCGAACAGCGTGCGAGGCGTGATTTGCGGGCCGTCCGGATGTGGAAAAACGAACGTGCTTCTGAGCATGCTAGAGAGTCCGAACGGTTTGCGTTTCGAGAACGTGTACGTTGCATCAGCCAAAGTATCGATATCTCGAACAGGTGTTGTCGGTCATCGACGGAATCGAATACTTTCCCTACTCGGACAACGCTGAGATCGTCCCACCGAGAGACGCTCGGCCCGATTCGATCTTCGTATTCGACGACATGGCATGCGACGAACAGAACGCGATACGCGAATACTTCACCATGGGTCGCCACGCGAACGTGGATTGCTTTTATTTATGTCAATCGTACGCTAGAATACCTAAACATTTGATCAGGGACAACGCGAATTTTCTCATGCTGTTCAAACAAGACGGTACAAACTTGCGTCGCGTGTACAACGATCACGTGAACACAGACATGACGTTCGAGTCGTTCAACGACTTGTGTGCGAGATGTTGGCGTCGACGATACGATTTCGTGGTGATCGATAAGGATAGTTCCATGTACGAAGGTCGGTATCGAAGAGGATTTAACGAGTTTGCCGTAGCTCGTTGACATCAGTAAACCGCGAGTCATTCATCGAGCAACACGAAATGGCCAACGAACCGACGGCGACGACTGCTATAACCTCGAGCAACATCGACGCGAAGCATTCGCGAAAACATCGCCGACGTCATCGAAAAAAAGGAACGAAACATTAAAAAGGAACAAAGCATCAAAAAGTGACGAAACGTCGGAGCGTGGACGCAAAAGTGGAAATCGCAAAAGTCAGCGACGTTATACGTAAAAAGTGCTTAGCCTTGAAAATTGGTAAAATGGCTACGGAAGCGGCTGTGGAAGCGAGTACGCGTCCCATCGTTGAACCGCTGAAACGATTGATGGAGAACTCGTCCGCGTTGATAACGCGCTCAACGCCTCGATCGCGACCAGTGAAGAGGAAACACGAATACGATCAACAACAATCATCGAAGAGACTTCGACCCATTACACCGTCGATAACCAAGGAACGTCCGAATAACCTTCCACATTCTAGCGACTATGAAAATGACGACGACGAGGACGACGAGGACGAGGACGACGACGAGGACGAGGACGACGACGAGGACGAGGACGACGACGAGGACGAGGACGACGACGAGGACGAGGACGACGACGAGGACGACAACGAGGACGAGGACGACGACGAGGACGAGGACGACGACGAGGACGAGGACGACGACTAGGACGAGGACGACGACGAGGACGAGGACGACGACGAGAACGAGGACGACGACGAGAACGAGGACGACGACGACGACGAGGTCGAGGACGACGACGAGGACGAGGACGACGACGAGGTCGAGGACGACGACGAGGACGAGGACGACGACGAGGACGAGGACGACGACGAGGTCGAGGACGACGACGAGGACGAGGACGACGACGAGGACGAGGACGACGACGAGGACGAGGACGACGACGAGGACGAGGACGACGACGAGGACGAGGACGACGACGAGGACGACAACGAGGACGAGGACGACGACGAGGACGAGGACGACGACGAGGACGAGGACGACGACTAGGACGAGGACGACGACGAGGACGAGGACGACGACGAGAACGAGGACGACGACGAGGACGAGGTCGACGACGAGGTCGAGGACGACGACGAGGACGAGGACGACGACGAGGTCGAGGACGACGACGAGGACGAGGACGACGACGAGGACGAGGACGACGACGAGGTCGAGGACGACGACGAGGACGAGGACGACGACGAGGTCGAGGACGACGACGAGGACGAGGACGACGACGACGACGAGGACGACGACGAGGACGAGGACGAGGACGACGACGAGGACGACGAGGACGACGACGAGGACGACGAGGACGACGACGAGGACGACGACGAGGACGACGACGAGGACGACGAGGACGAGGACGAGGACGACGAGGACGAGGACGAGGACGACGAGGACGAGGACGAGGACGACGAGGACGAGGACGAGGACGACGAGGACGAGGACGAGGACGACGACCAGGACGACGAGGACGACGACGAGGACGACGAGGACGACGACGAGGACGAGGAGGACGACGACGAGGACGATGACGAGGACGACGAGGACAACGACGAGGACGTCGAGGACTAGGACGAGGACGACGACGAGGATGAGGACCACGACGAGGACGAGGACGACGACGAGGACGACGACGAGGACGACGACCAGGACGACGAGGACGACGACGAGGACGACGAGGACAACGACGAGGACGACGAGGACGACGACGAGGACGAGGACGACGACGAGGACGACGACGAGGACGAGGACGACGACGAGGACGACGACGAGGACGAGGACGACGACGAGGACGACGACGAGGACGAGGACGACGACGAGGACGACGACGAGGACGAGGACGACGACGAGGACGACGACGAGGACGAGGACGACGACGAGGACGACGACGAGGACGAGGACGACGATGAGGACGACGACGAGGACGAGGACGACGACGAGGACGAGGACCACGACGAGGACGAGGACGACGACGAGGACGAGCACGAGGACGACGACGAGGACGAGGACGACGACGAGGACGACGAGGACGACGACGAGGACGACGAGGACGACGAGGACGAGGACGACGAGGACGAGGACGACGAGGACGAGGACCACGACGAGGACGACGACGAGGACGACGAGGACGACGACGAGGACGACGACCAGGACGACGAGGACGACGACGAGGACGACGAGGACGACGACGAGAACGACGAGGACAACGACGAGGACGACGAGGACGACGACGAGGACGAGGACGACGACGAGGACGACGACGAGGACGAGGACGACGACGAGGACGACGACGAGGACGAGGACGACGACGAGGACGAGGACCACGACGAGGACGAGGACGACGACGAGGACGAGCACGAGGACGACGACGAGGACGAGGACGACGACGAGGACGACGAGGACGACGACGAGGACGACGACGAGGACGACGAGGACGACGAGGACGACGACGAGGACGACGAGGACGACGACGAGGACGAGGAGGACGACGACGAGGACGACGACGAGGACGACGAGGACAACGACGAGGACGACGAGGACTAGGACGAGGACGACGACGAGGATGAGGACCACGACGAGGACGAGGACGACGACGAGGACGACGACGAGGACGAGGACGACGACGAGGACGACGAGGACGACGACGAGGACGACGAGGACGACGACGAGGACGACGACCAGGACGACGAGGACGACGACGAGGACGACGAGGACAACGACGAGGACGACGAGGACGACGACGAGGACGAGGACGACGACGAGGACGACGACGAGGACGAGGACGACGACGAGGACGACGACGAGGACGAGGACGACGACGAGGACGACGACGAGGACGAGGACGACGACGAGGACGACGACGAGGACGAGGACGACGATGAGGACGACGACGAGGACGAGGACGACGACGAGGACGAGGACCACGACGAGGACGAGGACGACGACGAGGACGAGCACGAGGACGACGACGAGGACGAGGACGACGACGAGGACGACGAGGACGACGACGAGGACGACGAGGACGACGAGGACGAGGACGACGAGGACGAGGACGACGAGGACGAGGACCACGACGAGGACGACGACGAGGACGACGAGGACGACGACGAGGACGACGACCAGGACGACGAGGACGACGACGAGGACGACGAGGACGACGACGAGAACGACGAGGACAACGACGAGGACGACGAGGACGACGACGACGACGAGGACGACGAGGACGAGGACGACGAGGACGACGAGGACGAGGACGACGAGGACGACGAGGACGAGGACGAGGACGACGACGAGGACGAGGAGGACGAGGACGACGAGAACGACGAGCACGAGGACGAGGACGACGACGAGGACGACGACGAGGACGACGAGGACGACGAGGACGACGACGAGGACGACGAGGACGACGAGGACGACGACGAGGACGACGAGGACGACGAGGACGACGAGGACAACGACGAGCACGACGAGGACGACGACGAGGACGAGGACGACGACGAGGACGAGGACGACGACGAGGACGACGACGAGGACGAGGACCACGACGAGGACGACGAGGAAGACGACGAGGACGACGAGGACGACGACGAGGACGACGAGGACGACGACGAGGACGACGACGACGACGAGGACGACGACGACGACGAGGACGACGAGGACGAGGACGACGAGGACGACGAGGACGAGGACGACGAGGACGACGAGGACGAGGACGAGGACGAGGACGACGAGGACGACGAGGACGAGGACGACGAGGACGACGAGGACGAGGACGACGAGGACGACGAGGACGACGACGAGGACGACGAGGACGACGATGAGGACGACGAGGACGACGACGAGGACGACGACCAGGACGACGAGGACGACGAGGACGACGACGAGGACGACGACCAGGACGACGAGGACGACGACGAGGACGACGAGGACGACGACGACGACGAGGACGACGAGGACGAGGACGACGAGGACGACGAGGACGAGGACGACGAGGACGACGAGGACGAGGACGAGGACGAGGACGACGAGGACCAGGACGAGGACGACGAGGACGAGGACGAGGACGACGAGGACGAGGACGACGAGGACGACGACGAGGACGACGACGAGGACGACGACGAGGACGACGACGAGGACGACGAGGACGACGACGAGGACGACGACGAGGACGACGAGGACGACGACGAGGACGACGAGGACGAGGACGACGAGGACGAGGACGACGACGACGAGGACGAGGACGACGAGGACGATGATGAGGACGACGACGAGGACGAGGACCACGACGAGGGCGACGACGAGGACGAGGACGACGACGAGGACGACGAGGACGACGACGAGGACGACGACCAGGACGACGAGGTCGACGACGAGGACGACGACGAGGACGACGAGGACAACGACGAGCACGACGAGGACGACGAGGACAACGACGAGCACGACGAGGACGACGACGAGGACGAGGACGACGACGAGGACGAGGACGACGACGAGGACGACGACGAGGACGAGGACCACGACGAGGACGACGAGGACGACGACGAGGACGACGAGGACGACGACGAGGACGACGAGGACGACGACGAGGACGACGACGACGACGAGGACGACGAGGACGACGAGGACGACGACGAGGACGACGAGGACGACGACGAGGACGACGACCAGGACGACGAGGACGACGAGGACGACGACCAGGACGACGAGGACGACGACGAGGATGACGAGGACGACGACGAGGACGACGACCAGGACGACGAGGACGACGAGGACGACGACGAGGACAACGACCAGGACGACGAGGACGACGAGGACGACGACGAGGACGACGAGGACGACGACGAGGACGACGAGGACGACGACGAAGACGACGAGGACGACGACGACGACGAGGACGACGAGGACGAGGACGACGAGGACGAGGACGAGGACGACGACGAGGACGACGAGGACGACGACGAGGACGTCGACCAGGACGACGAGGACGACGAGGACGACGACGAGGACGAGGACGACGACGAGGACGACGACGAGGACGAGGACGACGACGAGGACGACGACGAGGACGAGGACGACGACGAGGACGAGGACCACGACGAGGACGAGGACGACGACGAGGACGAGCACGAGGACGACGACGAGGACGAGGACGACGACGAGGACGACGAGGACGACGACGAGGACGACGACGAGGACGACGAGGACGACGAGGACGACGACGAGGACGACGACGAGGACGACGAGGACGACGACGAGGACGACGACGAGGACGACGAGGACGACGAGGACGACGACGAGGACGACGAGGACGACGACGAGGACGACGAGGACGACGATGAGGACGACGAGGACGACGACGAGGACGACGACCAGGACGACGAGGACGACGAGGACGACGACGAGGACGACGACCAGGACGACGAGGACGACGACGAGGACGACGACGAGGACGACGAGGACGACGACGAGGACGACGAGGACGACGACGACGACGAGGACGACGAGGACGAGGACGACGACGAGGACGAGGAGGACGAGGACGACGAGAACGACGAGCACGAGGACGAGGACGACGACGACGAGGACGAGGACGACGAGGACGACGACGAGGACGACGACGAGGACGACGAGGACGACGAGGACGACGACGAGGACGACGAGGACGACGAGGACGACGAGGACGACGACGAGGACGACGAGGACGACGTCGAGGACGACGAGGACGACGAGGACGACGAGGACGACGACGAGGACGACGACGACGACGACGAGGACGACGAGGACGACGAGGACGACGAGGACGACGAGGGCGACGAGGACGAGGACGAGGACGAGGACGACGAGGACGAGGACGAGGACGACGAGGACCAGGACGAGGACGACGAGGACGACGAGGACGAGGACGAGGACGACGAGGACGAGGACGACGAGGACGACGACGAGGACGACGACGAGGACGACGACGAGGACGACGAGGACGACGACGAGGACGACGACGAGGACGACGAGGACGACGACGAGGACGACGAGGACGAGGACGACGAGGACGACGAGGACGAGGACGAGGACGACGAGGACGAGGACGACGAGGACGAGGACGACGAGGACGAGGACGACGACGACGAGGACGAGGACGACGAGGACGATGATGAGGACGACGACGAGGACGAGGACCACGACGAGGGCGACGACGAGGACGAGGACGACGACGAGGACGACGAGGACGACGACGAGGACGACGACCAGGACGACGAGGTCGACGACGAGGACGACGACGAGGACGACGAGGACAACGACGAGCACGACGAGGACGACGAGGACAACGACGAGCACGACGAGGACGACGACGAGGACGAGGACGACGACGAGGACGAGGACGACGACGAGGACGACGACGAGGACGAGGACGACGACGAGGACGACGACGAGGACGAGGACGACGACGAGGACGAGGACCACGACGAGGACGACAAGGACGACGACGAGGACGACGAGGACGACGACGAGGACGACGAGGACGACGACGAGGACGACGACGAGGACGACGAGGACGACGAGGACGACGACGAGGACGACGAGGACGACGACGAGGACGCCGAGGACGACGACGAGGACGACGACGAGGACGACGACCAGGACGACGAGGACGACGAGGACGACGACCAGGACGACGAGGACGACGACGAGGACGACGAGGACGACGAGGACGACGACGAGGACGACGACCAGGACGACGAGGACGACGAGGACGACGACGAGGACAACGAGGACGAGGACGACGAGGACGAGGACGACGACGAGGACGACGACGAGGACGACGACGAGGACGACGACGAGGACGACGAGGACGACGACGAGGACGACGACGAGGACGACGACGAGGACGACGAGGACGACGAGGACGACGACGAGGACGACGAGGACGACGACGAGGACGACGAGGACGACGATGAGGACGACGAGGACGACGACGAGGACGACGACCAGGACGACGAGGACGACGAGGACGACGACGAGGACGACGACCAGGACGACGAGGACGACGACGAGGACGACGACGAGGACGACGAGGACGACGACGAGGACGACGAGGACGACGACGACGACGAGGACGACGAGGACGAGGACGACGACGAGGACGAGGAGGACGAGGACGACGAGAACGACGAGCACGAGGACGAGGACGACGACGACGAGGACGAGGACGACGAGGACGACGACGAGGACGACGACGAGGACGACGAGGACGACGAGGACGACGACGAGGACGACGAGGACGACGAGGACGACGAGGACGACGAGGACGACGTCGAGGACGACGAGGACGACGAGGACGACGAGGACGACGACGAGGACGACGACGACGACGACGAGGACGACGAGGACGACGAGGACGACGAGGACGACGAGGGCGACGAGGACGAGGACGAGGACGAGGACGACGAGGACGAGGACGAGGACGACGAGGACCAGGACGAGGACGACGAGGACCAGGACGAGGACGACGAGGACGAGGACGAGGACGACGAGGACGAGGACGACGAGGACGACGACGAGGACGACGACGAGGACGACGACGAGGACGACGAGGACGACGACGAGGACGACGACGAGGACGACGAGGACGACGACGAGGACGACGAGGACGAGGACGACGAGGACGACGAGGACGAGGACGAGGACGACGAGGACGAGGACGACGAGGACGAGGACGACGAGGACGAGGACGACGACGACGAGGACGAGGACGACGAGGACGATGATGAGGACGACGACGAGGACGAGGACCACGACGAGGGCGACGACGAGGACGAGGACGACGACGAGGACGACGAGGACGACGACGAGGACGACGACCAGGACGACGAGGTCGACGACGAGGACGACGACGAGGACGACGAGGACAACGACGAGCACGACGAGGACGACGAGGACAACGACGAGCACGACGAGGACGAGGACGAGGACGAGGACGACGACGAGGACGAGGACGACGACGAGGACGACGACGAGGACGAGGACGACGACGAGGACGACGACGAGGACGAGGACGACGACGAGGACGAGGACCACGACGAGGACGACAAGGACGACGACGAGGACGACGAGGACGACGACGAGGACGACGAGGACGACGACGAGGACGACGACGAGGACGACGAGGACGACGAGGACGACGACGAGGACGACGAGGACGACGACGAGGACGCCGAGGACGACGACGAGGACGACGACGAGGACGACGACCAGGACGACGAGGACGACGAGGACGACGACCAGGACGACGAGGACGACGACGAGGACGACGAGGACGACGAGGACGACGACGAGGACGACGACCAGGACGACGAGGACGACGAGGACGACGACGAGGACAACGAGGACGAGGACGACGACGAGGACGACGACGAGGACGACGACGAGGACGACGAGGACGAGGACGACGACGAGGACGACGAGGACGACGAGGACGAGGACGACGAGGACGACGAGGACGAGGACGACGAGGACGACGAGGACGAGGACGACGAGGACGACGAGGACGAGGACGACGAGGACGACGAGGACGACGACGAGGACGACGAGGACGACGACGAGGACGACGACGAGGACGACGAGGACGAGGACGACGACGAGGACGACGAGGACGACGAGGACGAGGACGACGAGGACGACGAGGACGAGGACGACGAGGACGACGAGGACGAGGACGACGAGGACGACGAGGACGAGGACGACGAGGACGACGAGGACGACGACGAGGACGAGGACGACGAGGACGAGGACGAGGACGACAACGAGGACGACGAGGACGAGGAGGACGAGGACGACGAGGACGTCGAGGACGAGGACGAGGACGACGAGGACGACGAGGACGAGGACGACGACGACGAGGACGATGACGAGGACGACGACGAGGACGACGACGAGGACGACGAGGACAACGACGAGGACGACGAGGACGACGACGAGGACGACGAGGACGACGACGAGGACGAGGACGACGACGAGGACGACGACGAGGACGACGAGGACGACGACGAGGACGACGACGAGGACGACGACGAGGACGACGACGAGGACGACGACGACGTGGACGACGACGAGGACGACGACGAGGACGACGACGAGGACGACGAGGACGAGGACGACGACGAGGACGACGAGGACGAGGACGACGACGAGGACGACGACGAGGACGACAAGGACGAGGACGACGACGAGGACGACGACGAGGACGACGAGGACGAGGACGACGACGAGGACGACGACGAGGACGACGACGAGGACGACGAGGACGAGGACGAGGACGACGACGAGGACGACGACGAGGACGACGACGAGGACGACGACGAGGACGACGAGGACGAGGACGACGAGGACGAGGACGACGACGAGGACGACGAGGACGAGGACGACGACGAGGACGACGACGAGGACGACGACGAGGACGACGACGAGGACGACGACGAGGACGACGACGAGGACGACGACGAGGACGACGACGAGGACGACGAGGACGACGACGAGGACGACGAGGACGAGGACGACGACGAGGACGACGTGGACGAGGACGACGAGGACGAGGACGACGACGAGGACGACGACGAGGACGACGACGAGGACGACGAGGATGAGGACGACGACGAGGACGACGAGGACGACGAGGACGAGGACGACGAGGACGACGAGGACGAGGACGACGAGGACGACGAGGACGACGAGGACGACGACGAGGACAACGACCAGGACGACGAGGACGACGACGAGGACGACGACCAGGACGACGAGGACGACGACGAGGACGACGAGGACGACGACCAGGACGACGAGGACGACGACGAGGACGACGAGGACGACGAGGACGACGACGAGGACGACGACCAGGACGACGAGGACGACGAGGACGACGACGAGGACAACGAGGACGAGGACGACGAGGACGAGGACGACGACGAGGACGACGACGAGGACGACGAGGACGAGGACGACGACGAGGACGACGAGGACGACGAGGACGAGGACGACGAGGACGACGAGGACGAGGACGACGAGGACGACGAGGACGTGGACGACGAGGACGACGAGGACGAGGACGACGAGGACGACGAGGACGACGACGAGGACGACGAGGACGACGACGAGGACGACGACGAGGACGACGAGGACGAGGACGACGACGAGGACGACGAGGACGACGAGGACGAGGACGACGAGGACGACGAGGACGAGGACGACGAGGACGACGAGGACGAGGACGACGAGGACGAGGACGACGAGGACGACGAGGACGAGGACGACGAGGACGACGAGGACGACGACGAGGACGAGGACGACGAGGACGACGACGAGGACGACGACGAGGACGACGAGGACGAGGAGGACGAGGACGACGAGGACGTCGAGGACGAGGACGAGGACGACGAGGACGAGGACGACGACGACGAGGACGATGACGAGGACGACGACGAGGACGACGACGAGGACGACGAGGACAACGACGAGGACGACGAGGACGACGACGAGGACGACGAGGACGACGACGAGGACGAGGACGACGACGAGGACGACGACGAGGACGACGAGGACGACGACGAGAACGACGACGAGGACGACGACGAGGACGACGACGAGGACGACGACGACGTGGACGACGACGAGGACGACGACGAGGACGACGACGAGGACGACGAGGACGAGGACGACGACGAGGACGACGAGGACGAGGACGACGACGAGGACGACGAGGACGAGGACGACGACGAGGACGACGACGAGGACGACAAGGACGAGGACGACGACGAGGACGACGACGAGGACGACGAGGACGAGGACGACGACGAGGACGACGACGAGGACGACGACGAGGACGACGAGGACGAGGACGAGGACGACGACGAGGACGACGACGAGGACGACGACGAGGACGACGACGAGGACGACGAGGACGAGGACGACGAGGACGAGGACGACGACGAGGACGACGAGGACGAGGACGACGACGAGGACGACGAGGACGAGGACGACGACGAGGACGACGACGAGGACGACGACGAGGACGACGACGAGGACGACGACGAGGACGACGACGAGGACGACGACGAGGACGACGACGAGGACGACGAGGACGACGACGAGGACGACGAGGACGAGGACGACGACGAGGACGACGTGGACGAGGACGACGAGGACGAGGACGACGACGAGGACGACGACGAGGACGACGACGAGGACGACGAGGACGAGGACGACGACGAGGACGACGAGGACGACGAGGACGAGGACGACGAGGACGACGAGGACGAGGACGACGAGGACGACGAGGACGAGGACGACGAGGACGACGAGGACGAGGACGACGAGGACGACGAGGACGACGACGAGGACGACGAGGACGACGACGAGGACGACGAGGACGACGACGAGGACGACGACCAGGACGACGAGGACGACGAGGACGACGACCAGGACGACGAGGACGCCGAGGACGACGAGGACGACGACGAGGACGACGAGGACGAGGAGGACGAGGACGACGAGGACGACGAGGACGAGGACGAGGACGACGAGGACGAAGACGACGAGGACGACGACGAGGACGACGACGAGGACGACGAGGACGACGACGAGGACGACGAGGACGACGACGAGGACGACGACGAGGACGACGAGGACGACGACGAGGACGACGAGGACGAGGACGACGAAGACGACGAGGACGAGGACGAGGACGACGAGGACGAGGACGACGAGGACGAGGACGACGAGGACGAGGATGAGGACGACCACGAGGACGAGGACCACGACGAGGGCGACGACGAGGACGAGGACGACGACGAGGACGACGAGGACGACGACGAGGACGACGACCAGGACGACGAGGACGACGACGAGGACGACGACGAGGACGACGAGGACAACGACGAGGACGACGAGGACGACGACGAGGACGAGGACGACGACGAGGACGACGACGAGGACGAGGACGACGACGAGGACGACGACGAGGACGACGACGAGGACGAGGACCACGACGAGGACGACGAGGACGACGACGAGGACGACGAGGACGACGACGAGGACGACGAGGACGACGACGAGGACGACGAGGACGACGACGAGGACGACGACCAGGACGACGAGGACGACGAGGACGACGACCAGGACGACGAGGACGACGACGAGGACGACGAGGACGACGACGAGGACGACGAGGACGAGGACGAGGACGACGAGGACGACGACGAAGACGACGAGGACGACGACGACGACGAGGACGACGAGGACGAGGACGAGGACGACGAGGACGACGAGGACGAGGACGACGACGACGAGGACGACGAGGACGACGACGAGGACGACGACGAGGACGACGAGGACAACGACGAGGACGACGAGGACGACGACGAGGACGAGGACGACGACGAGGACGACGACGAGGACGACGACGAGGACGACGACGAGGACGACGAGGACGAGGACGACGAGGACGAGGACGACGACGAGGACGACGAGGACGAGGACGACGACGAGGACGACGAGGACGAGGACGACGAGGACGACGAGGACGACGACGAGGACGACGAGGACGACGACGAGGACGACGAGGACGACGACCAGGACGACGAGGACGACGAGGACGACGACCAGGACGACGAGGACGACGACGAGGACGACGAGGACGACGACCAGGACGACGAGGACGACGAGGACGACGACGAGGACAACGACCAGGACGACGAGGACGACGAGGACGACGACGAGGACGACGAGGACGACGACGAGGACGACGAGGACGACGACGAAGACGACGAGGACGACGACGACGACGAGGACGACGAGGACGAGGACGACGAGGACGAGGACGAGGACGACGACGAGGACGACGAGGACGAGGACGACGAGGACGTCGAGGACGAGGACGAGGACGACGAGGACGAGGACGACGACGACGAGGACGATGACGAGGACGACGACGAGGACGACGACGAGGACGACGAGGACAACGACGAGGACGACGAGGACGACGACGAGGACGAGGACGACGACGAGGACGACGACGAGGACGACGACGAGGACGACGACGAGGACGACGACGAGGACGACGACGAGGACGACGACGACGTGGACGACGACGAGGACGACGACGAGGACGACGACGAGGACGACGACGAGGACGACGACGAGGACGACGACGAGGACGACGAGGACGAGGACGACGAGGACGAGGACGACGACGAGGACGACGACGAGGACGACAAGGACGAGGACGACGACGAGGACGACGACGAGGACGACGAGGACGAGGACGACGACGAGGACGACGACGACGACGAGGACGACGAGGACGAGGACGACGAGGACGAGGACGAGGACGACGACGAGGACGACGAGGACGACGACGAGGACGACGACCAGGACGACGAGGACGACGACGAGGACGACGAGGACGACGACGAGGACGACGAGGACAACGACGAGGACGACGAGGACGACGACGAGGACGAGGACGACGACGAGGACGACGACGAGGACGAGGACGACGACGAGGACGACGACGAGGACGAGGACGACGACGAGGACGAGGACCACGACGAGGACGAGGACGACGACGAGGACGAGCACGAGGACGACGACGAGGACGAGGACGACGACGAGGACGACGAGGACGACGACGAGGACGACGACGAGGACGACGAGGACGACGAGGACGACGACGAGGACGACGACGAGGACGACGAGGACGACGACGAGGACGACGACGAGGACGACGAGGACGACGAGGACGACGACGAGGACGACGAGGACGACGACGAGGACGACGAGGACGACGATGAGGACGACGAGGACGACGACGAGGACGACGACCAGGACGACGAGGACGACGAGGACGACGACGAGGACGACGACCAGGACGACGAGGACGACGACGAGGACGACGACGAGGACGACGAGGACGACGACGAGGACGACGAGGACGACGACGACGACGAGGACGACGAGGACGAGGACGACGACGAGGACGAGGAGGACGAGGACGACGAGAACGACGAGCACGAGGACGAGGACGACGACGACGAGGACGAGGACGACGAGGACGACGACGAGGACGACGACGAGGACGACGAGGACGACGAGGACGACGACGAGGACGACGAGGACGACGAGGACGACGAGGACGACGACGAGGACGACGAGGACGACGTCGAGGACGACGAGGACGACGAGGACGACGAGGACGACGACGAGGACGACGACGACGACGACGAGGACGACGAGGACGACGAGGACGACGAGGACGACGAGGACGACGAGGACGACGAGGGCGACGAGGACGAGGACGAGGACGAGGACGACGAGGACGAGGACGAGGACGACGAGGACCAGGACGAGGACGACGAGGACCAGGACGAGGACGACGAGGACGAGGACGAGGACGACGAGGACGAGGACGACGAGGACGACGACGAGGACGACGACGAGGACGACGACGAGGACGACGAGGACGACGACGAGGACGACGACGAGGACGACGAGGACGACGACGAGGACGACGAGGACGAGGACGACGAGGACGACGAGGACGAGGACGAGGACGACGAGGACGAGGACGACGAGGACGAGGACGACGAGGACGAGGACGACGACGACGAGGACGAGGACGACGAGGACGATGATGAGGACGACGACGAGGACGAGGACCACGACGAGGGCGACGACGAGGACGAGGACGACGACGAGGACGACGAGGACGACGACGAGGACGACGACCAGGACGACGAGGTCGACGACGAGGACGACGACGAGGACGACGAGGACAACGACGAGCACGACGAGGACGACGAGGACAACGACGAGCACGACGAGGACGACGACGAGGACGAGGACGACGACGAGGACGAGGACGACGACGAGGACGACGACGAGGACGAGGACGACGACGAGGACGACGACGAGGACGAGGACGACGACGAGGACGAGGACCACGACGAGGACGACGAGGACGACGACGAGGACGACGAGGACGACGACGAGGACGACGAGGACGACGACGAGGACGACGACGAGGACGACGAGGACGACGAGGACGACGACGAGGACGACGAGGACGACGACGAGGACGCCGAGGACGACGACGAGGACGACGACGAGGACGACGACCAGGACGACGAGGACGACGAGGACGACGACCAGGACGACGAGGACGACGACGAGGACGACGAGGACGACGAGGACGACGACGAGGACGACGACCAGGACGACGAGGACGACGAGGACGACGACGAGGACAACGAGGACGAGGACGACGAGGACGAGGACGACGACGAGGACGACGACGAGGACGACGACGAGGACGACGAGGACGAGGACGACGACGAGGACGACGAGGACGACGAGGACGAGGACGACGAGGACGACGAGGACGAGGACGACGAGGACGACGAGGACGTGGACGACGAGGACGACGAGGACGAGGACGACGAGGACGACGAGGACGACGACGAGGACGACGAGGACGACGACGAGGACGACGACGAGGACGACGACGAGGACGACGACGAGGACGAGGACCACGACGAGGACGACGAGGACGACGACGAGGACGACGAGGACGACGACGAGGACGACGAGGACGACGACGAGGACGACGAGGACGACGACGAGGACGACGACCAGGACGACGAGGACGACGAGGACGACGACCAGGACGACGAGGACGACGACGAGGACGACGAGGACGACGACGAGGACGACGAGGACGAGGACGAGGACGACGAGGACGACGACGAAGACGACGAGGACGACGACGACGACGAGGACGACGAGGACGACGAGGACGAGGACGACGACGACGAGGACGACGAGGACGACGACGAGGACGACGACGAGGACGACGAGGACAACGACGAGGACGACGAGGACGACGACGAGGACGAGGACGACGACGAGGACGACGACGAGGACGACGACGAGGACGACGACGAGGACGACGAGGACGAGGACGACGAGGACGAGGACGACGACGAGGACGACGAGGACGAGGACGACGACGAGGACGACGAGGACGAGGACGACGAGGACGACGAGGACGACGACGAGGACGACGAGGACGACGACGAGGACGACGAGGACGACGACCAGGACGACGAGGACGACGAGGACGACGACCAGGACGACGAGGACGACGACGAGGACGACGAGGACGACGACCAGGACGACGAGGACGACGAGGACGACGACGAGGACAACGACCAGGACGACGAGGACGACGAGGACGACGACGAGGACGACGAGGACGACGACGAGGACGACGAGGACGACGACGAAGACGACGAGGACGACGACGACGACGAGGACGACGAGGACGAGGACGACGAGGACGAGGACGAGGACGACGACGAGGACGACGAGGACGAGGAGGACGAGGACGACGAGGACGTCGAGGACGAGGACGAGGACGACGAGGACGAGGACGACGACGACGAGGACGATGACGAGGACGACGACGAGGACGACGACGAGGACGACGAGGACAACGACGAGGACGACGAGGACGACGACGAGGACGAGGACGACGACGAGGACGACGACGAGGACGACGACGAGGACGACGACGAGGACGACGACGAGGACGACGACGAGGACGACGACGACGTGGACGACGACGAGGACGACGACGAGGACGACGACGAGGACGACGACGAGGACGACGACGAGGACGACGACGAGGACGACGAGGACGAGGACGACGAGGACGAGGACGACGACGAGGACGACGACGAGGACGACAAGGACGAGGACGACGACGAGGACGACGACGAGGACGACGAGGACGAGGACGACGACGAGGACGACGACGAGGACGACGACGAGGACGACGAGGACGAGGACGAGGACGACGACGAGGACGACGACGAGGACGACGACGAGGACGACGACGAGGACGACGAGGACGACGACGAGGACGACGAGGACGAGGACGACGAGGACGAGGACGACGACGAGGACGACGAGGACGAGGACGACGACGAGGACGACGAGGACGAGGACGACGACGAGGACGACGACGAGGACGACGACGAGGACGACGACGAGGACGACGACGAGGACGACGACGAGGACGACGAGGAGGACGACGAGGACGACGACGAGGACGACGAGGACGAGGACGACGACGAGGACGACGAGGACGAGGACGACGAGGACGAGGACGACGACGAGGACGACGACGAGGACGACGACGAGGACGACGACGAGGACGACGAGGACGAGGACGACGACGAGGACGACGAGGACGAGGACGACGACGAGGACGACGAGGACAAGTACGACGACGAGGATGAGGACGACGACGAGGAAAGGACCACGACGAGGACGACGACGAGGACGACGACGAGGACGACGACGAGGACGACGACGAGGACGACGAGGACGACGACGACGACGAGGACGACGAGGACGAGGACGACGAGGACGAGGACGAGGACGACAAGGACGACGAGAACGAGGACGAGGACGACGAGGACGAGGACGAGGACGACGAGGACGAGGACGACGAGGACGAGGACGACGAAGACGAGGACGACGAGGACGACGAGGACGAGGACGACGAGGACGACGAGGACGAGGACGACGAGGACGACGACGAGGACGACGAGGACGACGACGAGGACGACGAGGACGACGACGAGGACGACGACCAGGACGACGAGGACGACGACCAGGACGACGAGGACGACGAGGATGACGACCAGGACGACGAGGACGCCGAGGACGACGAGGACGACGACGAGGACGACGAGGACGAGGACGACGAGGACGACGAGGACGAGGACGAGGACGACGAGGACGAGGACGACGAGGACGACGACGAGGACGACGACGAGGACGACGACGAGGACGACGAGGACGACGACGAGGACGACGACGAGGACGACGAGGACGACGACGAGGACGACGAGGACGAGGACGACGAGGACGACGAGGACGAGGACGAGGACGACGAGGACGAGGACGACGAGGACGAGGACGACGACGACGAGGACGAGGACGACGAGGACGAGGATGAGGACGACGACGAGGACGAGGACCACGACGAGGGCGACGACGAGGACGAGGACGACGACGAGGACGACGAGGACGACGACGAGGACGACGACCAGGACGACGAGGACGACGACGAGGACGACGAGGACAACGACGAGGACGACGAGGACGACGACGAGGACGAGGACGACGACGAGGACGACGACGAGGACGAGGACGACGACGAGGACGACGACGAGGACGACGACGAGGACGAGGACCACG